>LR738712.1:642039338-642177859 GCA_902687465.1 Secale cereale
CCCCCCGCCCCCCGGCCGAATCTAAAAGATTTCTAGATGCAAAATTCAATTCGGCATAAAAAATTGTATGATCATCCATAAACTTAAACCACGAGTAGGCAATTTTTTATCATCAATTTCATTCTTTCCCATGATTGTGCAACATGCTCGTGATCTAGTTGTTTAAAATTCATTATATAGTTCCTAAGAGAGATGATCTTAGCGGGTGGAAAATACTTGAAAATAAAGTCATCTTTACACTTATTCCATGAATCAATACTATTTTTAGGCAAAGATGAAAACCAAGTTTTCGCATGATCACGTAGAGAGAACATAAATAGCTTCAATTTAATGATATCATTATCCACATCTCTTTTATTTTGCATATCACATAACTCAACGAAAGTATTTAGATGGGATGTGGCATCTTCATTAGGACTACCGAAAAATTATTATTTCATAACAAGATTCAACAAAGCGGCATTTATTTCATAAGATTCTGCACCAGTGGCGGGAGCAAACAGAGTACTAATAAAATCATTATTATTAGTATTGGAAAAATCACACAACTTAATATTCGCCGGATCCATCGTGACAAAGCAAGCGATCTAGCACACAAGCAAATAAAAAGACGAACGGAAAAAGGGCAAATAAAAGGCAAACGGTTTTGTGATTTTATGAAAACGTTTTAGAAGTGGGGGAGATGAAAACGTGAGGCAAATGGCAAGTAATTTAAGTGCAAGAGATGAGAGTTTACGAGAAGTACTTGGTAGGCTTGATGTAGAACCTCGCCGGCAACGGCGCTAAAAAATATTCCTGCTACTTCTTGAGCTCGCGTTGATTTTTCCCTTGAAGAGGAAAGGGTGATGCAGCAAAGTAGAGATAAGTATTTCCTTCAATTGAGAACCAAGGTATCAATCCAGTCGGATCCACAAGCAAGTCTCCAATCTATGCACCTGCACAAACTTACAATCACTTGCACACAACGCGGAAAAGGGGTTGTCAATCCCTTCACAACCACGAACGAGAGTGAGATCTGATAGAGATAGATTTAAAACTAAAGTAAAAAAGCTAAATAAAAAACACAAAATAATTGCAGCAATATATTTTTGGGTTTTGGGTTTTATAGATCTAAAAATAATAGTTTTCACTAGAGGCTTCTCTCTCGAAGAAAGCATACAGTGGGTAAACAAATTACTGTCGAGCAATTGATAGAAAAGCGCAATGTTATGACGATATATAAGGCAATGATCATGAATATAGGCATCATGTCAGTGTAGTAGACCGACTCCTGCCTGCATCTACTACTATTACTCCACTCATCGACTGCTATACAGCATGCATCTAGAGTATTAAGTTAAAAACAGAGTAACGCCTTAGGCAAGATGACATGATGTAGAGGGATAAACTCATGCAATATGATATAAACCCCATCTTGTTACCCTTAATGGCAAAAATACAATACGTGCCTTGCTACCCTTTCTATCACTTGGTGAGGTCACCGCAAGATTGAATCCATCTCAAAGCACCTCTCCCATTGCAATAAATATCAATCTAGTTAGCCAAACCAAATCGATAGGTCGAAAACAAATACAAAGTTATCTTAATCATGCATAAAAGAGTTCAAAGAAGACTCAAATAATATTCATAGATAATCTGATCATTAATCCATAATTCATCGGATCACGACAAACACACCGCAAAACAAGATTACATCGAATAGATCTCCAAGAACATCGAGGAGAACATTGTATTGAATTTCAAAGAGAGAGAAGAAGCCATCTAGCTACTAGCTATGGACCCGTAGGTCTGTGGTAAACTACTCACGCATCATCGGAAGGGCAGCAAGGTTGAAGTAGACGTGCTTTGTGATCGAATCCCCCTCCGGTAGAGTACCGGAAAAGGCCTCCAGATCGGATCTCACAGGAACAGAGACGTGCGGTGGTAGAAAAGTATTTTCGTCTATTGTTCTAGGGTTTTTGGAATATTTGAGAATATATAGGCCAAGGAACGGGGCCAGGGGTCCACGAGGGCCCACAAGCCCTAGGGCGCACCCCCCTGGCTTGTCGCCGCCTCGGGGATCTTCTGACTTGGACTCCAAGTCCTATGGATGTCTTGTGGTCCAAGAAAAATCATTGCGAAAGTTTTATTCCGTTTGGACTCCGTTTGATAGTCCTTTTCCGTGAAGCTCAAAAACAAGGACATAAACTGGCAGTGGGCACTAGGTTAATAAGTTAGTCCCAAAAATAATATAAAATAACATATTCATGCATATAAAACATCCAAAGTTGATAATACAATATCATGAAACAATCAAAAATTATTGATACGTTGAAGATGAATCAGCCTCCAGCTGCTGCATGCCCACGGCTATCACACCCGCTTCTAAATCTGAGAATAGTTTTAGAAAAATTGGTTTATATGGTTTGGTTTTTATTATGGGCTTAATTGGTTCATGTTTTGTTGGGCCGAGGCTTTCTTAAGTTCGGTTTGGAGAGGAACAAGTTCGGGTATAGTTGGTTATGGGACGAAACCAGTTTAGAAATTGGCGGCAGTGATGCAAACAAAGCTTGATAAATATTGGGATCCCGAGGAGAAGGAGAATGCATATCCTAACCATCGTAGAAAAAGCAAGGGCATAGAGTTTAACCACGCACTTGTCATTGCTACATTCCTGGATCCAAGGAGGAAAGAAGGTTACTTGGGTTTCTTCTATTGCAAGTTGTCTACCGACGAGGAGCAGGTTTCAAAACAAGTGAAGATTGCTTTAGAATGGGTGAGAAAGTATGTCAAGGAATATGAACGACTTGCAGCGACAAGCATTGCACACTTGACACCGTCTAGTCATGGCAATACCACTACTGGATCACCTATTGCAGGGAAAAGAAGGCTCGAAGAAGAGTTTGCCCAGCACAAGTCTCGTCGGAGGTCACATGTACACAGATCAGAGCTTGACGCATACTTGGAAGAAGCAAGCGAGGAGAACGGTGCTGACTTTGATGTCTTGGGTTGGTGGAAGGGGCATGCCGAAAATGTTATTCTTGTAATGATGGACATGAACTCCGAGCATCTGATATCAACCTGAATCAAACTTTTGCTGTCAAGTGCATTCTAGTTCTGATTGTACATATACTATGCTTTACATATATGGGTGGGGAACTGATCTAGAACCATAGGAAAAAACCATAGTTTCTAGAATGGGTTAGTTTGGTTTTGGTGAATCTTTCATGTGGTTTAGTTTGGGCTGGGTGCCAATGCCAATTACATGGGTTCAGTTTGGTTTGGATTCCGAAATGTCATCACGTAGGTTCAGTTCATGTTTGGTTCGGTTGCCCACCCACTCTCAAATTGTGACGCCCGAAGACCGACGTCCCAGAAGATTCCAGAAGATTCCAGATGTTCCGGGTTCTCCCGTGTGTTCTTTGTGCTTGTGTTATTTATTTTTGCATTGCATCATGTCATCATGCCATCATTTCATATTTATTTTGCATCTCAAACTAAATAAATCGTGTGGATCTTCGGTCCATTTAAATCGAGGGAAGGATGACTTCTCTTTATAACATATAAAAGCCTCTCAATATTTAGGGAGCTATTTTAAATATTCCATTTGTTTGGAATTAACCACAACACACTTGCATTTTTTTTCCATGCCTCTTTATTCAAAGTTTCACCGTCAAACCTCCCTCTATTTCTTTTTCCGTTGTATCGAGACTCCTCCTAAAGTCTAGACTCCTTTCAAACTCCTTAAGGCAAGCTAATTATTTTAGTTTGCATGTCCCTATTTGGTTGGAACTATTTTGTTGGGTTGGTTTTATTCCATAAAGCCTTACAAAAATGTTCATCATTATTTTCTTCTTCTTGACCTCCTTTCTTATTTTTTTCTTTTGGACTCTCTCTATTTAATTTTCTGCTAAGAAGAATAAGGAGAGAGAGGACCCAGCCTCCCTCAGCCGGCCTCTTAGGCCATCCCAGCGCAGCCCATTCCTCCTCCCAGCCAGGCCAGCAGCTGGCCCAAGGCCCACCTGGCCAGGCCCGTTTTCCCCGCTAACCCTAGCGAGCCCGACGCTCCTCTCGTCGCTCCCTTCGCTCCCTTTCACCGCCGCCACCCGCTCCTTCCATCGCTCAGCCCCGATCCTCTCCCCTCGTCACCTCCTCCCGAGTCCCTCGATGCGCCCGATTCCCTCGCTCGCACAAGTCCCGACCCATCGATCTCCTCGCGTCGCTCCTTGTCCTCCAGTGTGGCGCCGAGCGCATCAGCATCCGCCGCGCCGTCCGTCCTCCAGGGCGCCGCCCTTGCTGTCTCCAGCGCCGGGCCGGCCAGAAGTCGCCGTCTCCCTCCGGCCTCCTTGCGCCCGGCCCTCAGGCCTCCTCGCCCCGGGCCTCTTCCTCGCCGTGTCCTCGCCATGGCCCTCTGCTCCCCTGCGCGCGAGCCACCCTGCGGCTCTCCAGCCGTCGTCAGCGCCCAGGTCGCCGCGCCTCCACCCTCCTCTCCAGCGTCGTCGCCAAGGCCGCGAACTCGCCTTCTCCAGCGCCCGATTCCAGCGCCGAGCCCCTTCGAGCGGCCCCTCCCCATCGCCTCCAGCGACGAACGGCGCCCTCCAGAGGCCATGGCCCCAGCGCCATTGTGCCCTCCAGCCAGGCCGCGCGGCCGCGCCCCTCCATGTCCGGCGAAGTCCAAGACTATCTGTTTTCGCCAAGTTTCACCGTGCGGATTTTTTGTGTTGTGTACCTCTGCTGTCACTTACAACTCGCAAGACACCCGTGGGCGCTGAGTTCCCCTTCCGGATTCGTCAAGTTCGACTACACGATGAAACACCAAGTACCCCTTCATTTTTGTCAAGACCGGCAAGTACATCGACGCCCGAGTGACTACTTCCTCTTCGATGACAAGTACCTCGACGACGTGTACATCTACACCGAGATCGGACCGACGAACGTTTTGAAGCGCCAAGTACCACGACGACCCGAACATCTACGGCTACGAATGCGAACAACTACCGTCGCCGAGACCCTCAAGTACCTCTACGAACGGAACGACTACTCGTTGGCGACCTTGAGAACGGCTACTTCCTCTCCGAACGTGAACAACTACTTCCTCTTCGGAAACGTGATCCACTACTTCCTCTACGACCCCGTGTACCACTACTTCCACTACGTCCCTCGACGTCTCGAACCGCTTCGAGAAGGATTGTTCCGAAGGTATAACCCCAAGACGATGACCCGTGTGATGCTTGTGATGTATGAGATGTTTCTTCCCCAGTGAGCACCGTGCCTGTTTCGTCCTTTTGTCATGTTTCCCTTGTTGCACCGTGGCCGTTGTGCCCCTCTTTTGCCGTCGACCCGTGGGAACCCGTAAGCCGGGAGCACCCCATCATCTTGATCGACTCGCTCACGCTATCTTCCTTTTGCTCCGGACTCACAACGAGTTACCGGAACCGAGATGTTGCGTTGCATCATTTTCGGATCGTTGCCGTGGCACCCTTTTCCCTTCCACCACGGTGACAATACTTCATATCTTCTTCTTGTCAACTTTTAATATAATTGCATAAAACTTGATCATGTCATCCGCATCATATTAACAACAATTAAAATGTGTGAATTGTTGTTTGCTAATAATTGCTAAACATGCTCATGGGGATTTTCCGGACTTGTTGTTGTTATTTTCCGGCCTCTTTTAAAATGTCTAAATAGGTAGTTTGTTTTGCTTCACCTCTTGCCATGTTACAAACATTTAATCTTGTCCTGTAAATAAACGAGAGTTAATTAAATAATAAAATGTGGTGTTTCGTCAATATGCAACTCGTTGCATATTGAGCTCCACTTAACTTGTAGTACTTGTTTGTCCACATTGCCATGCCATGCATATTTAAACCGGACATGCATCATACTTGGATGTGCATCGTATGCCATGTTTATGCTTGTGTGTTTACCGTGTTGCTTGCTTCTTTCCGGTTGCTTCTCTCGTTAGCTTCGGATTCGTTCCGGAGTTGTGAGGATTCGCTCGACTATGTTGCTCCGTCTACTTCATGGATCTTGTTCTTCTCCCTTGCGGAATCCCAGGCAAGATGATCATACCCTTGGATACCTTTACTACCATTGCCATGCTTAGTTGTCTCGATGCTATCGTTACATGTCGCGCTACCCATCTTTTATGTCAGCCTCTCCTTGTTGCCATGAAACCTCTAACCTTTGACACCTTCCTAGCAAAACCACTGTTTGGCTATGTTACCCGCTTGCTCAGCCCCTCTTATAGCGTTGTTAGTTGCAGGTGAAGATGAAGTTCGTTCCAGGAGGGAACTTGTTGTTGGATATATCACAATATCTATAATTATTATTAACACACCTATATACTGGGCATGGGTGGAAGGCTTGGCCTTTTTCTCGGTGTTTTGTTCCACTCATGCCACCTTAGGCGCCGATAAACCGGCATTATGTTCCTTGATTTTGCGTTCCTTACACGATGGGTGGATGGGGACCCCTTGACAGTTCGACTTTGAATAAAACTCCTCCAGCAAGGCCCAACATTGGTTTTAATTTGCCTCATAATAACAACTTAATTAATTAATTAAATTTGCATAGGGGGTCGCGTCCCTGAGGATTCTTAATTCTACATAGCAGGGGGGGCCAGTGCTGATGGTGTTGGTCCCAAACGGGGAGCCTGCGGGGCTGCCTTGGGGAAACCCGAGGTATCTGGTATAACCCGTAGCTTCGCACATCCGGTTGTGTCCTGAGACGAGATACGCGCGGCTACTATCAGGGTGTCGACACACCGGGAGGTCTTGCTGGACTTGTTTTACCATTGTCGAAATGTCTTGTGCTACCGGGATGCCGAGCCTGATCGGATTTCCCTAAGATAAGGGGTGATGATATTATATTTATCACTTCAGCTAATCGTGAGAGCTTGTGATGGGCTAAGTTGGGACACCCCTGCAGGGTTATGATCTTTCGAAAGCCGTGCCCGCGGTTATGTGGCAGATTGGAATTTGTTAATGTCCGGTTGTAGAAAACTTGACAGAGGATCCGAAGTAAAACACACAACTGCGTGAGTAACCGTGACTGTCTCTTTTCACTTTGAGAAGAGAACACGGTGGGGTTATGTTTGACTCGTATGTAGTTCAGGATCTTTAGCGATCACTACTTTTGCGACCGTTTGCGTAGATGCTCATCTTATTCTGGTACTCGTAAGTTAGCCACCATATATTGCTTAGTCGCTGCTGCAACCTCACCACTTTACCTCTTCCTACCCATAAAGCTTTGCTAGTCTTGATACCCATGGTTATGGGATTGTTGAGTCCTCGTGGCTCACAGATACTACAACACCAGATGCAGGTTCAACCGAGATTGATGCAGGAGCTGGTTCAAGTTCTACACTGGGAGCTCGATGAAGAGAGTTTGGCCGTATGCTTGTGACGTTTCGACGATCAGTAGTGGTTTCTACTAGGATTCGATCCTGACCTGTGGCGTTATGTTGTTTGGTATCTTTCTTTTGGATCTTCACCCGTAGACGGTTTGTGATGTTTTTGTATGATGAATTGCTCATGTATTGTATTGTGTGAAGTGGCGAGTGTAAGCCAACTATCTTCTTTTGCAATTTAATCCCTCTTTTACATGAGTCGTGCAAAGATACCAAACTTGCGATCATTCCAGAATGGGCTTATATCTTTAAGTCGTGCCTCGACACGTATGAGATATAGTCCCATCCTGGGCATTACAAGTTGGTATTCAGAGCCTTCTCCGACCTAGAAGCCCCCACTGATTGATCGAATCGTTGACGGTTGAGTCTAGGCACACACTTGAAAATGTTTTGAGTCCTATATATGTATCGAAGAGTAGGATTTCTTTGCTCCTCATCTCTTTTCACTCTGGTGAGGACTCCTGACGATTACTTGTGCCTCTTCTACTTTCAAAATTGCACCAAATTTTTTTAGGATCTCGCGAGTATTGTTTGGATTGTTTCGATGTCTTTGTGACGAGAACATTGTTCTCGATGCCTCCTGTCATTAGGGGTTGTGGCAGTGTCCTGGGGAGTTGAGCTCCGAGGTGTTGTCGTCACAAATCCATCGCGGCAGTACTAGAATACTTAAGACGGACGACATCGAAAACTCTCCTATGCGGTTAGTGGCAAGATAACCCCGACATCACCCAGTACTGGGGAGGTAGTTCGGGAGTATTGCCATAGCTTGTATAGTAGATGCGTTTCGAAGGTCCGAGGTAAACGGTTTCCGGAGATAACTGGTTATGTGTTGAAGGATGGATAGAGCTGGATGTAGGATTAGAGTTGAGTGCGCGGTGCTTCCCCTGTATCCCCAACACCTGATTGCATAACTGGGAACTTTTAGAAATTAATAGGTGGGTTCATCTAGTAGTTCTAGGCATTCTTCCAACAAGTGCATGATATGAAGTTCGGGGTTCTACATTGAGTGAAGTGGCTTTATGGGCTTGTTCCGATCGGGAGTTGCATCTTAAAGGGTCCTTGGCTATGCTGATCCGGGGATTGCAAAACCCTTTTGTAACACGTTCCATGAGCTTTCAGCACGAATATGTCGGTCGAAGCTTCTATCTTGTATTTGTTCTATCCGTTCCTTGTTCCTTTTTTTTATTTACCTTTTCCTTCTCCCAAGTGGCTTCTCGACAAGTTGATGTACCTGCGGAATTCATTCGTTCAATTCTCTGTTCGGATAGATGTGTTGCAACATAATCTTCTTCATAAACATATCTATCCTTTGTTTCGTTTTGATTCTGGTATTCGAGTTGCTTCGATGTCAAATGTTGATTCCATACCTTTCTTAATCGGTATTCTCATATTTCTATGGGAGTGCTAATTCTTCTTGACCATCGAGATTTTCATGTTAATCCTTTTCAACCGGTGTGCCTTCTATTCAAGTTTCCATACGGACGCCGTTGAGAAATCTGACGATTTGTCTGTTTCATTCATCCCAAATTGTCTTTGTTTTCCCCACCCTCCCACCCTTCTCTTTATGGAGCCAGCAATTCTTAAATGAAATATCCATTTTATTAATGTGATGTTTCTTCATTCTTTTCCTTCAATGTTCTTATCCGGTGATCTCTCAGGAAGATGCTCAAGAGCTTCAAGTTGATCATTCTTTTGTTCTCAAATTCTGCCGGTGGATGTAATTCAAGATTTCGGTGTTGATCTTATCCTTTTCCTCATTTCACAATGCTTTCTTATTCCGGTGCTCCAATTAATCATTCTCCTCTTGATATTCATATCCGGAGTGTACAAGGTATCTCAGTAGATTCGTGTTTCCATTCTCATTTGTTCAAGCTATTCTGAGGATTATCATCTTATTTAAGCCATTTAATTCAACCGGTGCAATATCTCTTAAGCAATCTTTTCCAACGGTGATTTCTTTGAGTGGGCCCTAACCCACAGGTCTTTTCCCAGGATCTGACCTGACTCTTCTAATTAATTTTCCTGGAGTTATACACAAATTCTTTCAAAATGTGACATAAGAATGATTTCCATCAGTCACAGTCCTTCTCCAAGATCGCTTTCAAATTCTTTTTCATCATTGTTTCAACCTTTTTAATTCTTCATTCCGGAGTGCTCAACAATTCTTATGGCATTTCTCGTCTTAATTCTCAACATTTGAATACTGGACAAGTGTTTCTCTTAAATATTGGCCGTCTTCTTGAAGATTCGTGGTTCTAGCTTCATGCCATCCTCATTATTGTTTCGATCACGAGAATTCTTTTTATACCCATCCGAAGCATTTCATGAATTCTTTTCCTTGTGTTCCTCCGAAGGCCATCAATTCAGAATATTTCTTCGTTCTCAGTTTTCAACTTCAACCTCCAACTATTCTTCATTGATGCCTCTTCGTTCGTCTCCATATTCTTACGGTGGTAAATTCAAGTTTACTCTTCCTTGTTATCATATCAATTCATCTGTACCTTTCACAATCCTACCGGTGGTTCGTTGAAGATTTACCCAAGCTTGTGCTAGATCTCTCTTTAATTCTTTTCCAACGAGAATAAGTAGTAGGCCAAATCCGTTGCTTGTCATCAATTTAAATTGATGAAGGATATGTGTAACATAATTCTTATTCTTATTTCCCCGAGGTGATTTAATTATTTTCTCTGGAGTTTTTTTTCATCATATCATATTCTCGGTTCTAAGTTGTTCATCTTGTTTTCCAGAACTCCAAGTTATTCCAATTATACCATTTCAAACCTCCATCTAATTCATCGCAGGCCTTGAATCTTATTCTTTTCATCTTTCACTTCTCATGCTTTCATTGCCGGAGTTCTCATGGTGGTTCATCATGTTTTAATTCATCCTTGAAGTCTTCATCAAGATTCTTGTTGGAGGAGCTTAAATATTCTTCTTCTTGCATTTTGAAGTGCAATCCGTTCTACCTTATCTTTTCAGATGGTGTTATGTCATTTTTGACAATTCCTTCATGTTTCATGATTCACAAGTTGTCAAGAATGAGATATTTAAAACCATCATTTTCTTGTTCAGGAGATCTTTTCAACCCTTTAATTATTCATTGGAGTTATCTTGGGTTGTATTTCACCTAAAAGCTTTCCCTAAGGATTGTTGCTAATTATGGTGCTTATAAATGACCCAAGTTCTTCATTTATCATTCCGGTGATATAAGTTTTTCGTCTCCTTGTTGATCTCAATCCATTTAAATATTTCCGTTAGTGGTCGGTTGTCACCTCATAATTTTGAGATGAATTCCATAAGCCCACATCAAGCTTATTCGTTTCGTTCTTGATTTTCCAACAACTCTGCTCAACCCTTCTCCGTAAGGAGGATTTTATAATTCATTTGTGGGAGAAGTTGTCATTTTTCTTCTCCATTCATTTCTTTCTTTGATTTATATGCTATTCTTTCATTCCGGAGGCTTTGTGATGTTGCTCTCTCCAAACCATCATCTCGTTTTATCGAGATCTTATTCTCCCTTGCTTGTCTATTTAACCGGAGTGTTGTATTCTTCATTCAAGTTCCGTCATCTTATCAAGTTTTGCATCTCTTTTCAACCGGAGTGCTGTCTGAATCTTTCTTACCCCTTGTGCCATTCTTTTAATTGTTCCGGAGGCAATATGCTGTTGATTTCATCAAGTATCATTCAATCTCTTCAAGCTCTTGTTAATTCCTTCCATTTTAAGACGGAGTGCTGTCCAATTCTGTCATTCTTATTCCTTGGCTATACCATTGCGGTTTCATATTCTTTTGGTTCGTAAGCTCTCCTTTCATGTCTTTCAACCTTCAAGGTTCTCGTAATGCTCCTTGTTACTCTTTTCTAACGGAGTTTTCATATTCGTTCATCTCCGTTGTATTCTTCTTTCATCTTGTTCAACCTCTCAAGGTTCTTTGGTTTCACTCGTCTGTCAAAGAAGCAACTTTGTTTTACCTCTTCTTTTCCGTTTTTAACCGGTGCCATCTCTAGGATCTCGGGTCGAGATCCTCTGAGTGTGGGAGAGTTGTGACGCCCGAAGACCGACGTCCCAGAAGATTCCAGAAGATTCCAGATGTTCCGGGTTCTCCCGTGTGTTCTTTGTGCTTGTGTTATTTATTTTTGCATTGCATCATGTCATCATGCCATCATGTCATATTTATTTTGCATCTCAAACTAAATAAATCGTGTGGATCTTCGGTCCATTTAAATCGAGGGAAGGATGACTTCTCTTTATAACATATAAAAGCCTCTCAATATTTAGGGAGCTATTTTAAATATTCCATTTGTTTGGAATTAACCGCAACACACTTGCATTTTTTTTCCATGCCTCTTTATTCAAAGTTTCACCGTCAAACCTCCCTCTATTTCTTTTTCCGTTGTATCGAGACTCCTCCTAAAGTCTAGACTCCTTTCAAACTCCTTAAGGCAAGCTAATTATTTTAGTTTGCATGTCCCTATTTTGTTGGAACTATTTTGTTGGGTTGGTTTTATTCCATAAAGCCTTACAAAAATGTTCATCATTATTTTCTTCTTCTTGACCTCCTTTCTTATTTTTTTTCTTTTGGACTCTCTCTATTTAATTTTCTGCTAAGAAGAATAAGGACAGAGAGGACCCAGCCTCCCTCAGCCGGCCTCTTAGGCCATCCCAGCGCAGCCCATTCCTCCTCCCAGCCAGGCCAGCAGCTGGCCCAAGGCCCACCTGGCCAGGCCCGTTTTCCCCGCTAACCCTAGCGAGCCCGACGCTCCTCTCGTCGCTCCCTTCGCTCCCTTTCACCGCCGCCACCCGCTCCTTCCATCGCTCAGCCCCGATCCTCTCCCCTCGTCACCTCCTCCCGAGTCCCTCGATGCGCCCGATTCCCTCGCTCGCACAAGTCCCGACCCATCGATCTCCTCGCGTCGCTCCTCGTCCTCCAGTGTGGCGCCGCGCGCATCAGCATCCGTCGCGCCGTCCGTCCTCCAGGGCGCCGCCCTTGCTGTCTCCAGCGCCGGGCCGGCCAGAAGTCGCCGTCTCCCTCCGGCCTGCTTGCGCCCGGCCCTCAGGCCTCCTCGCCCCGGGCCTCTTCCTCGCCGTGTCCTCGCCATGGCCCTCTGCTCCCCTGCGCACGAGCCACCCTGCGGCTCTCCAGCCGTCGTCAGCGCCCAGGTCGCCGCGCCTCCACCCTCCTCTCCAGCGTCGTCGCCAAGGCCGCGAACTCGCCTTCTCCAGCGCCCGATTCCAGCGCCGAGCCCCTTCGAGCGGCCCCTCCCCATCGCCTCCAGCGACGAACGGCGCCCTCCAGAGGCCATGGCCCCAGCGCCGCTGTGCCCTCCAGCCAGGCCGCGCGGCCGCGCCCCTCCATGTCCGACGAAGTCCAAGACTATCTGTTTTCGCCAAGTTTCACCGTGCGGATTTTTTGTGTTGTGTACCTCTGTTGTCACCTACAACTCGCAAGACACCCGTGGGCGCCGAGTTCCCCTTCCGGATTCGTCAAGTTCGACTACACGATGAAACACCAAGTACCCCTTCATTTTTGTCAAGACCGGCAAGTACATCGACGCCCGAGTGACTACTTCCTCTTCGATGACAAGTAGCTTGACGACGTGTACATCTACACCGAGATCGGACCGACGAACGTTTTGAAGCGCCAAGTACCACGACGACCCGAACATCTACGGCTACGAACGCAAACAACTACCGTCGCCGAGACCCTCAAGTACCTCTACGAACGGAACGACTACTCGTTGGCGACCTTGAGAACGGCTACTTCCTCTCCGAATGTGAACAACTACTTCCTCTTCGGAAACGTGATCCACTACTTCCTCTACGACCCCGTGTACCACTACTTCCACTACGTCCCTCGACGTCTCGAACCGCTTCGAGAAGGATTGTTCCGAAGGTATAACCCCGAGACGATGACCCGTGTGATGCTTGTGATGTATGAGATGTTTCTTCCCTAGTGAGCACCGTGCCCGTTTCGTCCTTTTGTCATGTTTCCCTTGTTGCACCGTGGCCGTTGTGCCCCTCTTTTGTCGTCGACCCGTGGGAACCCGTAAGCCGGGAGCACCCCATCATCTTGATCGACTCGCTCACGCTATCTTCCTTTTGCTCCGGACTCACAACGAGTTACCGGAACCGAGATGTTGCGTTGCATCATTTTCGGATCGTTGCCGTGGCACCCTTTTCCCTTCCACCACGGTGACAATACTTCATATCTTCTTCTTGTCAACTTTTAATATAATTGCATAAAACTTGATCATGTCATCCGCATCATATTAACAACAATTAAAATGTGTGAATTGTTGTTTGCTTATAATTGCTAAACATGCTCATGGGGATTTTCCGGACTTGTTGTTGTTATTTTGCGGCCTCTTTTAAAATGTCTAAATAGGTAGTTTGTTTTGCTTCACCTCTTGCCATGTTACAAACATTTAATCTTGTCCTGTAAATAAACGAGAGTTAATTAAATAATAAAATGTGGTGTTTCGTCAATATGCAACTCGTTGCATATTGAGCTCCACTTAACTTGTAGTACTTGTTTGTGCACATTGCCATGCCATGCATATTTAAACCGGACATGCATCATACTTGGATGTGCATCGTATGCCATGTTTATGCTTGTGTGTTTACCGTGTTGCTTGCTTCTTTCCGGTTGCTTCTCTTGTTAGCTTCGGATTCGTTCCGGAGTTGTGAGGATTCGCTCGACTATGTTGCTCCGTCTACTTCATGGATCTTGTTCTTCTCCCTTGCGGAATCCCAGGCAAGATGATCATACCCTTGGATACCTTTACTACCATTGACATGCTTAGTTGTCTCGATGCTATCGTTACATGTCGTGCTACCCATCTTTTATGTCAGCCTCTCCTTGTTGCCATGAAACCTCTAACCTTTGACACCTTCCTAGCAAAACCACTGTTTGGCTATGTTACCCGCTTGCTCAGCCCCTCTTATAGCGTTGTTAGTTGCAGGTGAAGATGAAGTTCGTTCCAGGAGGGAACTTGTTGTTGGATATATCACAATATCTATAATTATTATTAACACACCTATATACTGGGCATGGGTGGAAGGCTTGGCCTTTTGCTCGGTGTTTTGTTCCACTCATGCCACCTTAGGCGCCGATAAACCGGCATTATGTTCCTTGATTTTGCGTTCCTTACACGATGGGTGGATGGGGACCCCTTGACAGTTCGACTTTGAATAAAACTCCTCCAGCAAGGCCCAACATTAGTTTTAATTTGCCTCATAATAACAACTTAATTAATTAATTAAATTTGCATAGGGGGTCGCGTCCCCGAGGATTCTTAATTCTACATAGCAGGGGGGGCCAGTGCTGATGGTGTTGGTCCCAAACGGGGAGCCTGTGGGGCCGCCTTGGGGAAACCCGAGGTATCTGGTATAACCCGTAGCTTCGCCCATCCGGTTGTGTCCTGAGACGAGATACGTGCGGCTACTATCAGGGTGTCGACACACCGGGAGGTTTTGCTGGACTTGTTTTACCATTGTCGAAATGTCTTGTGCTATCGGGATGCCGAGCCTGATCGGATTTCCCTAAGATAAGGGGTGATGATATTATATTTATCACTTCAGCTAATCGTGAGAGCTTGTGATGGGCTAAGTTGGGACACCCCTGTAGGGTTATGATCTTTCGAAAGCCGTGCCCGCGGTTATGTGGCAGATTGGAATTTGTTAATGTCCGGTTGTAGAAAACTTAACAGAGGATCCGAAGTAAAACACACAACTGCGTGAGTAACCGTGACTGTCTCTTTTCACTTTGAGAAGAGAACACTGTGGGGTTATGTTTGACTCGTATGTAGTTCAGGATCTTTAGCGATCACTACTTTTGCGACCGTTTGCGTAGATGCTCATCTTATTCTGGTACTCGTAAGTTAGCCACCATATATTGCTTAGCCGCTGCTGCAACCTCACCACTTTACCTCTTCCTACCCATAAAGCTTTGCTAGTCTTGATACCCATGGTTATGGGATTGCTGAGTCCTCGTGGCTCACAGATACTACAACACCAGATGCAGGTTCAACCGAGATTGATGCAGGAGCTGGTTCAAGTTCTACACTGGGAGCTCGATGAAGAGAGTTTGGCCGTATGCTTGTGACGTTTCGACGATCAGTAGTGGTTTCTACTAGGATTCGATCCTGACCTGTGGCGTTATGTTGTTTGGTATCTTTCTTTTGGATCTTCACCCGTAGTCGGGTTGTGATGTTTTTGTATGATGAATTGCTCATGTATTGTATTGTGTGAAGTGTCGAGTGTAAGCCAACTATCTTCTTTTGCAATTTAATCCCTCTTTTACATGAGTCGTGCAAAGATACCAAACTTGCGATCATTCCAGAATGGGCTTATATCTTTAAGTCGTGCCTCGACACGTAGGAGATATAGTCTCATCCTGGGCATTACACAAATTTACCCAGTTCCCCATTGGCAAAGCCTTACTGGTAAGGCTGGAGAGCAGGATCAAGGATCTTCAGCTGCCACACTAGGCCCTCAACCCAAAGCCGCGGCTGATTAGGAGGTGGGTACCAGCAGTCCCGATTCATTTTAAAATAACCGGACCGGTAAATCCGCTTAAGTGAAAAAATTCTACCGCATCGACAGATCCGATTAAACTTAAGCAATATTGGGAATTTGGGCAGTTTACGGGCCGAAACAATTCAGCCAAATTTTGATTTCAAAGTTTGTGTGGGAGTTCGTAGTGGTAGCGTAAATATATGTAAGTGCAGACATCGTTAAATCTCATGATCTCGCATATTGTTGAGAACGACGCTTACTAGCACGCGAGAAATGCAATGTGTTAATACATGCATACACTAAAGCATCATAAAGTTGTGGAGGAGCAACTCCATCTTACTACTACAAAATGTACAACTCTAAGTTGAAGGAACTACTTCAACACGCGTGTTGTGCTAGATATCGCTCTACAGATGAACGTAGGTCAATATGGTAGCAGGAGTTCAATCCATAACTCCTAGAGCACATATATACTCCAAAATCTTAGGGCATCTCCAACGCTGTCCCGTAAATTTGCTCCGAATCAGGAAACCCGGGTCTCATAATAATATAAGATCATTTTTAAGCTAACTATATATATTGCGACGGAGGGAGTAGTATCCAGTGCAAGAAGATGAAGAGAGCCGGTTTCTCTTAGGGAATACATCATGTTACAAACGTAACTTACAACAGGTAATCTAGCAATGATCATGCAATCGTGGATTTGTGAGGTTCTAGAATTCTTTCAGGCGTCGTGTCCTGGGATGGTATGGATCAAAGTTTTTGAGATAGGTATGGATCAAAGTTACTCGGATGGGACTCTTTTTTTTCTGCTATTCAATCTAGGCCGTCAGGTTTAGCGTCGACGGTCAGGATTGAGGGCAGTCAGATGTCCCCGTGTTTCCTTTCGTTGCTCACATTAATTATCCAGTTTTGCTAGAACTCATTTAGATGAAATATAATTTGATCTCATTCACGTTTTATAGCCATTAGATGTGAACAGATACAACCCACGTCAGCATACACGCATCTTATAGCATCACATCTAATGGCTATAAAACGTGAATGAGACAAATTATGTCTCGTCTAGATGAGTTCTAGGTCTTAATTATCTCTGGTGTGGCGGCTCGTTCTGGGCGCAGAAAACAAACCTACGAAAGAAGATGGGAGTAAGGTCAAAGAGGAGAACCAGAGCCCCAGCCACCGATCCGCCGTCCCGCCGCCGCAGGAAGGACGTGCAGCATTTGCATGGTCTTCCTTGGGAGGCGGAGTGGAGGGACTGGGCAGAGCTGCCCCGAGACATCCTGTGGTTCATCCTGAGCCTGATCCCGCAAGCCGACATCCTCCGCGGCGCCGGGCGCACGTGCGCCTCCTGGCGGCGGCTGGCCGTCGACGAGCCGCTGCTGTGGCGGCATATCGATCTCGCTGCCGACGAGGATTCGGACTCGGAATCAGACTCGGACTCAGACTCACACTCAGACCCATCGGCTGGGCGGCGGGCGATGGCATGTGCCGCCGTGCGACGCAGCGCCGGCCGCTGCGAGTCCTTCCGCGGCCCCGTCGACGGCAGATTCCTGCTCTACCTCGCCGAGTGGTACGCATGCGACGCGTTGATCGTCCATCTGGTCAGACGTACACCTCCGCTGATCTGCGTATCTTGGTAACTGCAGGGCGCCATCGCTGCGGAGCCTCCACGTGACGTGCCGGTACGACGTGCCCAGCGAGAGCTTCATCTCGATGGTGGCGAAAAGGCTCCCTCTGCTGGAGCAGCTCGTGCTTTCGGGCGGCCTGATCGAGCACGCCTCGTTGGCCGCTCTCGTCGACCACTGGCCACGCCTCCGGCTGCTCCACGCCCGCGGCTGTCACACCCGGAGGGCAATTGGCAAAACGCTGCGAAGGAGGCTGAAGAATAGGATCAAGGATCTGCGGCTGCCACACCCAGCAGGGCAAATTCTGAGCGTAAGGGTGGTTCCATATTAAGGGCGGTTCATGAATATTTAGACACCTGACTGTAATTCAGTTAACTCAAGCCCTACTTACGGGTTCAGCGACGAGGCCAGCTATTGATTTTCGATCGAGCGGCTACCTCGAGTTCTCGACCACATTAGTCGTTGTTTGCTTTCAATTTTCAAACAATGCGACTACATTCCAGAGCTGCTTCGCCGTTCACCTTCACTTTGTTTTTCCGTCGGATTGTGAGGCTGCATGGGGAACTCTCAAAACGGGATCGACTTAACCATGGAAATTGAAGTTTGCTTTAAGCATAACAAAAATCTATTTCTTTTCGTTCATAATAGTTGGCTTCCTTATGATACACATTTTGTTTCTAATGTTAGTCCACCTCGCCGCCTATAAAACTAAAGTTCGCTTCAAATTTAGCAAAGTTTTGTTCCGGTGCACAAAAGAAATTGCTTCCATGGAATGAAATCTGCTTCAAATGGGGAAACATAGACATATAGCCTTCTTTCTAGTCAAGCACATTTTGTTTGCAGTGTTACCGTACTTTGCTTCCCTTGCAACTAAAGTTTGCTTGAAATGTAACAAAATTCAGTTTCCGTAAACAGCCCCAGCATCAGCTATATTGATGTAGAAGTCAATCATCGTCATCGTGGTCTTGTGTGGGAGCTAGGATAGTTTGATTCGTCGAAGCCCTCGATGAGCGAGGCGGGCCACACCACAATTTGTGTCATGACGACTGCTTGACGAGGAATGCCGATGACCGCTAGCATGTCGGACCCCACAAACACGGCTCAAGGCACACCGCAAACTTTGTCATGACCGGCATGACTGACACAGCTGACGACGACATATACGGGTCTATCTGCATCTTCTCGTTGCACTTCCGCCATGCGCCAAACAACATGTATACAATAGAAGCATGTTAGAAACAAAGAAGCATCGATGGCGTCGTATGAAACAAAACTTGTATACAGTAGAAGCATATAAGTACATACGAGAGATAAATGAAGAATGGATGGTAGTATCACTCCATAGGTGCATCGAGCCGACGAGACCCCGCTCAGCGGCGGCAGCAACTGTTGCACGAAGATCGACACCATCTACGCGGAAGGCAAGCATGTTTCCCACCTAATCCAAGGCCATATGGTCCCTCTTAAGGATGGCAATTTTACCCACGGGTACGGGTACCCACGGATACCGTACCCGCATGGGCAGGGTATGGGCACACTTTTATACCCATGGGTAGTACCCATACCCTACCCGTTAAGTCATGGGTAGGGTACGGGTATAGCCTTGTACCTGTGGGTATACCCATACCATGCCCGCTTGTGAGCTATTGTTAAGTTGTCGTCAAGTAATCATTAACTTACCATGTGACTTGTTTACTCCTATTGACTTTTGAGTATGTTGTACTCATATACCTGTTATTGAGATGAGATAATTGATTTTTTTGTCAAATATGCTATTAATGAATGTAAAAATGTGAACAACTCGTGTATTATCCTACCAGCCGGGTACCAAATGGGTACTGGTACCCGTCGGGTATGGGTACTGAAAGTGCAACTAATCCCCGGGTGGTTTTGGTAATTAATAACAACATATATATCATTGAACTAATATTATCTTGAGAATCATTTCAGAGAAGTTCGATGATATGGGTATGGAAATGTCTGAAGAAGTGGACCCCTCAAAATGCTAAGACAAGCATTGGCAAAAGCTCAAGACTCCATTTTTGGTTTAGTGATCAAAGATCACATTGAGTCCATAGGAAAAGCCAATACTATTAAAAGGGGATGAGGTTGTGTTAATGTTCTTGTTGCCCAAGTGCTTGGTGATCTAACTCCCTCAACTATCAGCACTATTCACTACTTAACACACACACATAAGTAATCTCGGTCAAACCAACTCTGTCTCACCGAGATGAAGTTATCTCTACAAACCCTAACATCTCGGTCACACCGATTCATCCAACTCAGTCCCACCGAGATGAACCTCTTCAGTTGTTTCTCCAAACCCTAGCTTCTCGGTCAAACCGATTCTGAGTTTCGGTCTCACCGAAAAAGGGCTGCCAACCTTCTGTGATCAGTTGACATCAATTCGGAATATCCGAGTTTATATTTTCGGTCTCACCGAAATGGCAAACCCTAACCTTTGACTCACTTCGGTCTCACCGAGATGGTATTTTCGGTCCCACCGAAAATCCCAACGTTCACTATATTTGAACTTTCGGTCTGACCGAGTTTTCACTTCGGTCTGACCGAGATTGGTCAAATGTGTGTGTAACGGTTGGATTTTGTGTGGAGGCTATATATACCCCTCCACCCCCTCTTCATTCGTGAGGAGAGCCATCAGAAAGTCTACCACTCACACCATATACTTTCTGAGAAGTGAACCACCTACCCTTGTGTTGAGATCAAGCCATTCCACTCCTACCATATGAAACTTGATCTCTAGCCTTCCCAAGTTGCTTTCCACTCAATTCCTTCTTCCACCAAAGCCAAATCAGTGAAGAGAGTTGAGTGTTGGGGAGTTTATCATCTGAAGCACAAGAGCAAGGAGTTCATCATCATCAACACCGTCTATTACCTTTTGGGGGGTGGTGCCTCCTAGATTGGTTAGGTGTCGCTTGGGAGCCTCCGTCTTGATGATGTGGAGTTGAACCAAGAAGTTTGTAAGGGCAAGGAGATCGCCTACTTCGTGAAGATCTACCCCGAGTAAGGCTAGTCCTCCGTGGGCGTAGGCCGTGATGGAATAGACAAGGTTGCTTCTTCGTGGACCCTTCGTGGGTGGAGCCCTCCGTGGACTCGCGCAGCCGTTACCCTCCGTGGGTTGAAGTCTCCATCAACGTGGATGTACGATAGCACCACCTATCGGAACCACGACAAAAATCTCCGTGTCACCAAACTGCGTTTGATCTTCTCCACCTCTCTTTTACATGTACAATTTACTTTCCGCTGCATATACTCTAGAATTGCATGTGTAGGGTGTTACTTGAATTGATCTTGTTTGTGAAACTGCCAAAAACTTTGCATGATCTAAAGGCAGATTTTTTATATTGTCAAGTAGTCTAATCACCCCCCCTCTAGACCTACTTCGATCCTACAAGTGGTATCAGAGCTTTGGTCTCCATTGCCTTGGTTTCCATTGCATTGGACTCCATAAGCTTGGTTTCACAACCTAGGAGAGTATGGCGTCTAGTGAGGGTAATTATCGTAGAGGTCCTTACTTTGATGGTACAAATTTTGCTAGTTGGAAGCATAAAATGAAAATGCATATTCTTGGTCATAACCCTGCCGCATGGGGCATTATTTGTGTTGGCATGCAAGGTGATTTCTTTGAAGAAGGAAAAGTTCCGGATCGCGAAGCTACACCCGAAGAGTTGCGGATGTTGCAAAACAATGCTCAAGCTTGTGACATTCTCTTCAATGCTTTGTGTCCCGAAGAGTTCAACAAAATCAGCCGTCTTGGGAATGCTAAAGAGATTTGGGATACTTTGGTTGAAATGCACGAAGGTACTGAATCTGTGAAGGAATCAAAGCTAGATATTCTTCAAGGTCAACTTGACAAGTTCAAGATGAAGGATGGTGAAGGAGTCGCTGAAATGTACTCTAGGCTTGCTCTCATCACAAATGAGATTGTTGGCTTAGGAAGCGAAGAAATGACCGACCGATTCATCATTAAGAAGATTCTCAGAGCTTTGGATGGAAAGTATGACACCGTGTGCACTTTGATCCAAATGATGCCAAACTACAAGACTCTCAAGCCAACTGAAGTCATTGGAAGAATTGTTGCTCATGAGATGACACTTAAGGATAAGGAAGAGCTTCACAACAAGTCAAGTGGTGCTTACAAAGCTACAAGTGATGCTCCTACTACCTCAAGTGACAAGCTAATTTCCAATGAAGAGATAAGCCTAATGGTCAAGAACTTCAACAAGTTCTACAAGAATAGAGGCAAAGAAAGAAGCTCAAAGTCTAGATCATATGATGGAAAGAGATCTTCTAGTCGTGATCGAAACTGCTACAATTGTGGAAGACCCGGACACTTCTCAAATGAGTGTACGGCTCCCCACAAGAGAAGAGAAGAATCTCCAAGAAGAAGAGCAAGAGATGAGTCACCTCGGAGAGACAGAAGGAGTAGAGATGATCGTTACGAACGAAGACCCTCTCGGAGAAGCAAGGATTCGGAGAGGAAAGACAAGTCATCAAGGAGCTACACAAGAAGAAGACATCAAGCTCATGTTGGTGAATGGGTCTCCGGCTCCGACTCTGACAGTCAATCCGATGGAAGCTATCACTCCGACTCCGACTATAGTCAAGATGAAGGTGTTGCCGGACTTGCACTCGTATCCTCCAACTCCAACTCCTATGACTTATTTGATTCACCAAACGAGGGAATTGGAAGATGCTTCATGGCTAAAGGCCCCAAGGTAACACACCCTGAATTTATTGACTTTGATAGTGATGAGGATGACTTACTTGGTGAAGATGAGCTCTTGCATGATAAATCTAGTGAGCTTAGTAATGATGAAAATGCTAGTAGTCTTTATAGTCGAGAAGAGTCGAATGACAATGCTATGAAGGAGATTGAGCGTCTAACTAAAGAACTAAACACTCTTAAGTTAGCTCATGAAACAACTCAAGAAGATCATAGAGAGCTCCTAAGATCTCATGAGAAGCTACGCTTCGAGAAGCTCACTCTAGAGCAAGAACATGAGTTTCTAAAAGCGATCAATGACGATCTTCGAAAGAAGAGTTCTTCATATCTTGCCAAACGACTTCTCTTGTCTAATTTCTTGCCACCTATTAAGACTAAGCATGACAAGCATAAGAAAAATTCTTCCTCTAGTAGTAACAATAACAATGTTAAATCCAATATTGTTGCTTCTAGTAGTTCTCTTGATCCCACTAACAATGTTTCAAGCCAAGTTACACTTGAGCAAGAAAATAGCTTATTGAAGGAAATCATAGAGAAAGGTGTCTACAAGAGTCTTGCCGGAAGCAAGAACTTTGAGGAGATTGTTCGCAAACAAAGAAGACACCGGAAGAATCAAGGGATTGGTTTTGAGCGAAAGTTCAACGCCAAAGGTGTTGAGTGGGAAGAAGGTCAATACCCTATTCCACAGTTTGTCTCACAAAAGGAGAAGTATGATCCTACTTCTTCCAATGTGGAACAAGCTCAAGATGACCTTCCACCACAAGACCACAAGCTAAAGGCCAAGGACAAGCTTCAAGAGGAGATTGATGCATTCATTGAAGCACCTCAAGCCATGGTCAAGTGGGTTCCCAAGGACACATCAAGTTCTACTTCGTCAAGCTCAACTACAACACCAAGGATTCCCATCAAGATGATGTGGATCCCAAAGAAGAAGAACTAGTAGGTTCTTGAGGGTGACTCCGCCAACAGACTTCACTCATATTCATTTTGGCAAGAACTTGTGCGATCAACTTCCACATCATGCACTTGTTCAAGGAGTCACAAACCCTCTTGTTGGTAAGTCAAGGGACAAGGTAATCATTGCTTTCATGGACATCATCTCTTGTGTACTTCACTCTATGTCCATGGATATTCTTGTTTGTTCCTTGTGGGACTAACCCATGTAGGTATTGAAAGTGCCCTAATCCAAGGATAGCTCTCAACTCTTGATGATCTACATCAACATTGAGCATCCACATCTTCAACATCTACATGAAGTCTTCTACGACAACCCAAGATTAGTTTGACCCTTTAAAAAGGGGTTCTCACATCTAGGGGGAGCCTTGCTCTAAAAATTGAGCTAAAGCATCTCCAAATGATGTGAACACATAAATGCTTTATGTAAAAGTGGTAACCCCACTTGTGCTTAAACGATGAGTATGACCTATGATCAAATGTTCTCATTTGGCTCCTAAGTCAATATACTCATATATAGATGACCTAGTCATCGACAAATTGTGTGCTAGTAGCTAGAGTGATTGGTTGTGCATGTTTGACACATATTTCAGTTGCTATCTTATTGTGTGAGCATGTTGAATGCATGATTCTATTCATTCAAGGACATCCATTTGTGGTTTTGATTGTTTTGGTTTCTTTTTCTGGCCAAATGGATGGACAAGAATGCCTAAGCACCTTCCCTAGCTATCTATGCTATCTTGTCTCAAATTCTATTCATGCTTATATCACAACTTTGAACAAGTCTTTTTCGGACAGTCCGAGTGAGGAGCACTCGGAACCACCGATTCGTCTAAGGCTGACTTCCAAAACCTTCTAAGTCCATTTCGGTCTGACCGGCTTCCCAATCTCGGTCCAACCGAAACACTTAGATTGATCTAGGTTTCATCTCGGTGAAACCGAGTTCAAAATCTCGGTCTGACCGATATGCGTAACTGCACTGCAATTATGCATCTCGGTGACACCGAGTTTTTCAACTCGGTCCCACCGACAGCACGGGGTTATATATACTGAGGGCTGCGCGCGATCTATTCCTTTCAAACGTTCGCCCTCCAAGACCCCTGCTGCCGTCGCCCTGATCTAAGGATCGTCGCCGTCATCACCTGTGCGCCCTCGCCGCAGGCCTCCGCCGCCGTCAACGGTAATCTTCTCCGCCGTTGCCGCCGTAGAGGGACACCACCAAGTTAGGGTGTGTCCCGATCCCTTTCATGCTCCACTTCTGATTCTTGCATGATAGGACTGCCCTGATTCAATCCACGTTTGATATGATCCCAATACATTGTTCAGATCTTCTAGTTTCGAGGAAAATTCTTAGGTTTAGGTTTCCACGGAATGCATCTCGGTGAAGCCGATTCCTGAAAATCGGACTGACCGATTTGGTCTCTGACCATTGCACTACACAGTTCGGTCTGACCGAGTTGTGGAAATCGGAATGTCCGAATTGAAGTTTCTGTGAAACCCTAAGTTTTCGGTAGGACCGAAACCCATTTCGGTCTGACCGAAAGTGGTGTGTAGGTTCTGTTGAACACTTCGGTTACACCGAAACTTGAAATCGGTTTGACCGAAATACATTCTGTGAAAACTCAAAACTAAGTTTTTTAACTCATTTTTTTTGCAAAAACTTCTGCAGTTGTGATAACTCTTCCATTCTGCCTATACCTTATCTTTTCACAGGTTTTTCAGCCATGTCAGATGTCAGTGACAGCCAGAACAGGTCTGAATCACCATTTGCTGAAATTCCAGAGGCAGATACAAGTCCTGCAAGCAGCTCTAGTGATGATGGTGAGAGGAGCACCCCTAGTGGTTTGCCTCCCGCAGCTACGAGAACCAGGAAGAAGAGAACCTCTGATGATGAGGATTCCGACTTTGTTGCTGAGGAAGTTACCTCCAAGCCCAAGAGGAATGTGGTTGCCAAAGAGCACCAAGGGCAGCAGCCAAGGAAAGGTACAAGCAAGGTAAAACAGTCTGCAGTTGCTAAGAAGCTCATCTTGGAAGAGCCAGCTCCAAGCAAGGTGAAGAAGACTTCCAAGAGGAAGAGAGTTGTTTATGCTGAACCTCAAGTTGATGTTGCTGAAGAAGAAGAAGAAGAAGATGCACCCCAGCCTCCTCCTCAGAAAGCTAAGTTCATGGGTGATGCTATTCGGACTCAAGCCTCCTCCAAGCCCAAGAAGCCTGCTCCAGTCAAAGCAGCTCCAGCCAAGCCCAAGAGAACAACCAGAAGCATTCCAGCTTCTGAGAAGAACAAAGGTGAGATGCCACCTTCTGAGTCAGATGAAGAGCATGTGTTGCTCAAGCTCCGTCCCAAGTTGCCACTCCACAATGATGCTCATCCTCAAGCTGAGGACATGAAGGCAAGGAAGGACAAAGGTCTCAGGCTATGGAGACAGTCTGATCCATATGCCGTAAGAAGAAGGACTGCCGTGGACCCCAGATTCCACACCAGAGAGCAGCAGGATTTCTATGAGACCGTGCTAATGGATAAGAAGCCCATTGTTGCTGACACCAGATATGTTGACTGGGAGTACATTGACAGTGAAGAGCACCGGGACTTCTTTCCCCATGTGCATGAGAGCTTTACTGCATGTGGAGTTGCTGATTTTGTGGGTCAAGAACTGACAGCATGGAATGACGAGATGATCATGCAGTTCTATGCCACAGCCCATTTCTATCCTGATGGCAAGATCACCTGGATGACTGAAGGTCAAAGGTTTTCTTCAACTGTTGCAGAATGGGCAGAACTTCTGAACGCTCCTGTGCAGAGAGAGGACGACATTGATGTCTATGGGATTCCTAAGAAGAGTCATGATTCTATGAAGAATATGTACAAGGAGATCCCAGCTGCTGATTTGGAAGGATGGAAGCTCGGCTCAGTGTATTATCTCCAGGCAGGTCTGACCACTACTAACACCATTCTGAGGCATACTTTGATGCCTAAGTCAGGTGACCACCGGATGATACGAGGCTATTCTATCAACATGCTGCACATTCTCGATGAGAAGGCACCTTTTAAGGTGATGGACTTGATGGTAGAAACCATTAAGAGGACTGCAGCTGACCAGAAGAGGTCGTGTGGGTTTGCTCCGCAGTTACAGATGCTTATCAACGCCAAATTTGGCACGGGCAAATTCATATTGGATAGGAAGCACTTGCCACTGCAGCCAGAGCATGAGGACAACGTAGTTGTGATGGATGAAGAGGATCCCACCTCAGTTGAAGGGCAAGCCAAGATCGAAGCTGCGAAGAAAGCCAAAGCTGATAAAGAGGCAGCAGCAGCAGCAGCTAAGCCAAAGAGCTTTGGAGAACAGATTCTTGAAGCAACCCAGAGAATTGAACAACGCCTGGCCAGCATTGAGCAATCTCAGGAGAGCCTTGAGAGGATTGTCGAGGACAAGATCCACGCTCTAGACGTGAAGCTGACTGAGATTCAGGTGTCTGTCAACAAGCTTGAGGCAGACATGGAGGAGACTAGGCAGGAGAGAGCAGAGCTTATGCAGGATGATCTAGTCCAGGACTCTCATCGCCAGGCTGCTCAGGTTCCCAGAGGATCCAGATCTGCAGCTATCCCAGTGACAGACTCCAGGGCTACCACTTCAGCACCAGCTACAGCTCCAGCAGTTCCTACAGCTCCAGCATCCACTCCTCCACCGCAGACATCAGCAGAGGTCTTCGCAGATGCAGCTATCTCTACACCGACATCGACCCAGACGGGAGCCGCCAGCCGAGCCCGCAGTGACGTTTAGCTCTATACCTTTTCGAACTTTTTGGTAACTTGTTGCCAAAGGGGGAGAAATTGTTATAGATCATAGGGCTTCGAGAGAGAGAGTGCTCTTTCGTCTTTTCGTTCTTTTGCCGGTTTTCCTTGAGATACATTGGTTTCTTTTGGTTCCAGATACTTTATGTGTGCTTGCTACTACGTTTGATGCTACCTTAATGAGTGCTTAGTCATACTATGCTTTAATGTGTGCTTATTGCTTATCATACGCTATTCCTTATTGTATGGCTATTTACTCTTGTCTTGGTGATTAAGTGCATGTTATTCATTCTTATCATTTTGTGCGCTCCACCAAGATGTATGTGACATGGAAGAGTGACCCATAATCCTAATCGATTGTGCATTTGCATTCAAACGCAAATTTTAAATAATGCACAAATTTAGGGGGAGCTCTTGTTTATCACATACTTCTCAAAGCGACGATATTATTCATTGATTATATCTTTTGTCGAAGCTTTGATCTATATGTTGTCATCAATTACCAAAAAGGGGGAGATTGAAAGTGCAACTAATCCCCGGGTGGTTTTGGTAATTAATAACAACATATATATCATTGAATTAATATTATCTTGAGAATCATTTCAGAGAAGTTCGATGATATGGGTATGGAAATGTCTGAAGAAGTGGACCCCTCAAAATGCTAAGACAAGCATTGGCAAAAGCTCAAGACTCCATTTTTGGTTTAGTGATCAAAGATCACATTGAGTCCATAGGAAAAGCCAATACTATTAAAAGGGGATGAGGTTGTGTTAATGTTCTTGTTGCCCAAGTGCTTGGTGATCTAACTCCCTCAACTATCAGCACTATTCGCTACTTAACACACACCCATAAGTAATCTCGGTCAAACCAACTCTGTCTCACCGAGATGAAGTTATCTCTACAAACCCTAACATCTCGGTCACACCGATTCATCCAACTCAGTCCCACCGAGATGAACCTCTTCAGTTGTTTCTCCAAACCCTAGCTTCTCGGTCAAACCGATTCTGAGTTTCGGTCTCACCGAAAAAGGGCTGCCAACCTTCTGTGATCAGTTGACATCAATTCGGAATATCCGAGTTTATATTTTTGGTCTCACCGAAATGGCAAACCCTAACCTTTGACTCACTTCGGTCTCACCGAGATGGTATTTTCGGTCCCACCGAAAATCCCAACGTTCACTATATTTGAACTTTCGGTCTGACCGAGTTTTCACTTCGGTCTGACCGAGATTGGTCAAATGTGTGTGTAACGGTTGGATTTTGTGTGGAGGCTATATATACCCCTCCACCCCCTCCTCATTCGTGAGGAGAGCCATCAGAAAGTACCACCATTCCTACCATACACTTTCTGAGAAGTGAACCACCTACCCTTGTGTTGAGATCAAGCCATTCCATTCCTACCATATGAAACTTGATCTCTAGCCTTCCCAAGTTGCTTTCCACTCAAATCTTTCTTCCACCACAGCCATATCAGTGAGGAGAGTTGAGTGTTGGGGAGTTTATCATCTGAAGCACAAGAGCAAGGAGTTCATCATCATCAACACCGTCTATTACCTTTTGGGGGGTGGTGCCTCCTAGATTGGTTAGGTGTCGCTTGGGAGCCTCTGTCTTGATGATGTGGAGTTGAACCAAGAAGTTTGTAAGGGCAAGGAGATCGCCTACTTCGTGAAGATCTACCCCGAGTAAGGCTAGTCCTCCGTGGGCGTAGGCCGTGATGGAATAGACAAGGTTGCTTCTTCGTGGACCCTTCGTGGGTGGAGCCCTCCGTGGACTCGCGCAGCCGTTACCCTCCGTGGGTTGAAGTCTCCATCAACGTGGATGTACGATAGCACCACCTATCGGAACCACGACAAAAATCTCCGTGTCACCAAACTGCGTTTGATCTTCTCCACCTCTCTTTTACATGTGCAATTTACTTTCCGCTGCATATACTCTAGAATTGCATGTGTAGGGTGTTACTTGAATTGATCTTGTTTGTGAAACTGCCAAAAACTTTGCATGATCTAAAGGCAGATTTTTTATATTGTCAAGTAGTCTAATCACCCCCCCCTCTAGACCTACTTCGATCCTACAGGTACGGATAAAGTTTCAAACCCATGGGTACAGGTATGGGTTGAATTTTGTACCCACTGACTATACGGATATGGATATGGTATTGCTCTACCCTACCCATACCCTACCCATTGCCATCCTTAGTCCCTCTGCAACCGCATGCACTCGACCGATCTGGAACATGAGCCTGCATGTTTGAACTACGGCCGCAAGGAGGCCGTGAAGGATCTAACAGAGTGCCTCGTGGAACAGCTCATTTGCCTCCGACGCTTACAGTTTGTTGTTTGGAGCGACAGTAGCAAGTTAGAGATGGAAACAGAACGACAGTAACGGACATGGGAGATTGGAACAATGCTACATGGAAAAAGTCCAAAATAAACCTTGTAGTTATAGACGAAAGCTAAATCAAACCCTGAACTTTGAATCCCGAAAATTGGCACTCTGAACTTGCAATCCCGGTCTATTTTAGACCCTAGAGCTCTTTGGCATACTGGGAATCCTACAATCCCGGCCGGGATGACCAGCTACTCTCACGGACAAGAATTTGGGCCGGCCCACTATAAAACAACAAGATTTCGTGAAGATTAAAAGATGTTCGCACATTTCCAAAATTGTTCAGACGCTAAAAAATGTTCGTGTTATATATTTTTTGGCACGAATTCAATTTATTTTGTGTTTTTTTTAACATTTGGAATTCTTAAATTCTATTCACATTTAAAAAAATCACAGTTGTAAAAAATGTTTAGAATTCCAACCGTTTTTCACATGCTATGACAAATGTTTTGGATTTTCAGAATTGTGTCACATTTTTTTAATAACGTTTTTGGAATTATGTATATTATTTCGTAAATAATGTTTTTTCTTATCACGAGCCGTAGAAGTTCTTTCTTTCTCTTTCTTAACGTGTGATGTAATAATTCCAAAAGAGAAAAAAATGATGTGGAGTCGAACTTGGGACCTGGTATGGTTAACCTGATTTCACTAGCTACTGCATCAGACGACTATGACTTCCATAATAAGAGGCCGAAAATATTTAATCAGAAACCAACGCGTCGAACTTTGAAAAATTTTTTTAGGGGCAAACAAGTATTGAAAACATATTTATTCTGAAATCTTCTAACATTTTATAAAGTGTGTTTTGAAAAATCCGAATACTTTAAAAAACAACAACTTTCAAAAAGAGAACACCTTTTGAAACATTTTTTTAAACCAGAACAAAATTTTAAAGTGCAAACACTTTTTGAAACATAAAAAATTTCTGACACCTGAACAAAAATTTAAAGTGCGAACACTTTGTGTACAATGTAAAAAATGTTGACATGTTGTAAAAAAAAGTGTCATAACCTTAACAGAATATACGTGACATGTGTTTGAAAAAAGTGTATGCAAATTTAAAAATGTTGATCCATGTACAAGAGTGTTCGTGTAGTTTTATAAAATGATTATTGTCTTTAAGAAATAATAAAACGTGTATTTGCAAAAATATTACCATGTATTCAAAAGAGTTTTGAAAACATTTAATTTGAAAATGTCGATAATGTATTTGAAAATATCAAAAAATTATCAAATATGTAATGTATGTGTTAAAAATGTACATTGGATACTGAGTAAAATTAGACATGTGAAAAAATGAAATATGAAATGAAAACGTAGAAGAAAAAACTAAGAAAAAATGAATTAGTGTGCGCGTGTGAGCAACTGCGCTACTGGGCCGGCCCAATTCAGCAAATACCGGCGAAGTCCTCTCAAGGTTTAAAATAGACCGGGATTAGAGAGTTTGGTGTGATGATTTCAGGAATTGCGAGTTCAGGGTTTGGTTTAGTTTTCGTCTATAAATTTAAGGTTTGTTTTGGACTTTTTCCATGCTACATTCACGGGATATTACGGGGGTTTTACAGGGCAGTTGTCAGTTGGCATGGTGTGATTGGTTTAAGGGGGTGGAGGGACCCCACCCACCTGAAAATCAGAGGGACGAGCGAATTAGTGAGAGGGGGTCCGTAACAGATGTGTAAAACCCCCGTACATCTAGGATTATTGTGGGAGACGTGGGGCGTGGAGAGATCTATAGGTTTTACACGAGAGAATTATGTGCGTGGAGATAGCGAGCAGTTTGGGATGAGAGGCCAAAGCTAATCAACGCCCCTGGCCTTGTCTGAAGATTGGAAAGAATCAGACGATAGATTAAAAACGTTTCTCATTAACATATGCATGTTATACTAGTCTGAACTACCCTTCACTATGACTAGCCTTAGATGCAGTATTTATGGTCACAAGGTGGTGCTGGTGAGCACAACGTCAACCATCCTGTTCGCTAACGTCCTGCTGCTCACGCTACTCACCGACCCATCGGCGCGGTCCGCTGACAACTTTGCCTTCACCGTCCTGGGCTTTGCCACGCCCTGGTGTCCCTCTGCCACCAACAAGCGAGTGATGATGGTGGCACCATGTTTAACTTTAAGATGGAATAAAGGTCTTCTCGTCTAGTCCCCGTTTCGATGAGGCGTCTAGCATCATCGATGGACGTGTGGAGGTGTGTCTTCGGCGGATATGTTTTTGGTTGATTTGCTCAGATCTGTTCGTCGTTTGTCTTCGTTCGTGTGTCTTCAGGTTGGATCATTTCGATCTATACTCTTCATCCGCGGCGGTTGCTATTCTGGTGTGTTGGTTCTACGAGGACTTAGCACGACGACTTCCCGACTGTCTACTACAACAAGGTTTGCCCGGCTCCGGTGAAGGAGGAGCGATGACAGCGCCGCGCCTTTGGCTCGCTTCAGTGTTTATAGTCGTCGCTAGGTGGTCTACGGATGTGTATGTAATTTTTATTATTTCTAGTATCCGTTGTGCTACCATGATTGAAGATTAATAGATTGAAAATTTTTCCGAAAAAAGAAAAAAAAGAAAAACGAGTGATGATGGTGGCACCATGTTTGACTCTTAGCATGGAATAATGATCCGCTTACCAATACCAACTCACGCCATTGTAGTGTGAAAAAAAAACTCACGCGATTGTGATGTTAAAATCTTGCATGTACTAGGAATTTGAAAGAAGATGAAGAAAGGATGCTCACGTACGGAAGATACATATGTTCTTTTTACAATATATATAATGGAATCAAGTTGAAATGGTCTGCATGGATGCGGTCAAGTTGATCAAGTCGTCTACCCTTGACCGATCGCCACATAGAATGATAGTTCAGAATATTAAGAGGCTCTTTGACACACCCTTGCTGCTTTATTATCGGAGGGCCGAACTGCAGTTTGTTGGTGTTGATCTAAAGGCCCAAACGAAAAAAAAAAGAAAAAAAATTAGAGGATAAGTTAACGTGAGGAAGAGGGATACGAACTAACGATCGTTCCCCTTAACCCCAACTTATGCTTCCTGATCGGGGGCACCCTAACCAACTATGGTTTTGGTCCCCTGTCGCCATCGCACATATAATGAGATGGGGGAGCAGCCGGCACCTACGCTAGACCAGTTCTCCTAAGGTTTACTCCTGCTCCCCACATCCCAAAACCCTAACCTATATGGGAGAGCGCTGCACGACGGGAATATCATTTCCTACCTCTGCCCCTATTCCAGGGCAGTGCCGGTGGCGCCTGGAGGGACGCCGCTACCCGCTGCGAACGTCTACCCCAAGCCTGCATCACGCCTGCATCGAGCAGGCACGGGACTTCGCATCGCCTACACCAATGGCTTCTTCCATTGGTGGTAAGACAACTCAACCCCTCTCTGTTCATATGCAATTAGGTGATCTGAAATCTCGGTATAAGATCCAATCATGTCTATCCTACTGGATTAAATTCTAACAATGGTATATCTTGAGCATGGTTAAGCCTAGATTAGATCCCTAAGATGATATGTTTAAGTTTGATGATCATGATTACGACCTAATGATTAAGGTTAGCCCTCTGTTAAGTCAAGTCCTAGGGTAAGAGGTTTCTGTTTAAATGACTAATCTGCTACTGGATCAGTGCTAGTTCCTTTATGATTATCAACAAGTTATGTTAGTTTACATGTATCATGCTTTCGCATCAAGTTCGGTTAATTGGCACTGGTCTTGTTTCACGTTAAGAATATAGAAGGAGGGGAATCGGATGAATCACTCATTTTTCCCTAATTATGAGAAACCCTAGCCCTAGAATTATTTTTCCCCATTCTGAAATCCTCAAATCAGAGCCCAAACAATAGAAATATGAGAAAGGAATGTAATTGGGGCTCACCTAGATGAAGCCGACCTTCGAGTCTGCACGGCCGCCGCCGTATGTGTACTACACGGCCGGAACGCCGCCGTCTCTTGGGACGACGCGACGGAAGGAAGCAGCCACCGTTGCTGCGCTCATGAACGCACGCGTCGGCTAGGCTCCGCGCCTTGAATGACGCCGTCGCGGCCGAAAGCTTGCGCCGCGCAGCCGCCGGAGAAATGGACCTCCCGCAGCTTAATAGGGCCATATGCGTGATAACCCACAAGTATAGGGGATCGCAACAGTTTTCGAGGGTAGAGTATTCAAGCCAAATTTATTGATTCGACACAAGGGGAGCCAAAGAATATTCTCAAGTATTAGCAGTTGAGTTGTCAATTCAACCACACCTGAAAGACTTAATATCTGCAACAAAGTATTTAGTAGCAAAGTAGTATGGAAGTAACAGTAACGGTGGCAAAAATAACAGTAGCAGTTTTGTAGTAATTGTAACAGTGGCAGCGGAAAAGTAACTAAGCAAGGATCAATATGTGAAAAGCTTGTAGGCATTGGATCAGTGATGGATAATTATGTCGGATGCGATTCCTCATGCAACAGTTATAACATAGGGTGACACAGAACTAGCTCCAGTTCATCAATGTAATGTAGGCATGTATTCCGAATATAGTCATACGTGCTTATGGAAAATAACTTGCATGACATCTTTTGTCCTACCCTCCCGTGGTAGCGGGGTCCTATTGGAAACTAAGGGATATTAAGGCCTCCTTTTAATAGAGTACCGGACCAAAGCATTAACACTTAGTGAATACATGAACTCCTCAAACTACGGTCATCACCGGGTATGGTCCCGATTATTGTCACTTTGGGGTTGCCGGATCATAACACATAGTAGGTGACTATTGACTTGCAAGATAGGATCAAGAACTCACATATATTCATGAAAACATAATAGGTTCATATCTGAAATCATGGCACTCGGCCCCTAGTGACAATCATTAAGCATGGCAAAATCATAGCAACATCAATCGTAGAACATAATGGATACTAGGGATCAAACCCTAACAAAACTAACTCAGTTACATGGTAAATCGCATCCAACCCATCACAGTCCAGCAAGCCTACGATTGGATTACTCACGCACAGCGGTGAGCATCATGGAATTGGTGATGGAGGAAGGTTGATGATGACGATGGCGACGGGTTCCCTTCTCCGGAGCACCGAACGGACTCCAGATCAGCCCTCCCGAGAGAGATTAGGGCTTGGCGGCGGCTTCGTATCGTAAAACGCGATGAATCCTTCTCTATGATTTTTTTTCTCCCCGAAAGTGAATATATGGAGTTGGAGTCGAGGTCGGTGGAGCCTCAGGAGGCCACGAGACAGGGGGCGCGCCCCCCACCCTTGTGGGCAGGGTGTGGGCCCCCTGGTCTTGATTCTTTCACCAGTATTTTTTGTAAATCCCAAAAATATTCTCCGTGGATTTTCAAGTCATTCCGAGAACTTTCTATTTTTGCACAAAAATAACACCAGGGCAATTCTGCTGAAAACAACGTCAGTCCGGGTTAGCTCCATTCAAATCATGCAAGTTAGAGTCCAAAACAAGGGCAAAAGTGTTTGGAAAAGTAGATACGTTGGAGACGTATCAACTCCCCCAAGCTTAAACCTTTGCTTGTCCTCAAGCAATTCAGTTGACAAACTGAAAGTGATAAAGAAAAACTTTTACAAACTCGGTTTGCTCTTGTTGTTGCAAATATGTAAAGCCAACATTCAAGTTTTCAGCAAATATTATGAACTAACCACATTCACAATAACATTTAGGTCTCATGTTTACTCATATCAATGGCATAATCAACTAGTGAGCAATAATAATAAATCTCGGATGACAACACTTTCTCAAAACAATCATAATATGATATAACAAGATGGTATCTCGCTAGCCCTTTCTGAGACCGCCAAACATAAATGCAGAGCACCTCTGAAGATCAAGGACTGACTAGACATTGTAATTCATGGTAAAAGAGATCCAGTCAAAGTCACAATCAATGTAAATTAATAGCAATGCATGCAAATGACAGCGGTGCTCTCCAACTGGTGCATTTCAATAAGAAGATGACGACTCAACATAAAAGTAAATAGATAGGCCCTTCGCAGAGGGAAGCAGGGATTTGCAGAGTTACCAGAGCTCGAGTTTTGAAACAGAGATAAATAATATTTTGAGTGGCATGCTTTCATTGTCAACATAGCAACCAAGAGTTCTCGATATCTTCCATGCTACACACATTATAGGCAGTTCCCAAATAGAATGGTAAAGATTATACTCCCCCACCACCAACAAGCACACTCCACGGCTGGCCCAAAACAACGGGTACCGTCCATGCCAACAACAGTCCTGGGGGAGTTTTGTTTAATTATTTTGATTTGATTTGAGCATGGGACTGGGCATCCTGGTTACCAGCCATTTTCTCGTGAATGATGAGCGGAGTCCACTCATCGTGAGAATAACCCACCTAGCATGGAAGATATAGATAGCCCTAGTTGATACATGAGCTATTCAAGCATAAAAAACAGAATTTCATTTGAAGTTTAGAGTTTGGCACATACAAATTTATTTGGAATGGCAGGTAAATACCGCATATAGAAAGGTATGGTGGACTCATATGGAATAACTTTGGGGGTTTATGGAACTGGATGCACAAGTAGTATTCCCGCTTAGTACAGGTGAAAGCAAGAAAGATACTGGGAAGCGACCAGCTAGAGAGTGACAACAGTCATGAACATGCATTAAGATTAATCAACAATGAGTGCAAGCATGAGTAGGATATAAATCACCATGAACATAAATATCGTGTAGGCTATGTTGATTTTGGTTCAACTACATGCATGAACATGTGCCAAGTCAAACCACTTGAATCGTTCAAAGGAGGATACCACCCTATCATACCACATCACAACCATTTTAATAGCATGTTGGCATGCAAGGTAGACCGTTATAAACTCCAAGCTAATTAAGCATGGCATGAGCAACTACAATATCTAATTGTCATTGCAAGCATGTTTCATTCATAATAGGCTGAATCAGGAACGATGAACTAATCATATATACAAAAACAAGATAGGTCGAGTTCATACCAGCTTCTCTCATCTCAATCAGTCCATCATATATCGTCATTATTGCCTTTCACTCGCACGACCGAACGGTGTGGATAATAATAATAGTGCAGTGCATTGAACTAAGTTGGAATCTACAAGCATTTAATACAAGGGAGAAAACAAGGTAATATGGCTCTTGGTCAAATCAACAATAATGCATATGAGAGCCACTCCATATTTTCATCGTGGTCTTCTCCTCTCGACCCCCAAAGAAAAGAAAAGAAATAAAACTATTTACACGGGAAAGCTCCCAACAAGCAAAAGAAGAACTAGAAATCTTTTTGGGTTTTATTTTAATTACTACTACAGGCATGAAAAGTAAACTAGCTAAAAGCTACAACTAATTATTTTTCTTAAGGTTTTTCATACACACAAGAAGAAGGCTTAGGAAGGAAAATAAACTAGCATGGATAGTACAATGAAAAAGTATGAGCGCCGACAACTGGAATGAGTGTGTGAACATGAATGTAATGTCGGTGAGAAATATGTACTCCCCCAAGCTTAGGCTTTTGGCCTAAGTTGGTCTATGGCCACGAATCAAAGCTACTTTCTCCGGTGCACGGAGGAGTATCCACTAGGTGCCACTGGCTGGCCATCTCCACCAGATCCCACTTATAAACCGACTGCTGATAAGGGTCAAGTGGTGGCTCCGGCTCAGGCTCTGGAACTTGTGCTAGGCTCCAGTACGCATAAACTGCTTCTGGCAAGATGAGGTACGTGCCTGAAAGTATGTTAAACAAAGAGGGTGCAGGCAAGGTAACAATCTCACATTACTTTTTATCAAATATCAATTTATACTTAAGCAATTTCTTCTTATCTATAATAACAAAATCATGTGCTACCATACTCTTATAATCTAGAAAAATAGGGGACAACAACTTCTCCTCCTTCTCATAATGCCTAATAGGTATCTTAAAGTGTTCAGCAAGGCGTGAAGCAAAGATGCCTCCGAAGATGGGGCCCTTTGTATGATATAGACTTAATCGTTAGCAATAATAGCACCTAAGCTAAAAGTGGTATCGCAAAAAAAGCATGGTGCAAAATGACAATATCTGGGGCACTAAGATTTCCACTGTTCCCGCGACCAATTAAGCATCTACTAGCAAATATCGCAAAGTAACGTAGAACAGGAAAATGTATGCTAGTGATTCTTGCATCTGAAACTTTCCTCGTTTCCCCTACAGCAATTGTATCAATAAACCCCTCGATGTGGTTCCTCTATGGTGCCCGCAAAGGGTATCATACCGACTTGCCAAAAATCATATAGTGACATCTCCCTAACCTCATCATATAAGTGAAACTCCACTGAAGGTGGCAATTTCTTAGCATGGAAATAAAAAAATTGCACGGAAATATTAGTGAGTAGAAGATATTGTTCGCGCGGGTCGTGGAGGAAGTCGGTGAGGCCTGCATTCTATGCCAAGTAATAAAAATCATCATAAATTCCAGCGGCTCTCAAGAAATCATCACAAGGCCATTCACACGGCCGAACTTCCACAGTGCGAGGAAGATTGTATTTGGGCTTTTTATTCTCCTCATTCCGCTTATCCTCCGAGCTTCGGCTCGAAGAGCCTCTCAACAATCTTCTCAACATTTTCTTCCTCTGAAAAATTTCTGAAATTTTTAGTGACTCAAAACAAAACTGAAGCAAACTCAACAAGATTGATAGCAACTGCTCCCATAAGTGCCTAGAGACTATATCATGCATTGAAACTACTTTTGACCACATAAATTTGACATGCAAGCTCAAGAACTGGGTCACCTAAGCAGCAAAAATTTGCAATAAATAAAGCACTAGAACAAAAACTAATTGGACCATTGGACGAGTCACATACCGAAGAACAATCTCCCCAAATAGTTTTGTGAATGGAGCATTGAGCAAGGAGATCGAAAATGGCAGCAAGATGAGCTAGAACACGGGTTTGAGCTATGGGAGGATTTTTTCTGGAGGAAGATGAAGTGTGTGGGTGCTGGAAAGATGAGCTAGAACACGGGTTTGAGCTATGGGAGGATTTTTTCTGGAGGAAGATGAAGTGTGTGGGTGCTGGAATAAGTGGAGGGGGGCCACATGGGGCCCACGAGGCAGGGTGCGTGCCCAAGGGGGTGGGCGTGCCCTGGACCGTCGTGGCCAGGTGGTGTGCCCCCCTGGTGTTCTCAGTGCCAAATATTCTTAAATATTCTACAAAAAATCATATTCGTTTTCGGGACATTTGGAGAACTTTTATTTTCGGGGTATTTTTATGGCAAGGATAATTCAAAAAACAAACAGAAAATACTATTTTTGCTTTATTTAATCTAAATAACAGAAAGTTAAAAGAGGGTACATAGAGTTGTGCTTTCTAACTTCATCCATCTCATGCTCATCAAAAGGAATCCATTAACAAGGTTGATCAAGTCTTGTTAATAAACTCTTTCCGAATAACATGAAACCGGAGAATTTTCGATTAACACTAGGTTACCTCAATGGGGATATGTATGTCCCCAACAATAAGAATATCATATTTCTTCTTGACAGTAGGAAGAGGGAATTCAAAACCTCCAATAGTGATCGTTGAAATTTTTTCAACAGAAATGATATTGTGGACTTGAGGTTGTTTCCTCGGAAAGTGTACCGTGTGCTCATTACCATTAACATGAAAGTGACATTGCCTTTGTTGCAATCAATAACATCCCTTGCAGTTTTCAAAAAGGGTCTACCAAGGATAATCGGCATACTATCGTCCTTGGGAATATCAAGCATAACAAAGTCCGTTAAAATAGTAACGTCTGCAACCACAACAGGCACATCCTCACAAATACCGACAGGTATAGCAGTTGATTTATCGGCCATTTGCAAAGATATTTCAGTAGGTGTCAACTTATTCAAATCGTCTATGGTATAAAGAGAGAGGCATAACACTAAAACCGGCTCCAAGATCGCATAAAGCAGTTTTAACATAGTTTCTTTTAATGAAGCATGGTATAGTTGGTACTCCTGGATCTCTTAGTTTCTTTGGTATTCCACCTTTAAAAGTAAAATTGGCAAGCATGGTGGAAATTTCAACTTCCGGTATCTTTTATTTGTCACAATAACTTTCATATACTTAGCATAAGGATTTGTTTTAAGCATATCAGTCAAACGCATATGCAAAAAGATAGGTCTAATCATTTCAGCAAAGCGCTCAAAATCATCATCATCCTTTTTCGTGGATGGTTTAGGAGGAAAAGGCATGGGTTTCTGATCCCATGGTTCTCTTTCTTTACCGTGCTTCCTAGCAATGAAGTCTCTTTTATCATATCGTTGATTCTTTGATTGTGGGTTATCAAGATCACCAGCAAGTTCAATCTCTATATCATCGTTATTGCTAGGTTGAGCATCATCATGAACATCATTATTAACATTATCACTAGGTTCATGTTCATTACTAGATTGTGTTTCAACATCAGAGATAGAAATATCATTGGGATTCTCAGGTGTGTCAACAACAGGTTCACTAGAAGCATGCAAAGTCCTATCATTTTTCTTTTTTCTTCTTATTAGAAGGACTACGTACATCAACATTAGTTCTCTGAGAATATTGCTCAATTCTCTTAGGGTGGCCCTCTGGATACAAAGGTTCCTGAGTCATTCTATCCCCTCTACTCATGACTCTAACAGCATTATCATTTTTCTTACAATTTAAATCATTGTGCAAATCATTTTGTGCTTTAAGCACTTGTTCTACTTGAGTGGTAACCATAGAAGCATGTTTACTAATGAGTTTAAGTTCACCTTTAACTCTATACATATAATCACTCAAGTGTTCAATCATATAAGTATTACGTTTCAATTGTCTTCTAACAAAAGCATTGAAGTTTTCTTGTTTAACAATAAATTTGTCGCACTCATCTAAACATTGGCTAGCAGACTTATTATGAGGAATATCACCTTTATCAAATATATAGAGAGAATTTACCTTTACTACGTGTGTCGGGTTATCAAGACCATGTATTTCTTCAATAGGTAGTAAATTCTTAACATCTCCAGCTTTACTACCTTTTTCTTTCATCGATTTCTTTGCCTCTTGCATATCTTCAGGACTGTTTAATATAATACCCCTTTTCTTCGGAGTTGGCTTAGGAGTTGGTTCAGTAAGTGTCCAATTATTTTCATTACTCAACATATTATTTAATAGCAATTCAGCTTGATCAATAGTTCTTTCCCTGAAAACATAACCAGCACAACTATCCAAGTGGTCTCTGGAAGCATCGGTTAGTCCATTATAAAAGATATCAAGTATTTCATTTTTCATAAGAGGGTGATCAGGCAAAGCATTAAGTAATCGAAGAAGCCTCCCCCAAGCTTGTGGGAGACTGTCTTCTTCAATTTGCACAAAATTATATATTTCCCTTAAGGCAGCTTGTTTCTTATGAGCGGGGAAATATTTAGCAGAGAAGTAATAAATCATATCCTGGGGACTACGCACACAACCAGGATCAAGAGAATTAAACCATGTTTTATCATCACCCTGTAAGGAGAACGGAAATAGCTTAAGGATATAGTAGTAACGAATTTTTTCCTCATTGGTGAATAGGGTGGCTATATCATTCAATTTAGTAAGATGTGCCACAACAGTTTCCGATTCATAGCCATGGAAATGATCAGATTCGACCAAAGTAATTAACTCAGGATCGACAAATAAATCATAATCCTTATCAGAAATACAGATAGGTGAAGTAGCAAAAGCAGGGCCATATTTCATTCTAGCATTCAAAGACTTTTCTTTCAGCTTAGCTAACAGTTTCTTAAGATCGTATCTATCTTTGCAAGCTAAAATATCTTTAGCAGTTTCTTCATCCATAACATAACCCTCAGGCACAACAGGGAATTCATATCTAGTGGGAGATCTTCATCATCACTTTCATCAATATTATCAGGTTCAATAATTTCATTCTCTCTAACCCTAGCAAGTTGTTCATCAAGAAATTCACCTAATGGCACAGTATTATCAAGCATAGAAGTAGTTTCATCATAAGTATCATGCATAGCAGAAGTGGCATCATCAAGAACATGCAACATATCAGATTCAATAGCATGTGTAGGTGTCGCAAATTTACTCATAACAGAGGGTGAATCAAGTGCAGAGCTAGATGGCAGTTCCTTACCTCCCCTTGTAGTTAATGGAAAATCTTGGTCTTTTTCGTCTCTCAAGTTCTTCATAGCGATCAACAAATAAATCCCAAGTGACTCAAAGAATATAGCTATGCTCCCCGGCAACGGCGCCAGAAAATAGTCTTGGTAACCCACAAGTATAGGGGATCGCAACAGTCTTCGAGGGTAGAGTATTCAACCCAAATTTATTGATTCAACACAAGGGGGGCCAAAGAATATTCTCAAGTATTAGCAGTTGAGTTGTCAATTCAACCACACCTGAAAGACTTAATATCGGCAACAAAGTATTTAGTAGCAAAGTTGTATGGAAGTAACGGTAATGGTGGCAAAAGTAACAGTAGCAGTTTTGTAGTAATTGTAAAAGTGGCAGCGGAAAAGTAACTAAGCAAGGATCAATATGTGAAAAGCTCGTAGGCATTGGATCAGTGATGGATAATTATGTCGGATGTGATTCCTCATGCAACGGTTATAACATAGGGTGACACAGAACTAGCTCCAGTTCATCAATGTAATGTAGGCATGTATTCCGAATATAGTAACACGTGCTTATGGAAAAGAACTTGCATGACATCTTTTGTCCTACCCTCCCGTGGCAGCGGGGTCCTATTGGAAACTAAGGATATTAGGGCCTCCTTTTAATAGAGTACCGGACCAAAGCATTAACACTTAGTGAATATGTGAACTCCTCAAACTACGGTCATCACCGAGAGTGGTCCCGATTATGGTCACTTCAGGGTTGCCAGATCATAACACATAGTAGGTGACTATTGACTTGCAAGATAGGATCAAGAACTCACATATATTCATGAAAACATAATAGGTTCAGACCTGATATCATGGCACTCGGTCCCTAGTGACAAGCATTAAGCATGGCAAAGTCATAGCAACATCAATCTTAGAACATAATGGATACTAGGGAACAAACCCTAACAAAACTAACTCGATTACATGGTAAATATCATCCAACCCATCATCGTCCAGCAAGACTATGATGGGATTACTCACACACGGCGGTGAGCATCATGGAATTGGTGATGGAGGAAGGTTGATGATTACGATGGCGACGAATTCCCTTCTCTGGAGCCCCGAACGGACTCTAGATCAGCCCTCCCGGGAGAGATTAGGGCTTGGAGGCGGCTCCGTATCATAAAAGGCGATGAATCCTTCTCTATGATTTTTTTTCTCCCTGAAAGTGAATATATGGAGTTGGAGTCGAGGTCGGTGGAGCCTCAGGGGCCCACGAGACAGGGGGCGCGCCCAGGGGGGTAGGCGCAGCCCCCACCCTCGTGGGTAGGGTGTGGCCCCCAGGTCTTGATTCTTTCACCAGTATTTTTTATAAATCCCAAAAATATTCTCGATGGATTTTCAGGTCATTCTGAGAACTTTTATTTCTGCACAAAAATAACACCATGGCAATTCTGCTGAAAGCAGCGTCAGCTTGGATTAGTTCCATTCAAATCATGCAAGTTAGAGTCCAAAACAAGGGCAAAAGTGTTTGGAAAAGTAGATACGTTGGAGACGTTCAACTCCCCCAAGCTTAAACCTTTGCTTGTCCTCAAGCAATTCAGTTGACAAACTGAAAGTGATAAAAAGAAAAACTTTTACAAACTCTGTTTGCTCTTGTTGTTGCAAATATGTAAAGCCAACATTCAAGTTTTGAGCAAAGATTATGAACTAACCACATTCACAATAACATTTAGGTCTCATGTTTACTCATATCATTGGCATAATCAACTAGCGAGCAATAATAATAAATCTGGGATGACAACACTTTCTCAAAACAATCATAATATGATATAACAAGATGGTATCTCGCTAGCCCTTTCTGAGACCGCAAAACATAAATGCAGAGCACCTCTGAAGATCAAGGACTGACTAGACATTGTAATTCATGGTAAAAGAGATCCAGTCACAGTCATACTCAATGTAAATTAATAGCAATGCATGCAAATAAAAACGGTGCTCTCCAACTGGTGCTTTTTAATAAGAAGACGATGACTCAACATAAAAGTAAATAGATAGGCCCTTCGCAGAGGGAAGCAGGGATTTGCAGAGGTGCCAGAGCTCGAGTTTTGAAACACAGATAAATAATATTTTGAGTGGCATAATTTCATTTTAAACATAACAACCAAGACTTCTCGATATCTTCCATGCTACACACATTATAGGCAGTTCCCAAACAGAATGGTAAAGTTTATACTCCCCAACCACCAACAAGCTTACTCCACGGCTGGCCCGAAACAACGGGTACCGTCCATACCAACAACAGTCCTGGGGGAGTTTTGTTTAATAATTTTGATTTGATTTGAGCATGGGACTGGGCATCATGGTTACCAGCCATTTTCTCGTGAATGATGAGTGGAGTCCACTCATCGTGAGAATAACCCACCTAGCATGGAAGATATAGATAGCCCTAGTTGATACATGAGCTATTCGATCATACAAAACAGAATTTCATTTGAAGGTTTATAGTTTGGCACATACAAATTTACTTGGAACGGCAGGTAAATACCGCATATAGCAAGCTATGGTGGACTCATATGGAATAACTTTGGGGGTTTATGGAAGTGGATGCACAAGTAGTATTCCCTCTTAGTACAGGTGAAGGCTAGAAAGAGACTGGGAAGCGACCAACTAGAGAGCGACAACAGTCATGAACATACATTAAGATTAATCAACAATGAGTGCAAGCATGAGTAGGATATAAATCACCATGAACATAAATATCGTCGAGGCTATGTTGATTTTGTTTCAACTACATGCGTGAACATGTGCCAAGTGAAACCACTCGAATCGTTCAAAGGAGGATACCACCCTATCATACCACATAACAACCATTTTAATAGCATGTTGGCACGCAAGGTAGACCATTATAAACTCCTAGATAATTAAGCATGGCATGAGCAACTACAATCTCTAATTGTCATTGCAAGTATGTTTCATTCATAATAGGCTGAATCAGGAACGATGAACTAATCATATTTACAAAACCAAGATAGGTCGAGTTCATACCAGCTTCTCTCATCTCCATCAGTCCATCATATATCGTCATTATTACCTTTCACTCGCACGACCGAACAGTGTGGATAATAATAATAGTGCACGTGCATTGCACTAAGCTGGAATCTGCAAGCATTTAATACAAGGGAGAAGACAAGGTAATATGGCTTTTGGTCAAATCAACAATAATGCATAAGAGAGCCACTCAATATTTTCATCGTGGTCTTCTCCTCTCGACCCCCAAAGAAAAGAAAAGAAATAAAACTATTTACACGCGAAAGCACCCAACAAACAATATAAGAACGAGAAATCTTTTTGGGTTCTTTTTTAATTACTACTACTACATGCATGGAAATTAAACTAGCTAAAAGCTACAACTAATTTTTTTTCTTAAGGTTTTTCAGACACACAAGAAGAAGGCTTAGCAAGGAAAATAAACTAGCATGGATAGTACAACGAAAAAGTATGAGCACCGACAACTGGAATGAGTGCATGAACATGAATATAATGTCGGTGAGAAATACGTACTCCCCCAAGCTTAGGCTTTTGGCCTAAGTTGGTCTATGGCCACGAATCAAAGCTACTTTCTCCGGTGCACGGAGGAGTGTCCTCTGGGTGCCACTAGCTCGCAATCTCCTCTGGATCCCACTGATAAACCGACTGCCGATAAGGGTCAAGTGGTGGCTCCGGTTCAGGCTCTGGAACTTGTGCCAGGCTCCAGTACGCATGAAAGGCTTCTGGCAAGATGAGGTACGTGCCTGAAAGTATGTTAAACAAAGAGGGTGCAGGCAAGGTAATAATCTCATAGTACTTTTTAGCAAATATCAATTTATACTTAAGCAATTTCTTCTTATCTTTAATAATAAAATCATGTGCTACCATACTCTTATAATCTAGAAAAACAGGGGGCAGCAACTTCTCCTCCTTCTCATAATGCCTAATAGGTATCTTAAAGTGTTCAGCAAGGCGTGAAGCAAAGATGCCTCTGAAGATGGGGCCATTTGTACGATTCAGACTTAATCGTTTATCAATAATAGAGCCTAAGCTAAAAGTGGTATCGTGAAACAAAGCATGGCGCAAAATGACAATATTAGGGGCACTAAGATTTCCACTGTTCCCGCGACCAATTAAGCATCTACTAGCAACGTAGAACAGGAAAATGTATGCTAGTGATTCTTGCATCTGAAACCTTGCTCGTTTCCCCTACAGCAATTGTATCAATAAACCCCTCCACATCATTACGTTGTGGTTCCTCTATGCTGCCTGCAAAGGGTATCTTACAGACCTGACAAAAATCATATAGTGACATCTCCCTAAACTCATCATATAAGTGAAACTCCACTAGAGGTGGCGATTTTTTAGCATGGAAATAAAAAATTTGAAAGGAAATATTAGTGAGTAGAAGATACTGTTCGCGCGGGTCGTGGAGGAAGTCGGTGAGGCCTGCATTCTCAGCCAAGTAATAAAAATCATCATAAATTCCGGCGGCTCTCAAGAACTCATCACAAGGCCATTCACACGGCCGAACTTCCGCAGTGCAAGGAAGATTGTATTTGGGCTTTTTATTCTCCTCATTCTGCTTATCCTCCGAGCTTCCGCTCGAAGAGCCTCTCAACAATCTTGTCAACATTTTCTTCCTCTAAAAAATTTCTGAAATTTTTAGTGACTCAAAACAAAAGTGAAGCAAACTGAACAAGATTGATAGCAACTGCTCCCACAAGTGCCTAGAGACTATATCATGCATTGAAACTACTTTTGACCACATAAATTTGACATGCAAGCTCAAGAACAAGGTCACCTAAGCTGCAAAATTTTGCAATAAATAAAGCACTAGAACAAAATCTAATTGGACCATTAGAGGAGTCACATACCAAAGAAAAATCTCCCCAAACAGTTTTGTGGATGGAGCTTTGAGCAAGGAGATCGAAAATGGCAGCAAGATGAGCTAGAACATGGGTTTGAGCTATGTGAGGATTTTTTTCTAGAGGAAGATTAAGTGTGTGGGTGCTGGAATAAGTGGAGGGGGCACGTGGGGCTCACGAGGCAGGGGGCTCGCCCAGGGGGGTGGGCGCGCCCTGGACCCTCGTGGGCAGATGGTGTGGCCCCCTGGTGTGTTCTCAGTGCCGAATGTTCTTAAATATTCTACAAAAAACATATTTCATTTTCGGGACATTGGGAGAACTTTTATTTTTGGGGTATTTTTATTGCAAGGATAATTCAGAAAACAGACATAAAATACTATTTTCTTTCTTTATTTAATCTAAATAACAGAAAGTAAAAAGAGGGTACAGAGAGTTGTGCTTTCTAACTTCACCCATCTCATCTCATCAAAAGGAATCCATTAACAAGGTTGATCAAGTCTTGTTAATAAACTATTTCCGAATAACATGAAACCGGAGAATTTTCGAATAACACTAGGTTGCCTCAACGGGGATATGTATGTCCCGAACAATAAGAATATCATATTTCTTCTTGACAGTAGGAAGAGGGAATTCAAAACCCCCAATAGTGATCGTTGAAATTTTTCCAATAGAATTGATACTATGGACTTGAGGTTGTTTTCTCGGAAAGTGTACCGTGTGCTCATTACCATTAACATGAAAAGTGGCATTGTCTTTGTTGCAATCAATAACAGCCCCTGCAATATTCAAAAAGGGTCTACCAAGGATAATCGACATACTATCGTCCTCGGGAATATCAAGAATAACAAAGTCCGTTAAAATAGTAATGTTTCCAACCACAACAGGCACATCCTCACAAATACGGACAGGTATAGCAGTTGATTTATCGGCCATTTGCAAAGATATTTCAGTAGGTGTCAACTTATTCAAATCAAGTCTATGGTATAAAGAGAGAGGCATAACACTAACACCGGTTCCAAGATCACATAAAGCAGTTTGAACAAAGTTTCTTTTAATAGAGCATGGTATAGTTAGTACTCCTGTATCTCTTAGTTTCTTTGGTATTCCACCTTTAAAAGTATAATTGGCAAGCATGGTGGAAATTTCAACTTCCGGTATCTTTCTTTTATTTGCCACAATATCTTTCATATACATAGCATAAGGATTTGTTTTAAGCATATCAGTCAAACGCATACGCGAAAAGATAGGTCCAATCATTTTAGCAAAGCGCTCAAAATCCTCATCATCCTTTTTATTGGATGGTTTAGGAGGAAAAGGCATGGGTTTCTGAACCCATGGTTCTCTTTCTTTACCATCATTCCTAGCAATGAAGTCTCTTTTATCGTATCGTTGATTCTTTGATTGTGGGTTATCAAGATCAACAGCAGGTTCAATCTCTACATCATTGTTATTGCTAGGTTGAGCATCATCATGAACATCATTATTAATATTATCACTAGGTTGATGTTCATTACCAGATGGTGTTTCAGCATCAGAAATAGAAATATCATTGGGATTCTCAGGTGTGTCAACAATAGGTTCACTAGAAGCATGCAAAGTCCTATCATTTTTCTTTTTCTTCTTCTTAGAAGGAGTAGGTACATCAACATTAGTTCTCTGAGAATCTTGCTCAATTCTCTTAGGGTGCCCTCTAGATACGAAGGTTCCTGAGTCATTCTACCCCCTCTAGTCATAACTCTAATAGCATTATCATTTTCTTACTATTCAATTCACTGAGCAAATCATTTTGTGCTTTAAGCACTTGTTCTACTTGAGTGGTAACCATAGAAGCATGTTTACTAATGAGTTTAAGTTCACCTTTAACTCTAGACATATAATCACTCAAGTGTTCAATCATATAAGCATTACGTTTCAATTGTCTACTAACATATGCATTGAAGTTTTCTTGTTTAACAATAAAATTGTCAAACTCATCTAAGCATTGGCTAGCAGACTTATTATGAGGAATATCACCTTCATCAAATCTGTAGAGATAATTTACCTTTACTCCCTGTGTCGAGTTATCAAGACCACGTATTTCTTCAATAGGTGGTAAATTCTTAACATCTTTAGCTTTAATACCTTTTTCTTTCATCGATTTCTTGGCCTCTTGCATATCTTCGGGACTGAGAAATAGAATACCCCTTTTCTTCGGAGTTGGCTTAGGAGTTGGTGAAAGGATCGATATGGTTGACTAGAGGGGGGGTGAATAGGCAACTAACAATTTTTAGCTTTTCTTAACCACTTTAAATTAAGCGTCAAAGTAAGTTGTCTAGATATGCTACTAAGATGACAACTAATTGGAAGTAAAGATAACAACCTCACTAGCAAGCTATAAGAGATAAACAAGTAATGCTTGCACAAGTAAAGGAAAGAAATAACCACAAGTGGAACCGGTGAAGACGAGGATGTGTTGCCGAAGTTCCTTCCCTTTGAGTGGAAGTATGTCTCCGTTGGAGCGGTGTGGAGGCACAATGCTCCCCAAGAAGCTACTAGGGCCACCGTATTCTCCTCACGCCCTCACACGATGCAAGGTGCCGTGATTCCACTAGTGGTGCCCTTGAAGGCGGCAACCGAACCTTTACAAACAAGGTTGGGGCTATCTCCACAACTAAATTGGAGGCTCCCAACGATACCACGAAGCTTCACCACAATGGAATATGGCTTCGAGGTGACCTCAACCGTCTAGGGTGCTCAAACACCCAAGAGTAACAAGATCCGCTAGGGATTATTGGGGGGGGGGGAATCAAATATCTCTTGGTGGAAGTGTAGATCGATGTATTCTCAAGCAATCCCGAGCAAATCAACAAGTTTGATTGGCTAGGGAGAGAGATCGGGCGAAAATGGAGCTTTGGAGCAACAATGGAGTATATCGGGGAAGAGGTGAGTCAATGAGGAGGAAGAAGATGCCTTTATACAGTGGGGGGAACAATCCAACTGTTATCCCCCCACTCAGCCCCGCACAGAGCGGTACTACCGCTTGAGCGAGCGGTACTACCGCTTATAGAGCGGTACTACCGTTTCCCGTCAAGCGGTACTGCCGCGCCAGGGGGGCAGGGACCCAGAGCGGTACTACCGCGGTCTCAGGGCGGTACTACCGCTGGGAGCGGTACTACCGCCCCTACTACCGCACCTAGCACCGCAAAACTCGACACGAAAACGCGCTCGCGAGTCGAGGCGGTGGTAGCACGGATCAGCAGCGGTACTACCGCAGTGTGCACCAAGCGGTACTACCGCTTAGTGGGGCGGTACTACCGCTTGAGGCACACAGGCGGTACTACCGCTAGGACCCGCGGTACTACCGCTGGAGCCAGGAAATCTTAGAGAGGATGGGAAAGAAGGACTCCATTGTGGCGGGAAGGAATGGTGGGTGCAATAATGAAGTGTACGTGTTGATTCCACGCAAACCTTACCAAAGCGGACCCCCTCTTAATAGTATGGCTTTCCTATTACTCAGATCCACCGAAAAATAAGCAAAAGGAAACACCGTCTTCCATAGATTCCGAGGGGCATCTAATCGTCTTGTGCCTATGTGAGATATATCTGAAAGAGCTTAGAACACATGATTAGTCCACAAACGCATTGTCATCAATCACCAAAACACCATTTGGCTAAATATGCCCTTACAATCTCCCCCTTTTTGGTGGATTGATGAGAAAACGGGATTTGCACAAAAGGAATAATGACATAACGTAAATGCAAAATCCACATCCCTAAAATATAGACGGGCTCCCCCTAGATGTGTGCTATCTAGATAAGTGCTTTGGACTACACGGCACACATACTAGGATCAATACTCCCCCTATATTTTAGAGACCAACATCCTAAGCAAGATATATGAGAGCATAGTAATTAGTAAGAAAATCATGCATGCTAGAGAGTACCAGGTACATAAATAAGATAGGGTAGCATATGTCTCACACCATATGACTGGAACTTAGGTCTCACGAAAACCAACCAAAGCACAAAGGCAGAAAACACACAAGCGACAGAAACACAAAGGCACAAATGTAATGCCCAGGATGGGACTATACCTCCTACGTGTCGAGGCACGACTTAAAGGTATAAGCCCATCCTAGAATGATCTCAAGTTTGGTATCTTTGCACGACTCATGTAAAAGAGGGATTAAATTGCAAAAGGAGATAGTTGGCTTACACTCGCCACTTCACACAATACATTACATAAGCAATCATCATTCAGAACATCACAACCCGACTACGGGTGAAGATCCAAAAGAAAGATACCAAAACAACATAAAGCCACAGGTCAGGATCGAATCCTAGTAGAAGAACCACTACTGATCGTCGAAGCGACACAAACAAACAGCCAAACTCTTCACTGAGCTCCCGGTGAAGAACTGATCCAACTCCTGCATCAAACTCGGCTGAACCTGCATCTGGTGTGGCGAAGTAACTGTGAGCCACAGAGGACTCAGCAATCCCGTTCCCGGGTAACAAGACTATTCAAGCCTTGGGTGAGGACAAGGCTGAAGAAAGAACGAGAGGTGAAGGAACAACAAGAGTCTGCAGCAGCAACTAGCACTAACTTACGTAATAGAGAGCGAGAAGAGAAGTGCCACGGTCGAGAGATGATCACGAAGTGATCCTAACTAAAGCCGGTCAAACATAACCCCACCGTGTTCAACTCCCGAATCCCTATTCGGAAATTGACAGTCACGGTACACACGCTGGTAGTGTATTAGAAACATTGTGTCAAGTTATCTACAACCGGAATTAACAAGCTCCCATCTGCCACATAACCGCGGGCACGGCTTTCGAAAGTTCAAACCCTGCAGGGGTGTTCCAACTTGACCCATTACAAGCCCACGATCCGCGGAGTCGCAACTCCATAGGTGGGAAGACCCGAGTATTCTCGAAATCCCGTGCTCAAGTTAAACTGAACTAAGGTAAGGCTAATCCAGCAAATCCTCCCGGCGTGTCGACACCCTGATAGTAGCCGCGCGTATCTAAGTCTCAGGACACGACCGGATGGGCGATTCTACAGGACCCAATCCTCGAGTTTCCCCGTGGTGGTTCCCGCAGAACCCCCGTTTGGGACCAACACCATCGGCACTGGCCCCCCTGCTATGTAGAATTAAGGATCCTCGAGGGAGCGACCCCCTATGCAAATTTAATTAATTAATTAAGTTGTTATTATGAGGCAAATAGTACCAAATGTTGGGACTTGCTGGAAAAGACTTAGCACTTAGCGGTTTATCAAGGGGGTCCCATACACCCCAACCGTGTTAGGAACGCATAATCAAGGAACATAACACCGGTTTATACGGTTCCTAACGGCATGAGTGGAACAAAACACCAAGCAAAAGGCTTAGCCTTCCACCCTGCCAGTATATAGATGATTTCATTTTAAGCATTTATATAGTGTGATATAACCCAACCAAACTTCAACATGAAGCAAGCATCTTCGGTCTTCACCTGCAACTAGCAATGCTATAAGAGGGGCTGAGCGAAGCGTACTTAGCCAAGCAACGGTTTGCATAGGTAGGGTGGTTAAACAGGTTCATGGTTACAATAGGAGGCTGACAGGAAAACATGGGCATCGAGGCAAAACTATAGAGCGGATCTACTAGCAATAGGCAAAGATAGTAATGGTATCCGGGTTCGGTCATCTTGCCTGGGATTCCACAAGGGAGAAGAACGGATCCAAGAAGGAGACGGAGCAACAGTCGAGCGGATCCTCACAACTCCGGAACAAAACCGAAGCTAACAAGAGAAGCAACCGGAAAGAAAGAAACAACACGGTAAACACACAAGCATAAACATGGCATACGATGCACAAGCAAGCATGATGCATGTCCGGTTTAAATATGCATGGCATGGCAAAGTGCACAAACAAATACTATAAGTTAAGTGGAGATCAATATGCAACGAGTTGCATATTGACGAAACACCACATTAATTATTTAGTTGACTCTCATTTAATTACAAGACAAGATTAAATGTTGGTTAACATGGTAAGAGGTGAAGCATAAAGAAACTACACTATTAAGACATTTTAAATGAGGCCGGAAAAGAACAACAACATATTCCGGAAATCCCCATGAGCATGTTTAATAATTATAAACAAACAACAATTAAACATTCAAGGTTATTAACATGATGCGGATGATATGATCAAGTTTATGCAATTTTATTAAAAGGTTGACTTAAAAGAGACATGAAGCATTTGTCACCGTGGTGGAATGAAAGGGTGCCACGGCAACGATCCGAAATGATGCAAAGGCAACAACTCGGTTCCGGCAACTCGTTGAGAGACCGGTGCAAAAGATGACGAAGCGAGTGAAACAAGATGAAAGAGGTGGGGTGATCCCGTTGCCGGGTTCCCACGAGTCGGTGACGAGGCAACCGAGGAACAAGACAAAAGGTGAAACGGGCACGGTGCACACACGGGAAACATTTCATACAACACAAGCAAGCATCTCACGGGTCACGTCTCGGGGTTATACCTTTGAAGCGTGCGTTTCGGGGCGGTTCGAGACGTCGAGGGACGTAGTGGTTCCCGTTTCCGAAGAGGAAGTAGCCGTTCCGTCGGCGGTAGTTGTACTCGGGCGACGGTAGAGGAAGTAGTGGTACTCGGCGACGGTAGATGTACTCGTTCCGTTCGGTCTTGCCGGTCTCGTCTCGAGTCGTAGATGTACATGTCGTCGAGGTACTTGAGGGTTCCGATGGCTCCGGCGTCGGTAGTGGTACTTGTCGTTTCAAACGTTCGTCGTGGTACTCGTGCATGTAGTAGTCGGACTTGACGGGTCCCGTGAGGTAGTCGAACTTGGAGCTCGTTTTCCCGTAGAGGTTCGGGTCGTCGTGGTACTTGGGTCTTCCGGCGAGGGTAGTTGTTCGGGCGTCGATAGACGTTCGGGTTTTCCGTAGAGGAACTTGACGCGTCTCCGGGTCCTGGGATACAACAACAGCCACAAAACAACAAAGGCAGCAAGGGCAGCAGCGACAAAGGAAGGAGGCAGCAGGTTGCTGTGGTGCACGGAGGCGGGGCCTCGGCCTCGGCGCTGCGGGGCTCGGCCCCTGGCGAACGGAAGGAGCAGCGGCGCCATGGCGCGTGGCCATAGCTGGAGGGGAAGGGGCGCTCGGGGCCGACGGGAGGCCTGGAGGGCGCGCGGGACTGGCGAGGGCCCGGCCCTGACGATGGGGACGACGGCCGAAGGGCGCCGGAGAGGCGAGGGAGCGCTCGGGCGGTCGGAGGAGTTGGCGCGGGAGGCTCTGGCCTTGGGACGCGGTGGTGGCTCGAGGAGCTGGGAGGGGCCACGATGCTGCGCTCGACCACGGCGCTGCAGGCGGACAGCGCGGCTGCAAGGGCGCGGACGCGCTGAAGGGAGGCAGACCTGCGCGAGGCTGCGGCCCTGGGAACGGGCGCCGCGATGGAGGAGAAGGAAGGCCCTCGGGACCTGCGGCGGATGAATCGAGGAGACAGGGCGCGGACGAGGGAATCGGGGAGAGTGAGACTGAGAGAGAGGGACGAGAGGGTGGCGACGGGCTGCGGAAGAGAGGGAGAGCGAGAGGATCCTGGGGTCGGGGTGCGGTGAACGCTAGGCTAGGGTTTGGTCGGGCTGCTGGGCCAAGAGGGAGAGGAGAGGCCTGGCCAGAGTGGCTGGTTGGGCCAAGAAGGGTGGCTGGCTGGGCTCCCAAGGGAGAAGGAGATGTTGGGCCTAGGCTGCTCTACTCCTATGAACTTTGCAGAAAAAGAATAAACAGAGAGTCCAAAAGAAAAAAAAAGAAAGGAAGGTTACGAAAAGAATTTGGACAAGGGGCAATTATTCTCGGGCTCGTAAAAATGAGCACGACCGGAGAAAAAAAACAAAAGGCCAGATCGGAAAATAATTCAAACATATTTGAATTTAATTCAAATAGGTTTGAACTAAGACGAGATTATTGAAGTGTCCAAAAATGTTCGAATTTTCGGAGGAACCTCGAAACAACGGAAAAGAATTATAGGGAAGGTTTAGAAGGAAAAACTCGAAGTAGGAAAGCATGGGGAAATTATGCAAGTGTGTTATGGTGATCCCAAACAATTGGAATATTTTTAATATAGCTCCCTAATAATATTGAGAGGCTTTATATGTTTTAAAGAGAAGACATTCTTCCCTCGATTTAAATGGACTGAAGGTCCACACGATAGGTTGAGATGCAAAAAATTAAAATGACATGATGGCATGATGACATGATGCAATGCAAAAAATAAATAACACAAGCTCAAAAGAAACACACGGGCAACCCGGAACATCTGGAGTCTTCTGGAATCTTCTGGGACGTCGGTCTCGGGCGTCACAACTCTCCCACACTAACAGAGGATCTCGACCCGAGATCCTAGAGATATCACCGGGTAAAAACGGAAGAGGAAGAGGTAAAACAAAGTTGCTTCTTTGACAAACGAGTGAAAACCAAAGAACCTTGAGAGGTTGAACAAGTTGAAAGAAGAATAGAACAGAAATGAACGAAGATGAAAACACTCCGTTAGAAAGAGTAACAAGGAACATAATGAGAACCTTGTAGGTTGAAAGACATGAAACAAGAGCTCATGGACGGAAAAAATATGAAACCGCAACGGTATAGCCAAGGAATAAGAATGACAGAATTCGGACAGCACTCCGACTGAAAATGGAAGGAAATGAACAAAAACTTGAGAAGATTGAGTGATACTTGATGAAAACAACAACATATTGCCTCCGAAACAAATAAGAGAATGGTACAAGGGTTAAGAAAGATTCAGACAGCACTCCGGTTAAAGATAAGCAAGGAAAGAACATGATCTTGAAAAGAAAACAAGATGATGGTTTGAAGAGAGCAACATCACAAGGCCTCCGGAATGAAAGAATAGAATATAGATCGCTGAAAAGAAAAGAACGGAGAAAAATAAGACAACTTCTCTCAAAATTAAATTTGAAAGAGCATCCTTACGACGAATTATTGAACAGAGTTGTTGGAAAAAATCAACAACGAAAAGAATAAGCTCGTTGTGGACTTATGGAATTCATCTCAAAATTAAGAGGTGACCACCAGCCACTAACAGAAACGAATTGCTTGGACTGAGATCAACAAGGAGACGATAAACTTAATTCACCGGAATGAAAAATGAAGAACTTGGGTCATTTAGAAGCACCATAATAAGCAACAATCCTTAGGGAAGCTTTTAGGTGAATTATAACCCAAGATTACTCCAACGAATAAATGAAGGGTTGGAAAGATCTCCCGAAGAAGAAAATGATGGGTTTAATTATCTCGTTCTTGACAACTTGTGAATCATAAAACATGAAGGAATTGTCAAGAATGACATAACACCATCTTAAAAGATAAAGAATTGCAAATGGAGAGCATGATGAAGAATGCTTGAGCTCCAACAAGAATCTTGATGAAGACTTCAAGGATGAATTAAAACATGATGAACCACCATGAGAACTCCGGTAATGAAAGCATGAGAAGTGAAAGATGAAAAGAATAAGATTCAAGGCCTGTGATGAAATAGATGGAGGTTTGAAATGATATAATTGAAATAACTTGAAGCTCCGGTAAACAAGATGAACAACTTGAAACCGAGAATATGATATGATGAACAAGCTCCAGACAAAAGAATTAAATCACCTTGAAGGAATAAGAATAAGAATTATGTTATGCATCTCCTTCACCAATTTAAATTGATGACAACCAAGGATTTGGCATACTACTTATTCTCGTTGGAAAGAATTAAAGAGAGATCTAGCACAACCTTGGGTAAATCTTCAACGAAGCACCGGTAGGATTGTGAAAAGAACAAGTGAATTAAAATGATAACAACGGAAGGATAAACTAGAAAGAAGCACCGTAAGAATATGGAGACGAACGAAGAGACATCAATGAAGAATATTTGAAGGACGAAGTTGAAAACTGAGAACGAAGAAATATTCTGAAATGATGGCCTTCGGAGGATCACAATAGGAAGAATTCATGAAATGCTTCGGATGGCATAAAAGAATTCCTCACAATCAGAACAATAATGAGGATGGCAAGAAGCTAGAACCACGAATCTTCAAGAAGACGGGCCAATATTTAAGAGAAACACTTCTCCGGTCTCCAAATGCTGAGAATGAAGACGAGAAATGCCATAAGAATTGTTGAGCACTCCGGAATGAAGAATTAAAAGGTTGAACCAATGATGAAAAGAATTTGAAAGCGATCTTGGAGAAGGCATGTGACTGATGGAGATCATTCTTACGTCACACTTTAAAAGAATTCTCCGGAAAAAAGAAGAGTCAGGTAAGATCCTGGAAAAGACCTGTGGGTTAGGGCCCACTCAAAAGAAATCGCCGTTGAAAAAGATTGCTTAAGAGATATATTGCACCGGTTGAATTAAATGGCTTGAGTAAGATGACAATCCTCAAAATAGCTTGAATGGAATTATGAATCTTGAGCACTCCGGATATGAATAACAAGAGGAGAATGATTAATTGGTGCACCAGAATAAGAAAGCATTGTGAAATGAGGAAAAGGATAAGATCAACACCGAAATCTTGAATTACATCCACTGGCAGAATATTAGAATTAAGAATGATGAACTTGAAGCTCTTGAGCATCTTTACGATAAATCACCGGATGAGAACATTGAAGGAAAAGAATGAAGAAAATATCACATGAATAAAATGGATACTTCATCTGAGAATTTCTGGCTCCGAGAAGAAGAAGGGTGGGAGGGTGGGGAAAACAAAGACAACTTGGGATGAATGAAACAGACAATCGTCAGATTTCTCAACGGCGTCTGTATGGAATAACTTGAAGAGAAGGCACACCGTTTGAAAAGGATTAAAATGAAGGTCTTGATGGATTAAGAAGGACTAGCACTCCCATAGAAATATGAGAACACCGATTACGAAAGGTATGGAATCAACATTTGACATCGAAGCAACTCGAATACCAGAATCAAAACAAGAACAAAGGGTAGATATGCAACATGATCTTCACAATATCATTCGAACAGAGAATTGAACGAATGAATTCCACAGGTACATCAACTCGACGAGAAGCCACTTGGAGAACAAAAGGTAAATAAAAAAGGAACAAGGATCAGATAGAACAAATACAAGATAGAAGCTTCGTTCCGCATCTTCGTGCTGAAAGCTCATGGAACATGTTACAAAAGGGTTTTGCAATCCCCGGATCAGCATAGCCAAGGACCCTTTAAGATGCAACTCCCGATCAGAACAAGTCCATAAAACCACTTCACTCAATGTAGAACCCCAAACTTCATATCGAGCATCCGTTGGAAGAATGCCTAGAACTACTAGATGAACCCACCTATAGATTTCCGAAAGATTCCAGTTATGCAATCAGGTGTTGGGGATACACGGGAAGCACCGCACAATCAACTCTAAACCTACATCCAGGTGTATCCATCCTTCAACACATAACCAGTCTTTCTCGGAAACTGTTTACCTCGGACCTTCGAAAAGCATCCACTATAACAAGCTATGGCAATACTCTCGAGCTACCTCCCCAGTACTGGGTGATGTCGGGGTTATCTTGCCACTGGCCGTATAGGAGAGATTTTAGATGTCGGCCGTCTAAAGTATTTAGTACTGCCGCGATATGCTTGTGTCAATGATACCCCGAAGCTCAACTCCCCGGGAACAGGAGGCATCGAGAACAATATCCTTGTCACAAGAACATCGAAACAATCCCAGAATACTCGCGGGATCCTAAAAAAAACTTGGTGCAATTTTTGAAAGTAGAAGAGGTAAGAGTAGACGTCAGGAGTCCTCATCAGAATGAAAAGAGATGAGAAGCAAAGAATTCCTACTCTCCGATATAAATATAGGACTCAAAACATTTTTAGTGTGTGCCTAGACTCAACCGTCAACGATTCGATCAATCAGTGGGGGCTTCTAGGTCGGAGAAGGCTCTGAATACCAACTTGTAATGCCCAGGATGGGAGTATACCTCCTACGTGTCGAGGCACGACTTAAAGGTATAAGCCCATCCTAGAATGATCTCAAGTTTGGTATCTTTGCACGACTCATGTAAAAGAGGGATTAAATTGCAAAAGGAGATAGTTGGCTTACACTCGCCACTTCACACAATACATTACATAAGCAATCATCATTCAGAACATCACAACCCGACTACGGGTGAAGATCCAAAAGAAAGATACCAAAACAACATAAAGCCACAGGTCAGGATCGAATCCTAGTAGAAGAACCACTACTGATTGTCGAAGCGACACAAACAAACAGCCAAACTCTTCACTGAGCTCCCGGTGAAGAACTGATCCAACTCCTGCATCAAACTCGGCTGAACCTGCATCTGGTGTGGTGAAGTAACTATGAGCCACAGAGGACTCAGCAATCCCGTTCCCGGGTAACAAGACTATTTAAGCCTTGGGTGAGGACAAGGCTGAAGAAAGAACGAGAGGTGAAGGAACAACAAGAGTCTGCAGCAGCAACTAGCACTAACTTACGTAATAGAGAGCGAGAAGAGAAGTGCCTCGGTCGAGAGATGATCACGAAGTGATCCTAACTAAAGCCGGTCAAACATAACCCCACCGTGTTCAACTCCTGAATCCCTATTCGGAAATTGACAGTCACGGTACACACGCTGGTAGTGTATTAGAAACATTGTGTCAAGTTATCTACAACCGGAATTAACAAGCTCCCATCTGCCACATAACCGCGGGCACGGCTTTCGAAAGTTCAAACCCTGCAGGGGTGTTCCAACTTGACCCATTACAAGCCCACGATCTGCGGAGTCGCAACTCCATAGGTGGGAAGACCCGAGTATTCTCGGAATCCCGTGCTCAAGTTAAACCGAACTAAGGTAAGGCTAATCCAGCAAATCCTCCCGGCGTGTCGACACCCTGATAGTAGCCGCGCGTATCTAAGTCTCAGGACACGACCGGATGGGCGATTCTACAGGACCCAATCCTCGAGTTTCCCCGTGGTGGTTCCCGCAGAACCCCCGTTTGGGACCAACACCATCGGCACTGGCCCCCCCTGCTATGTAGAATTAAGGATCCTCGAGGGAGCGACCCCTTATGCAAATTTAATTAATTAATTAAGTTGTTATTATGAGGCAAATAGTACCAAATGTTGGGACTTGCTGGAAAAGACTTAGCACTTAGCGGTTTATCAAGGGGGTCCCATACACCCCAACCGTGTTAGGAACGCATAATCAAGGAACATAACACCGGTTTATACGGTTCCTAACGGCATGAGTGGAACAAAACACCAAGCAAAAGGCTTAGCCTTCCACCCTGCCAGTATATAGATGATTTCATTTTAAGCATTTATATAGTGTGATATAACCCAACCAAACTTCAACATGAAGCAAGCATCTTCGGTCTTCACCTGCAACTAGCAATGCTATAAGAGGGGCTGAGCGAAGCGTACTTAGCCAAGCAACGGTTTGCATAGGTAGGGTGGTTAAACAGGTTCATGGTTACAATAGGAGGCTGACAGGAAAACATGAGCATCGAGGCAAAACTATAGAGCGGATCTACTAGCAATAGGCAAAGATAGTAATGGTATCCGGGTTCGGTCATCTTGCCGGGGATTCCACAAGGGAGAAGAACGGATGCAAGAAGGAGACGGAGCAACAGTCGAGCGGATCCTCACAACTCCGGAACAAAACCGAAGCTAACAAGAGAAGCAACCGGAAAGAAAGAAACAACACGGTAAACACACAAGCATAAACATGGCATACGATGCACAAGCAAGCATGATGCATGTCCGGTTTAAATATGCATGGCATGGCAAAGTGCACAAACAAATACTACAAGTTAAGTGGAGATCAATATGCAACGAGTTGCATATTGACGAAACACCACATTAATTATTTAGTTGACTCTCATTTAATTACAAGACAAGATTAAATGTTGGTTAACATGGTAAGAGGTGAAGCATAAAGAAACTACACTATTAAGACATTTTAAATGAGGCCGGAAAAGAACAACAACATATTCCGGAAATCCCCATGAGCATGTTTAATAATTATAAACAAACAACAATTAAACATTCAAGGTTGTTAACATGATGCGGATGATATGATCAAGTTTATGCAATTTTATTAAAAGGTTGACTTAAAAGAGACATGAAGCATTTGTCACCGTGGTGGAATGAAAGGGTGCCACGGCAACGATCCGAAATGATGCAAAGGCAACAACTCGGTTCCGGCAACTCGTTGAGAGACCGGTGCAAAAGATGACGAAGCGAGTGAAACAAGATGAAAGAGGTGGGGTGATCCCGTTGCCGGGTTCCCACGAGTCGGTGACGAGGCAATCGAGGAACAAGACAAAAGGTGAAACGGGCACGGTGCACACACGGGAAACATTTCATACAACACAAGCAAGCATCTCACGGGTCACGTCTCGGGGTTATACCTTTGAAGCGTGCGTTTCGGGGCGGTTCGAGACGTCGAGGGACGTAGTGGTTCCCGTTTCCGAAGAGGAAGTAGCCGTTCCGTCGGCGGTAGTTGTACTCGGGCGACGGTAGAGGAAGTAGTGGTACTCGGCGACGGTAGATGTACTCGGTCCGTTCGGTCTTGCCGGTCTCGTCTCGAGTCGTAGATGTACATGTCGTCGAGGTACTTGAGGGTTCCGATGGCTCCGGCGTCGGTAGTGGTACTTGTCGTTTCAAACGTTCGTCGTGGTACTCGTGCATGTAGTAGTCGGACTTGACGGGTCCCGTGAGGTAGTCGAACTTGGAGCTCGTTTTCCTGTAGAGGTTCGGGTCGTCGTGGTACTTGGGTCTTCCGGCGAGGGTAGTTGTTCGGGCGTCGATAGACGTTCGGGTTTTCCGTAGAGGAACTTGACGCGTCTCCGGGTCCTGGGATACAACAACAGCCACAAAACAACAAAGGCAGCAAGGGCAGCAGCGACAAAGGAAGGAGGCAGCAGGTTGCTGTGGTGCACGGAGGCGGGGCCTCGGCCTCGACGCTGCGGGGCTTGGCCCCTGGCGAACGGAAGGAGCAGCGGCGCCATGGCGCGCGGCCATAGCTGGAGGGGAAGGGGCGCTCGGGGCCGACGGGAGGCCTGGAGGGCGCGCGGGACTGGCGAGGGCCCGGCCCTGACGATGGGGACGACGGCCGAAGGGCGCCGGAGAGGCGAGGGAGCGCTCGGGCGCTCGCAGGAGTTGGCGCGGGAGGCTCTGGCCTTGGGACGCGATGGCGGCTCGAGGAGCTGGGAGGGGCCACGGTGCTGCGCTCGACCACGGCGCTGCAGGCGGACAGCGCGGCTGCAAGGGCGCGGACGCGCTGAAGGGAGGCAGACCTGCGCGAGGCTGCGGCCCTGGGAACGGGCGCCGCGATGGAGGAGAAGGAAGGCCCTCGGGGCCTGCGGCGGATGAATCGGGGAGACAGGGCGCGGACGAGGGAATCGGGGAGAGCGAGACTGAGAGAGAGGGACGAGAGGGTGGCGGCGGGCTGCGGAAGAGAGGGAGAGCGAGAGGATCCTGGGGTCGGGGTGCGGTGATCGCTAGGCTAGGGTTTGGTCGGGCTGCTGGGCCAAGAGGGAGAGGAGAGGCCTGGCCAGAGTGGTTGGTTGGGCCAAGAAGGGTGGCTGGCTGGGCTCCCAAGGGAGAAGGAGATGTTGGGCCTAGGCTGCTCTACTCCTATGAACTTTGCAGAAAAAGAATAAACAGAGAGTCCAAAAGAAAAAAAAGAAAGGAAGGTTACGAAAAGAATTTGGACAAGGGGCAATTATTCTCGGGCTCGTAAAAATGAGCACGACCGGAGAAAAAAAAAACAAAAGGCCAGATCGGAAAATAATTCAAACATATTTGAATTTAATTCAAATAGGTTTGAACTAAGACGAGATTATTGAAGTGTCCAAAAATGTTCGAATTTTCGGAGGAACCTCGAAACAACGGAAAAGAATTATAGGGAAGGTTTAGAAGGAAAAACTCGAAGTAGGAAAGCATGGGGAAATTATGCAAGTGTGTTATGGTGATCCCAAACAATTGGAATATTTTTAATATAGCTCCCTAATAATATTGAGAGGCTTTATATGTTTTAAAGAGAAGACATTCTTCCCTCGATTTAAATGGACCGAAGGTCCACACGATTATTTAGGTTGAGATGCAAAAAAATTAAAATGACATGATGGCATGATGACATGGTGCAATGCAAAAAATAAATAACACAAGCTCAAAAGAAACACACGGGCAACCCGGAACATCTGGAGTCTTCTGGAATCTTCTGGGACGTCGGTCTCGGGCGTCACAACAAATCCCTAAACTCTCTCCCCCTTTGGCATCGAGACACCAAAAGGGCAGAGAGCTAAGCTACGGCTCCAGGTGAGAGCAAGAGAAGGTCTCGAACATCAGATCTCAGTTGGGTCATCTGCTTCGTCATTGTCGACCTGAAACTGCTCGACGTCGGAATCTGTCCACGGGCAGTGCTGCTGAATCCACTCTTCCTCCTCTGTAACCTGCTCCTCAGAGCCACTGACCACAGTCGCACCCAACTGACGCATGAGCTCCTTGTGACGTCCCCTGGCCTTCTTCTCTGCCACATGAGTCATGTACTGAGCATGAGACTCCATGCAAAACAGCTTCTTCATCTTCTTCTTGAGCTTCTTTGCCCATGAGGGCTCTGCACCAGATGGCTCATAGTCATCATCATCATCTGCTTCAGCCTCACCCTCCTCAGTCTCCATAGCAGCAGCGGAGGATGAACCTCCAGACTTGGGAGCATGAGTGCCCCAGTTGTCCTTCCGCCTCAGACGCTTGATCTCATGAGACACCAACTCTCTAGTCTCCAGCAACACATTGGGATAGACATGATCCCAAGCCTTCTCAATCAGCAGCATGATGAAGGGTCCATAGATCAGGCACTTGCGTTCAAAAATAGCAGACAAGAGCTCAGACCACATCACATGTGATATATCCAGAGTCTCACCAGTGTTCCTCTCTAACTGATGTTGGCAAAAGAGAAGCATGTCCACAAGATAGGAATGAACCATATCATGATTCCCAACCCGAGGGAGGAGAGTATCACGGAAGATGCGGTGAAGGATATCCAGATAGGTAGACAACTCATAGGTACCTTCTTAGCCTCAGGGTGGACCTTCACAGTGCAGTAGGGCCAGAGAGCTTGCTTGTGACTAGAGGTAGTGTTCTGATGAGGACGAAAGCCAACCGGTGTCTCAAGCCCCTGGTCTTCCACCCCAAGTAACTCCATGAAAGCCTTCCACTTGACAGACAACAATTTGCCATTGGTCATCCATGTCAGAGTTCTGTCCTCATTCGTCCCTAGATGGACAGTGGCATAGAATTGAGCCACAAGATCTGCATCAAAGTCCTTGTTGAACTGAATGATCTGAAGAATGTTAAGTTGAGTGCACATCTGAAGAGCATCGCCAAAATACACAGGATCCTTCTCCAGGTATTCTGTGTCGATGGAGCGAACACTGACAAAGAGATTCTTCTTAGCCTTGAGCACATCAAAGTAGACGGCAAACTGAAAACGGTTCCAGAACGGACGGTTGACCAAATTGGGTTCTTGATCAACCTCATAGGGATTGCGGCAACGCCTTGCCCAGAACTCCTTGCCACTCATTTGGGTCACAGTTTTGCCCTTTGGTTTTGCCATGGCCTTCTTCTTCTGTTGAGGTGGAGGTGGAGCACTCGAGGAACCTCCAGCAGACTCAGATGTACGGTAACGCTTCTAGGTTGCACGATTGGGGTTGATACGGTGAGCCTGATGCTCAGGAAGTTCATCACCTGGAACCAAACACAAAAACAGACGAACAAACCAAAAGGGACGAGCATAAGCCAAAGAACACAACAAAATAAGATCAAAGAATGAAGAAATATGCATGAACTTGGCAAGCCGTGGTAGTACCGTGATCTGTTAAGCGGTAGTACCGCTCTAGGGAAGCGGTAGTACCACTCGAGGCGGGGAAACAGCAATTTCCTACTACCGTGGTCAGATCCGGCACTACCGGCCTGTCAAATTCAAAAATATTTCTACCATACTCTAATCTAGATAGTCTAGTTGCTTTCTCCATCCTACTCAAGCCTAGATTTAGCCAAAAATCTAAAGATGCAAACACTATTGCCCCTAAAACACAAGATCTGAAAAAGAGACAAGAGGAGAAGAGGGACGGGGGCAATACCGACATCCATGGCAAGAGGACTAGGTGCGGATCGACTCCACTGAAGGAAAAGGAGAGGAACACCCCGGAGGAGGAGATCCGCCGGAGCCCTCCCGCGGGGACGAACTGCTGGAGAGAGAGAGGAATGAGGGGGTGAGTGAATGGGTATCAGGGAGAGAAACCTCCCCCTGCCCGACTTAACCCCCACGTACCGCCCTGCAGCGGTAGTACCGCGCTAGTGGGCGGTAGTGCCGCTTATAAGCGGTAGTACCGCGCACCACCAGCGGTAGTACCGCCCAGCAAGCCACGACAAAAAACGTTCAAGGAAAAGCCCAAAAAGAAACACACCAGCAGGGAAAAACAAAACACCACTCACACACTCACTAGCAGGAGACAAGAAACCCCTCTACAAGAGAGGGCGGTGACCGAAGTCACCTATGTTTGAGTCTAGAGGTATGGCGCCGCGAAGATTTTAACCTTGGGCCCATGACCAAAACTCGTCCTTGAAGCACTAGTACCATTAAAGATGGTTCATGAAAGACTTGATCAATTTATGCATAATGGGGGGAGAGAGAGTTCATTGAGAGAACAATGCTCCCCCTATGTCCATGCCTACATCTAGATAAGACACTATGAAGAGTATGGTGGGGTGTGCACGTGCTCAAGCCACATTGCTCAAATCAATGAAATTTAGCTCACGCCTTAACTCGCGAAATCTTGCTTCATCCAATGGCTTTGTGAAGATATCTGCAAGGTTATCATGAGTGTTGACATAGTGAAGCTCGATCTCTCCTTGCCGTATATGATCCCGGATGAAGTGATACCGAATCTCTATATGCTTCGTCTTGAAGTGTTGCACCGGGTTGAGAGAAATCTTGATGGCACATTCCTTGTCACACCAAAGAGGCACTTTGTCACAAGTGACACCGTAATCCTTTATAGTTTGCCTCATCCATAAGAGTTGAGCACAACAACTACCAGCAGCTGATACGTCCAAAACGTATCTATAATTTCTGCTTGCTCCATGCCTCTTTTGGGTGATATTGCTATGATATTTATACACTTCCATACACTTTTGATCATATTTGGACTAACCTATTAACTCAGTGCACCCCAGTGCCAGTTTCTGTTTTCTGCTGTTTTTGTATTTCAGGTTTTCCCGTCACGTAAACTACCAGAAAAAATCCCGGAAAAATTATATAAAAAATCAGCGTTCCGGAAGCTTCCACACGGCCGAAGTAGGGCCGGAGGGGGGCCACCAGGGCTCCAGGCGCCCTGGTGGCGCGGCCCCCCTCCTGGCCGCCCCGGGGGGGCGCCTGGGCCCCCCAGGCCTCCGCTGATGCCCCCCTTTGGCATATATTTAACACGCGTCCCGAAACCCTCGAGGACGGAACCCTTTTTCGCGATCTCATCTCTGTTTCCCCGCCGCCGCGCTTCCAAGATCGGGAGCACCAGGAGAACTCTTCCCGGTACCCTACCGGAGGGGAGGATCACCACTGGGAGCCTCTCCACCACCATGGACGCCTCTCGGATGAGTTGTGAGTAGTCTCCCTTGGACCATGGGTCCATGACCAGTAGCTATGTGATGTTCTCCTCCCCTTCTTGTGCTTCACTAATTAGACCTCGTGAGCTGCCCTACATGATCGAGGCACATATGTAATCCTTATGCTGTTGCTATGATGAGTTTGTTGGGATCCGATGGATTGTGAGATTATGTTCAGATTGTGTTTGAGTAATATATTTGATTTACCTCTTTTATATTTATGTTCATAAGTAATTCTTGCATGTTCTCCGTTGCTATTTATTGCTTTGGCCAAGTAGTAGGTAGTGACTCCAAGAGGGAACGTTATGCTCGATTGTGGGTTCATGCCCCTCGATGACTAGCTTGAGTGACAGAAACATGAGTCTAGGGGATGTGCTATTGCCACAAGGGGGAAAACAACGGTGCTTGTGCCCGCGGGTGTAAGGATTGTTTACTTTACGCAAAGTTCTTTTAATGCAGTTGTCTGTTGCTTTGAGTGTACACTATGGGTGGGACTCGCAACTTAATACCAGCGAGATGTTCTGGATAGATATCTCAAGGTGGATGATTAGTAGTAGATGCAGATGGATTTCGGTCTACTTGCCTTGGCGTACCGCCCATGCTTTGAACCTCTACCTTTCTTGCAACATAGTTAGCATTGGTTTGCGCACATAATTCTGTCAGTTGCCCAGCTGTAATTCGTTTACCTCACATAGCTGTTTTATCGTCTTTTGGGAGAGAGACATCACTAGTGAACATCATGGGACCCCGGTCCATATTACCATCACTGATCACATCCGCTATTTACTTTCCGCTTTTACTTACTATTTGCAGCAATACCTATCACTATTATCACTTGCGTTTGATCCTTTGTAAACGACAAGGCCGGAGGGATTGACAACCTCTCTGTACTCGCTGGGAGCAAAGTTATTTGTATCTTTGTGCAGGTCCACGTTGATTGCTAATATCTGGCGCCGTTAGCAGTTGACACCTTCTTGTTGAAACTAGGAGTCTCAGGGAAAATCGATCCTTGGTATCTTTGCCAAGGGAAAACTACCGCTACACTGCATCTCAAACCTTCCACTTGGGGTAACCAACGAGGGGCGAGAAGCCATCAAGCAAAGTTTTCTGGCGTCGTTGCTGGGGACTCCACCCTTCAAGATAGGGGAGTTGCACGCTATCTTTTATCTTTGCTTTTTAGTCTTGTTAGTTTACCTTTCAGTTTTCTTTATGCCTTTTCACTAGTTTTGCTTAATGGAAAACAACAAAAATATGAGAGAGCTTTATAAGCTCTACCTTGCTTTGGGACATGATGTGTTTGAAGAGAAAATTAAAAAACCTATGGAACTTTATTATTTGCATAACAACCATGATGGTTATGATTGCTTTACTCTCACTATTCCTAATAAGAAAGATTTTGCTTATATGAAGAGTAATGATACCTTTTTGCATGTGGATCATGGTAACAATGCTTTATGTGATGCTTATATTGTTGAGTTTATTCGTGATCCCACTGAAAATTATTATGAGAAGGGAACATATGCTTATAGATATTTCAATAATATCAAGTTCCCTCTCTTTATGTTGAAGGTTTTGAAGCTGCACTTGTTTTGTCTTCCTATGCTTATTGCTTTGTGCTTCAATAAATTATTCTATTGCAATATTCCTATGCATAGGAAGCATGTTAGGCTTAAATGTGTTTGGTATTTGCTTCTTGATGCTCTCTTTTGTTCTTCAACTCTTATTCCTACGAGAGCATCATTAAAGTCTTAAGCCTATATTTATGGCTATAAAGAAAGAGCTCTAGGGAGACAACCCTTGTTATCTTTGCTTTCAGTTTGTTCTTTCAGTTTTTAGTGGTCTTGATGTTTGTTACTACTGTAGCAACATCATTGTATCTTTATTTTTCAGCTTTGTGCCAAGTTTAACCTCTGATTGCAAGAAAGTTCAAAAGTTGTGACGTGCTGTCCAGGAAACAGATTCTGTCCTTGGATAGAAAAATTCGTATAAAATCACCAGATCATCATTTTGGTCTGAATTGTTTCGACAGCGTGATCTATACAATTGTCTTTCGGGCGTCTGTTCTGAGTTTTTTTATTAGAGTTGCAGAAGTGCCCCGAAAAAATCATTTACTACCTGTTGTTCTGTTTTTCACAGATTCTGTCCTGTTTTGCCTTTCCCTCATTTTGCAAACCTTGAGCTTGCTTTTTCTTTGCAAAAACCTTTTGGCAATCTTGAGAAACAGTATACATTCAAGAATATCCTTATTTCCAGCAAGGAACAATTATTTTATTAAGGGTACTAACCTCGCTAATCATATTATGATGAGTTATGTATGAAGGGAGTTTTCAAGTGTGCGAGGGAAGATGATAAAAAGATTCAGGAGTGTCAAGCGCTCAAGCTTGGGGATGCCCCCATGCACCCCCAAGAAATATCCAAGGAGACTCAAGCGTCTAAGCTTGGGGATGCCCCCGTGCATCCCCTTCTCCATCAACATTATCAGTTCGTCTTTCGTTCCACTATATTTTTATCACTTCATGTGTTATGTGCTATGCTTGGAGCATCTTTCTTTTAGTTTCCTTTTTAGCTTTGCTTGCTTTTCATAACGAGTCGGAACTCAGCTTTCTTTGTGTGGGAGAGAAACACGCTCCACTTCAACCTAGAACACAACATAGAATTTTCATGTCTATCTTTGCTGTGTGTGTTCTTTGTCTTTCGATAGCTACTATCATGCTTAGCTCTTAGTTTTCATGCTTATCTTTTTAAAGAGCTTTTGTGTAGTTGGTTGCTTGAACTTTCTTTAGTTATCATGCTTATCTTATTAAGAGAGTTTGCTTCTGTTGCATTGGTTGATATGTCTATGATAAAAATGCTACGTGCATAATGGTGCTTAGTAGTTCATGTTTTCTTATGGTTAGTCTCAAATAGCTGGGGGGTTCCCAATGTGTTATTGGAGTACCAACATGATTTGTTTGCCTATGATGTGGTATGGTTTAGTAATATCTTCCTTCAAGAATTTATTTTGATTGACTTGGCGTATGCTCACGCATATTTAAGACTGTAAAGAAAGTCTGTCAAGCCTTGATGATCTTTTGTTTCTGAGTAGCGATATAACTTCCATGCCTGATTCAATGTTGCTTTGTCGCTCTGCATGATTATGACCGTCATTGCTCTCTTAGTTGGTCGCTCCCAGTCTTTTGCTAACCTTCGCCTGTACTAAGCGGACTGACTGCTTGTGCATCCAAAATCTTTTAAACCAGTTATGCCATATGAGTCCACCATACCTTCCTATACATGGTATTTACCTGCCATTCCTAACGAAGACTTTCATGTACCATCTCGAAATTATTGAAAAAATCATTTCTATTTTTTGCCTCTGTTTTAGTTCATGAGGAAGTAGTAGTTAATTCATGACCTTTTTAAGTTGGACAAGATTCACCCCGGAATTGCATGTCTAATGTGCAAACCCATAATACGAGAAGGAACTGGCAAAGAGTGCGCCCGGCTCAAAAATAATATAGCAAACAAACCCTCCTTCACGCTTTGTTCATGAGAAATCAGAAAACTTTGGCAGTGATAAACAAAGGAGATTAAGAGGATGTGATCGTCCTCATTCGGGAGCCGTTCCTCGAAACTTGTCCATCTCAAGAAGTGATCGAGTTGTCTGCTAGCATTTGTTGACGAAACATGCATATCCAAAAAAATATTATTACCTCTGTTTTTAAAACCAAGAGCTCTGGTACATGCTTTGTCTTTGTTTCCGACTACGGGTTTTCAACCTTGCCAACAAAAGCCACGGTTCGAGAGTCTCCACCTTCTTTTAAAGCACCAACTACTGAGAGCATGATTGTCATTCTGAGTGTAATGTGCATTGTCCCAAAGTAGCATTGTCTTTTGCATGATTGTGATATCGTTTATTCTGAAATCATTGTATCTAGTCGTCACTTAAACCTTGGAGGTGCCCCTGCATTTATGGTTTGCTTCACTAAAGGGGGCAAGCGAGATATCACTTTATCATATTTGCACACCATGCTCATTACAAATCTACTTGATGTTTCAGTATCATGTTGTAAAACTTTCAGTTCTTTGTGATTCTCTCATGAGGCAACTTAATTACTACAGATTCATTGTCTCAGTAAGCTTTTGTCATATGACTATGAAAAGTTCCTATATGGTTAATAGCATGTCACCAGAGAAATTATTCTTGTTATCATTTACCTACTCGAAGACGAGCAGGAATTAAGCTTGGGGATGTTGATACGTCCAAAACGTATCTATAATTTCTGCTTGCTCCATGCCTCTTTTGGGTGATATTGCTATGATATTTATACACTTCCATACACTTTTGATCATATTTGGACTAACCTATTAACTCAGTGCACCCCAGTGCCAGTTTCTGTTTTCTGCTGTTTTTGTATTTCAGGTTTTCCCGTCACGTAAACTGCCAGAAAAATCCCGGAAAAATTATATAAAAAATCAGCGTTCCGGAAGCTTCCACACGGCCGAAGTAGGGCCGGAGGGGGGCCACCAAGGCTCCAGGCGCCCTGGTGGCGCGGCCCCCCTCCTGGCCGCGCCGGGGGGCGCCTGGGCCCCCCAGGCCTCTGCTGATGCCCCCCTTTGGCATATATTTAACACGCGTCCCGAAACCCTCGAGGACGGAACCCTTTTTCGCGATCTCATCTCTGTTCCGCCGCCGCCGCGCTTCCAAGATCAGGAGCACCAGGAGAACTCTTCCCGGCACCCTACTGGAGGGGAGGATTACCACCGGGAGCCTCTCCACCACCATGGACGCCTCCCGGATGAGTTGTGAGTAGTCTCCCTTGGACCATGGGTCCATGACCAGTAGCTATGTGATGTTCTCCTCCCCTTCTTGTGCTTCACTAATTAGACCTCGTGAGCTGCCCTACATGATCGAGGCACATATGTAATCCTTATGCTGTTGCTATGATGAGTTTGTTGGGATCCGATGTATTGTGAGATTATGTTCAGATTGTGTTTGAGTAATATATTTGATTTACCTCTTTTATATTTATGTTCGTAAGTAATTCTTGTTGGGGAACGTAGTATTTTAAAATTTTCCTACGATCACGCAAGATCTATCTACCAGATGCATAGCAACGAGAGGGGAGAGTGAGTCTACGTACCCTCGTAGACCGAAAGCGGAAGCATTAGAACAACGCGGTTGATGTAGTCGTACGTCTTCACGACCCGACCGATCAAGCACCAAAACTACGGCACCTCCGAGTTCTAGCACACGTTCAGCTCGATGACGTCCCTCGAACTCCGATCCAGCCGAGTGTCGAGGGAGAGTTCCGTCAGCACGACGGCGTGGTGACGATCTTGATGTTCTACCGTCGCAGGGCTTCGCCTAAGCACCGCTACAATGTTTATCGAGGAGAACTATGGTGGAGGGGGCACCGCACACGGATAAGAGATCAAGAGATCAATTGTTGTGTCTAGAGGTGCCCCCCTGCCCCCGTATATAAAGGAGGGAGGGAGAGGCCGGCCCTAGAGGGGGCGCACCAAGTGTGGGGAGTCCTACTAGGACTCCCAAGTCCTAGTAGGATTCCCCTTTCCTTTCCGGAGTAGGAGAGAAGGAAAGAGGGGGAGAGGGAGAAGGAAAAGGGGGCTGCACCCCTTGTCCAATTCGGAACAGAAGGGGGGTGCACGCCTCCTTACTTTTGGCCTCTCTCCTCTATTCCCGTAACTCCCCGATACTCCGAAAATACCCGAATCACTCGGAACCTTTCCGATGTCCGAATATAGTCGTCCAATATATCGATTTTTACGTCTCGACCATTTTGAGACTCCTCGTCATGTCCCCGATCTCATCCGGGACTCTGAACTCCTTCGGTACATCAAAACTCATAAACTCATAATAAAACTATCATCGAAACCTTAAGCGTGCGGACCCTACGGGTTCGATAACTATGTAGACATGACCGAGACACGTCTCCGGCCAATAACCGATAGCGGAACCTGGATGCTCATATTGGCTCCCACATATTCTACGAAGATCTTTATCGGTCAAACCGCATAACAACATACATTGTTCCCTTTGTCATCGGTATGTTACATGCCCGAGATTCGATCGTCGGTATCTCAATACCTAGTTCAATCTCGTTACCAACAAGTCTCTTTACTCGTTCCGTGATACATCATCTCGTGACTAACTTATTAGTCTTTTTGCTTGCAAGGCTTATTGTGATGTGTGTTACCGAGAGGGCCCAGAGATACCTCTCCGACACTCGGAGTGACAAATCCTAATCTTGATCTATGCCAACACCACGAATACTTTCGGAGACACCTGTAGAGCATCTTTATGATCACCCAGTTACGTTGTGACATTTGATAGCACACAAGGTGTTCCTACGGTATTCGGGAGTTGCATAATCTCATAGTCATAGGAACATGTATAAGTCATGAAGAAAGCAATAGCAGTAAAACTAAACGATCATAGTGCTATGCTAACGGATGGGTCTTGTCCATCACATCATTCTCCTAATGATGTGATCCCGTTGATCAAATGACAACTCATGTCTATGGTTAGGAAACATAACCATCTTTGATCAATGAGCTAGTCTAGTAGAGGCATACTAGGGACACTCTGTTTTGTCTATGTATTCACACATGTATAAAGTTTCCGGTTAATACAATTCTAGCATGAATAATAAACATTTATCATGATATAAGGAAATAAATAATAACTTTATTATTGCCCCTAGGGCATATTTCCTTCAGTCTCCCACTTGCACTAGAGTCAATAATCTAGCTCACATCGCCATGTGATTTAATACCGATAGTTCACATCGTTATGTGACCAACACCCAAAGGGTTTACTAGAGTCAATAATCTAGTTCACATCACTATGTGATTAATGCCCAAGAGTAATAAGGTGTGATCATGTTTTGCTTGTGAGAGAAGTTTAGTCAACGGGTCTGTCATATACAGATCCCTATGTATTTCGCAAATTTCTATGTCTACAATGCTCTGCATGGAGCTACTCTAGCTAATTGCTCCCACTTTCAATACCCATCCAGATTGATACTTAGAGTCATCTGGATTTAGTGTCAAAGCTTGCATCGGTGTAACCCTTTACGACGAACTCTTTATCACCTCCATAATCGAGAAATATTTCCTTAGTCATCCAATTACTAAGGATAATTTTGACCGCTGTACAGTGATCTACTCCTGGATCACTATTGTACCTCCCTGTCAAACTCTTGGCAAGGTACACAACGTGTTTTGTACACAGCATGGCATACTTTATAGAACCTATGGCTGAGGCATAGGGAATGACTTTCATTCTCTCTATATTTTTCTGCCGTGGTCTGGCTTTGAGTCTTACTCAACTTCACACCTTACAAGTCAGGCAAGAACTTCTTCTTTGACTGATCCATTTTGAACTACTTCAAAATCTTATCAAGGTATGTACTCATCGAAAGTCTTATCAAGCGTCTTGATCTATCTCTATAGATCTTGATGCCCAATATGTAAGCAGCTTTACCAAGGTCTTTCTTTGAAAAACTCCTTTCAAACACTCCTTTATGCTTTCCAGAAATTTCTACATCATTTCCGATCGACAATATGTCATTCACATATACTTATCAGAAAGGTTGTAGTGCTCCCACTCACTTCTTGTAAATACAGGCTTCACCGCAAGTCTGTATAAATCTATATGCTTTGATCAACTTATCAAAGCGTATATTCCAACTCCGAGATGCTTGCACCAGTCCATAGATGGATCGCTGGAGCTTGCACATTTTGTTAGCACCTTTAGGATTGACAAAACCTTCTGGTTGCATCATATACAAGTCTTCTTTAATAAATCCATTAAAGAATGCAGTTTTGTTATCCATTTGCCAGATTTCTTAAAATGCGGCAATTACTAACATGATTCGGACAGACTTAAGCATCGCTACAGGTGAGAAAGTCTCATCGTAGTCAACTCCTTGAACTTGTCGAAACCCTTTCGCAACAAGTCGAGCTTTGTAAACAGTAACATTACCGTTTGCGTCGGTCTTCCTCTTGAAGATCCATTTATTTTCGATGGCTTGCCGATCATCGGGCAAGTCAACCAAAGTCCATACTTTGTTCTAATACATGGATCCCATCTCAGATTTCATGGTCTCAAGCCATTTTGCGGAATCTGGGCTCATCATCGCTTCCTCATAGTTCGTAGGTTCATCATGGTCTAGTAACATGACTTCCAGAACTGGATTGCCGTACCACTCTGGTGCGGAACGAACTCTGGTTGATCTACGAAGTTCAGCAGAAACTTGATCTGAAGTTTCATGATCATCATCATTAGCTTCCTCACTAATTGGTGTAGGAATCACTGGAACGAGTTTCTGTGATGTACTACCTTCCAATTCGGGAGAAGGTACAATTACCTCATCAAGTTCTACTTTCCTCCCACTCACTTCTTTCGAGAGAAACTCCTTCTCTAGAAAGGATCCACTCTTAGCAACAAAGACCTTGCCTTAGGATCTATGATAGAAGGTGTACCCAACAGTTTCTTTTTGGGTATCCTATGAAGATTTACTTCTCCGAATTGGGTTCGAGCTTATCATGTTGAAACTTTTTCACATAAGCATCGCAGTCCCAAACTTAAAGAAAAGACAGCTTAGGTTTCTCGTCAAACCACAGTTCATACGGTGTCATCTCCACGGATTTAGATGGTGCCCTATTTAACGTGAATGTATCTGTCTCTAATGCATAACCCCAAAAGCGATAGTGGTAGATCGGTAAGAGACATCATCGATCGCACCATATCTAATAAAGTACGGTTATGACATTCGGACACACCATTACACTGTGGTGTTCCAGGTGGCGTGAGTAGTGAAACTATTTCACATTGTTTTTATTGAAGGCCAAACTCACTAACTCAAATATTTTACCTTTACGATCACATCGTAGAAACTCTTATTTTCTTGTTACAATGATTCTCCACTTCACTCTGAAATTCTTTGAACTTTTCAAATGTTTCAGACTTGTGCTTCATTAAGTAGGTATACCCATATCTGCTCAAATCATCAGTGAAGGTCAGAAAATAACGATACCTGCCGCGAGCTTCAACACTCATTGGTCCGCATACATCAGTATGTATTATTTCCAACAACTCTGTTGCTCGCTCCACGGTTCCGGAGAACGGAGTTTTAGTCATCTTGCCCATGAGGCATGGTTCGCAAGCACCAAGTGATTCATAATCAAGTGATTCAAAAAGTCCATCACTATGGAGTTTCTTCATGCGCTTTACACCAATATGACCTAAACGGCAGTGCCACAAATAAGTTGCACTATCATTATTAACCTTGCATCTTTTGGCTTCAATATTATGAATATGTGTATCACACGATCGAGATCCAACAAACCATTTTCATTGGGTGTATGACCATAGAAGGTTTTATTCATGTAAACAGAACAACAATTATTCTCTAACTTACATGAATAACCGTATTGCAATAAACATGATCAAATCATATTCATGCTCAACACAAACACCAAATAACACTTATTTAGGTTCAATACTAATCCCGAAAGTATAGGGAGTGTGCGATGATGATCATATCAATCTTGGAACTACTTCCAATACACATCGTCACTTCATCCTTTAACTAGTTTATGTTCATTATGCAACTCCCATTTCGAGTTACTACTCTTTAGCAACTGAACCAATATCAAATACCGAGGGGTTGCTATGAACACTAGTAAAATACACATCAATAATCTGTATATCAAATATACCTTTGTTCACTTTGCCATCCTTCTTATCCGCCAAATATCTAGGGCAGTTCCACTTCTAGTGACCATTTCCTTTGCAGTAGAAGCACTTAGTTTCAGGCTTGAGTTTAGCTTTGGGTTTCTTCACGGGAGTGACAACTTGCTTGTCATTCTTCTTGAAGTTCCCCTTCTATCCCTTTGCCCTTTACTTGAAACAAGTGGTCTGGTTAACCATCAACACTTGATGCTCTTTCTTGATTTCTACCTTCGCCGATTTCAGCATCGTGAAGAGCTCGGGAATTACTTTCGTCATCCCTTGCATATTATAGTTCATCATAAAGTTTTACTAACTTGGTGATAGTGTCTAGAGAACTTTGTCAATTACTATCTTATCTGGAAGATTAACTCCCACTTGATTCAAGCAATTGTACTACCCAGACAATCTGAGCACATGCTCACTGGTTGAGCTATTCTCCTCCATCTTGTAGGCAAAGTACTGTCAGAGGTCTTATACCTCTCGACATGGGCATGAGTATGAAATACTAATTTCAACTCTTGGAACATCTCATATGCTCCGTGGCGTTTCAAAACGTTTTTGAAGTCCCGGTTATAAGCTGTAAAGTATGGTGCACTAAACTATGAAGTAGTCATCATATCGAGCTTTTGTCAAAACGTTCATAACGTATACATCTGCTCCTGCAATAGGTCTGTCACCTAGCGGTGCATCAAGGACATAATTCTTCTGTGCAGCAATGAGGATAATCCTCAGGTTATGGACCCAGTCCGTGTAATTGCTACCATCATCTTTCAACTTAGCTTTCTCTAGGAATGCATTAAAATTCAAAGGAACGGTAGCACGGGCCATTGATCTACAACAACATAGATATGCAAAAACTATCAGGACTAAGTTCATGATAAATTAAAGTTCGATTTAATCATATTAATTTAAAGAACTCCCACTTAGATAGACATACCTCCGGTCATCTAAATGATCACGTGATCCAAATCAACTAAACCATGTCCGATCATCACATGAGATGGAGTAGTTTCAATGGTGAACATCTTATGTTGATCATATCTACTATATGATTCACGCTCGACCTTTCGGTCTCCAGTGTTCCGAGGCCATATCTGCATATGCTAGGCTCGTCAAGTTTAACCCGAGTATTCGGCGTGTGCAAAACTGGCTTACACCCGTTGTATTTGAACGTAGAGCTTATCACACCCGATCATCACGTGGTGTCTCGGCATGACGAACTTTCGCAACGGTGCATACTCAGGGAGAACACTTATACCTTGAAATTTAGTAAGGGATCATCTTATAATGCTACCGTCGTTCTAAGCAAAATAAGAAGCATAATAAGATAAACATCACATGCAATCAAAATATGTGACATGATATGGCCATCATCATCTTGTGCTTTTGATCTCCATCTCCAAAGCACCTTCATGATCACCTTCGTCACCGGCGCGACACCTTGATCTCCATCGTAGCATCGTTGTCGTCTCGCCAACTATTGCCTCTACGACTATCGCTACTGCTTAGTGATGAAGTAAAGCAATTACATGGCGATTGCATTTCATACAATAAAGCGACAACCATATGGCTCCTGCCAGTTGCCGATAACATTACAAAACATGATCATCTCATACATAGCCGTATAACTCATCATGTCTTGACCATATCACATCACAACATGCCCTGCAAAAACAAGTTAGACGTCCTCTACTTTGTTGTTGCAAGTTTTACGTGGCTGCTACGGGCTTAGCAAGAACCGTTCTTACCTACACATACAAAACCACAACGATGTTTCGTCAAGTATGTGATGTTTTAACCTTCACAAGGACCGGGCGTAGCCACACTTGATTCAGCTAAAGTGAGAGAGACAGACACCCGCCAGTCACCTTTAAGCAACGAGTGCTCGTAACGGTGAAACCAGTCTCGCGTAAGCGTACGCGTAATGTCGGTCCGGGCCGCTTCATCTCACAATACCACCGAAGCAAAGTATGACATGCTGGTAAGCAGTATGACTAGTATCGCCCACAACTCATTGTGTTCTACTCGTGCATATCATCTACGCATAAACCTGGCTCTGATACCACTGTTGGGGAAGGTAGTATTTTAAAATTTTCCTACGATTACGCAGGATCTATCTACCAGATGCATAGCAACGAGAGGGGAGAGTGAGTCTACGTACCCTCGTAGACCGAAAGCGGAAGCGTTAGAACAACGCGGTTGATGTAGTCGTACGTCTTCACGACCCGACCGATCAAGCACCAAAACTACGGCACCTCCGAGTTCTAGCACACGTTCAGCTCGATGACGTCCCTCGAACTCCGATCCAGCCGAGTGTCGAGGGAGAGTTCCGTCAGCACGACGGCGTGGTGACGATCTTGATGTTCTACCGTCGCAGGGCTTCGCCTAAGCACCGCTATAATATTTATCGAGGAGAACTATGGTGGAGGGGGGCACCGCACACGGCTAAGAGATCAAGAGATTAATTGTTGTGTCTAGAGGTGCCCCCTGCCCTCGTATATAAAGGAGGGAGGGAGAGGCCGGCCCTAGAGGGGGCGCACCAAGTGTGGGGAGTCCTACTAGGACTCTCAAGTCCTAGTAGGATTCTCCTTTCCTTTCCGGAGTAGGAGAGAAGGAAAGAGGGGGAGAGGGAGAAGGAAAAGGGGGCTGCACCCCTTGTCCAATTCGGACCAGAAGGGGGGTGCACGCCTCCTTCCTTTTGGCCTCTCTCCTCTATTCCCGTAACTCCCCGATACTCCGAAAATACCCGAATCACTCGGAACCTTTCCGATGTCCGAATATAATCGTCCAATATATCGATTTTTACGTCTCGACCATTTTGAGACTCCTCGTCATGTCCCCGATCTCATCCGGGACTCCGAACTCCTTTGGTACATCAAAACTCATAAACTCATAATAAAACTATCATCGAAACCTTAAGCGTGCGGACCCTACGGGTTCGATAACTATGTAGACATGACCGAGACACGTCTCCGGCCAATAACCAATAGCGGAACCTGGATGCTCATATTGGCTCCCACATATTCTACGAAGATCTTTATCGGTCAAACCGCATAACAACATACATTGTTCCCTTTGTCATCGGTATGTTACATGCCCGAGATTCGATCGTCGGTATCTCAATACCTAGTTCAATCTCGTTACCAACAAGTCTCTTTACTCGTTCCGTAATACATCATCTCGTGACTAACTTATTAGTCTTTTTGCTTGCAAGGCTTATTATGATGTGTGTTACCGAGAGGGCCCAGAGATACCTCTCCGACACTCGGAGTGACAAATCCTAATCTTGATCTATGCCAACACCACGAATACTTTCGGAGACACCTGTAGAGCATCTTTATGATCACCCAGTTACGTTGTGACGTTTGATAGCACACAAGGTGTTCCTACGGTATTCGGGAGTTGCATAATCTCATAGTCATAGGAACATGTATAAGTCATGAAGAAAGCAATAGCAGTAAAACTAAACGATCATAGTGCTATGCTAACGGATGGGTCTTGTCCATCACATCATTCTCCTAATGATGTGATCCCGTTGATCAAATGACAACTCATGTCTATGGTTAGGAAACATAACCATCTTTGATCAATGAGCTAGTCTAGTAGAGGCATACTAGGGACACTCTGTTTTGTCTATGTATTCACACATGTACTAAGTTTCCGGTTAATACAATTCTAGCATGAATAATAAACATTTATCATGATATAAGGAAATATAAATAACAACTTTATTATTGCCTCTAGGGCATATTTCCTTCAATTCTTGCATGTTCTCCGTTGCTATTTATTGCTTTGGCCAAGTAGTAGGTAGTGACTCCAAGAGGGAACGTTATGCTCGATTGTGGGTTCATGCCCCTCGATGACTAGCTTGAGTGATAGAAACATGAGTCTAGGGGATGTGCTATTGCCACAAGGGGGAAAACAACGGTGCTTGTGCCCGCGGGTGTAAGGATTGTTTACTTTACGCAAAGTTCTTTTAGTGAAGTTGTCTGTTGCTTTGAGTTTACACTATGGGTGGGACTCGCAACTTAATACCAGCGAGATGTTCTGGATAGATATCTCAAGGTGGATGATTAGTAGTAGATGCAGATGGATTTCGGTCTACTTGCCTTGGCGTACCGCCCATGCTTTGAACCTCTACCTTTCTTGCAACATAGTTAGCATTGGTTTGCGCACATAATTCTGTCAATTGCCCAACTGTAATTCGTTTACCTCACATAGCTGTTTTATCGTCTTTTGGGAGAGAGACATCACTAGTGAACATCATGGGACCCCGGTCCATATTACCATCACTGATCACATCCGCTATTTACTTTCCGCTTTTACTTACTATTTGCAGCAATACCTATCACTATTATCACTTGCGTTTGATCCTTTGTAAACGACAAGGCCGGAGGGATTGACAACCTCTCTGTACTCGTTGGGAGCAAAGTTATTTGTATCTGTGTGCAGGTCCACGTTGATTGCTAATATCTGGCGCCGTTAGCAGTTGACACCTTCTTGTTGAAACTAGGAGTCACAGGGGAAATCGATCCTTGGTATCTTTGCCAAGGGAAAACTACCGCTACACTGCATCTCAAACCTTCCACTTAGGGTAACCAACGAGGGGCGAGAAGCCATCAGCAGCCACATACTCGGCTTTAGTGGACGAGATAGACACACAACTTTGCTTTTTGGAAGACCAACTAACAAGAGAGCAACCAAGAAATTGGCACCCTCCAGAAGTGGACTTCCTATCCACTTGTCTCCCGCCCAGTCAGAATCAGAGAAACCTACAAGGTTGAAGTTTGCTCCTCTTGGGTACCATAATCCAAAGTTTGGGGTATGAGCCAAATATCGAAAGATTCGCTTGACAGCCACAAAGTGACTTTCCTTAGGTGAGGCTTGAAACCATGCACAGATTCCCACACTCAACATAATATCCGGTCTAGATGCACAAAGGTAAAGCAAGGAACCGATCATAGAGCGATATACCTTTTGATCCACCGCTTTACCATTGGGATCAATGTCAAGTTGGCACTTGGTTGGCATTGGAGTAGTAGCCGGCTTGACATCACTTAGATTGAACCTCTTGAGCATGTCTTGAGTATACTTGGATTGTTTGATGAAGATCCCTTCTCTTCTTTTCTTGATCTCAAACCCAAGGAAGTACTTCAACTCTCCCATCATGGACATCTCAAAATGTGTGGTCATGGGTGCGGCGAACTCATCATTGAAAGCTTTGTTAGGAGAACCAAAGATAATATCATCAACATATAGTTGGCATACAAACAACTCCCCTTTGACCTTCTTAGTAAAAAGAGTGGGGTCGATTTTCCCAATTTCAAACCCACGATCTTGTAACAACTCGGTAAGATGCTCATACCACGCACGTGGGGCTTGTTTAAGGCCATAGAGTGCCTTATCGATTTGGTACACGTGATTGGGGAGCTTAGGATACTCAAACGCCGGGGGTTGTTTAACATACACCAACTCATTAATAGGACCATTAAGAAATGCACTTTTCACATCCATTTGTTGCAATTTAAAGTTATGATGGGAAGCATAGGCAAGCAACAAACGAATGGATTCAAGGCGAGCAACGGGGGCAAAGGTTTCACCATAGTCGATACCCTCGACTTGGGAGTAGCCTTGAGCCACCAGACGCGCCTTGTTGCGGATGACAATGCCATGAGCATCTTGCTTGTTCTTAAAGATCCACTTGGTTCCAATGACATTATGGTTCTCCTTTGTCCTTGGCACCAGACGCCACACCTTGTTGCGCTCGAAGTTATGGAGTTCTTCATGCATGGCATTGAGCCAATCAGGGTCTTCGAGCGCCTCATATACCTTCTGAGGTTCAACACAGCAGACAAAAGCTTGATGAGCACAATAGTTTGCTAATTGTCTACGAGTGCTTACCCCCCTTTTGATGCTTCCTAGAATGTTCTCCATGTGATGTTCTCTGGAAGCAAGCCTGGAGGCAACTTTTGCAGCACGACGCTCCAATTGCTCTTCAAGAGATAACTGAGGAGCATTGAGTTGATCATCTTGAGCGTCGTCAAGAGCTAGATCTTTATCTTGAGCTTCCTCTTGACCTTGATCTTGCTCGGAGGACAGAACTTGGCCTTATGCATCATTTGGTGACTCCCCACCATCTTGTGATTGATCTTGCACTTGGCCTTGTTCGTCTGGTTGAGGGCCTTCACTTTGTTCTTCGGAAGCGTGTGGGTCTTGGGTTGGTGATGGTTCCACTTGAGTAGAACATTGTCCTTCTCCGTCGGCCACAAGGGGTTCCTCAATGGGTAGGATATATCCAACGCCCATTCTTCTTATGGCTTGAGGAGGAATTTCATCACCTACATCACAAGTACCACTTTGCTCCACTTGGGAGCCATTATTTTCATCAAACTCTATGTTACTCGTCTCCTCAATGAGTCCATTGGACTTGTTAAGGACACGGTAAGCATGAGAGTTTGTAGCATAACCAACAAATATGCCCTCATGAGCTCTAGATTCAAATTTAGACAAACGAACACCTTTCTTGAGGATGAAACACTTACACCCGAACACCCGGAAGTACTTGAGATTGGGCTTGTTACCGGTAAGAATCTCATATGGAGTTTTGTTCAAGCCTTTGCGGAGATAGAGCCGATTTGATGCATGGCAAGCGGTGTTGATGACTTTGGCCCAGAAGTTGTATGGAGATTTGAATTCCGCCATCATGGTTCTTGCCGCATCCATCAGAGTTCGGTTCTTTCTCTCCGCTACACCATTTTGTTGAGGGGTATAGGGAGTTGCATATTGATGTTTGATCCCCTCATCACTGAGAAACTCATCCAAGGTGTAGTTCTTGAACTCGGTGCCGTTGTCACTTCTGATCATCAAAATCTTTGCTTCATGTTGTCGTTGAGCTTCATTTGCAAAGTTGATGACGGTTTGCTGGGTCTCACTCTTCTTCTTGAAGAAGTATACCCAGGTGTATCTTGAGTAATCATCCACAATCACCAAGCAGTACTTTCTACCCACAAGACTATCAAAAGATGGAGGCCCAAAGAGGTCCATGTGAAGGAGCTCCAGGGGTCTCTTTGAATAGATGATAGTCGTGGGACGGTGAGCCGTCTCATGTAACTTTCCTTCAATGCAAGCCCTGCAAGCACGATCTTTGGCAAAGCTAACATTTGTTAGTCCACGGACATGGTCCCCCTTGAGAAGACTTTGCAAAGATCTCATATTGACATGCGCCAAACAGCGATGCCAAAGCCATCCCACATCAACTTTAGCCATCAAGCATGTCGCGACCTTAGTGGGTTGCTTCGAGAAGTTAACCACATAAAGACCGTTCTCGACATGCCCAAAATAGGCTACTTTAAGAGTCTTGCTCCACAAGAGGGCCACGGTATCAATATCAAAGAATGTAGCAAAGCCCATGAGTGCAAGTTGGTGAACAGAAAGTAAATTGTATGCAAGGGACTCAACAAGCATGACTTTCTCGATCGTGAGATCATGAGAGACAACAACCTTGCCAAGCCCCAATACCTTCGAAGATGAAGCATCACCCCATTCGACGTTGGTGGCCATAGATGAACCTAGATGCACGTCCACCACCAAGTCTTTGCTTCCGGTCATATGATTTGTGGCTCCACTATCGAGCAACCATGATCCCCCACCGGAAGCAAACTCCTACAAGAGATCAATGCTTGGATTTAGGTACCCATTTGGTAATGGGTCCTTTGAGGTTAGTAACAAGGGTCTTAGGAACACAAATGGACCATTCAATGTACTCATAAGAAGAACCAACAAATTTAGCAAACATGTGACCATCACTAGCACGACATAAAACATATGAAGGATTAAAGTCGCCGGCCATGTTTGATGGTATGGTGGAGTTTTTCTTGACACCACCACTTTTCACCGTGTTCTTCTTCTTAGATGCGCCCTCTCCTTCTTTCACAAAAGTTTGTCGGAGAGGGGGTGGTAGCTTGGTCTTGTCATTCTTATTCTTCTTGGGCTCAGGAACAAATCCAATTCCTTCCTTTGCCACAACCTCCTTTTGATTGCTCAAGAGATTGTTGAGGTTCTTCTCACCTTGTATGCATGACACAAGGCCTTTCTCAAGTTGCTTTTTCAACTTGGCATTTTCTTCAACAAGATGCACATGCTCGCAACATGGGTTAGTAGAATTTGCATTATCAATTAATACCATGCGAGGAAAGATAGCCTTTTCCTTGGTTAGCGAAACTTGGAGCTGATCATGAGACTCCTTGAGAGATGCATGCATACCTTTCAAGGCCTTGTGAGCCTTGTCGAGTATGACAAACTCTTCCTTGAGTTTCTCATGATCAACCTCAAGTTTTGCCTTCTCGGAATTAAGCACATGAGAGACAACTAAAGCATGATCAAGATCTTTCTTTAATTTAGCATGATCATCGTTGTGTGACTCCTCAAGAGCCAAACGAAGACCACGCTCTTCCTCTAGGGCGTTAGAGAGATCCGATATCTCATCGGCATAGTCTCGACTATGTCCTTCCATTTTAGTAATGGTTTCCTCGTGAGCCTCGATCATGTCATTGGACTCACCAAGTTGTTCCAAGAGAGCAACAAAATGCTTCTTCGGTTTGCCCTTGAGTTTGTTCATGAACAACTCAAATTCATTATCTTCCTCCTTAGTTCCCTCACTCTCATCAATACAATCCGTCAATGAAGGATTATAAGTGATAGTTGTATTAATGTTTGGGGTTACCTTGTTGGTGGCCTTGGCCATGAGACACTTGGCGGTGATGTTCTCATTCGGTGAGTCGAAGAGAGATGAGTGCGGAGTAGTAGCAATAGTAATTGTGGCCATGGTGACCATCTCATCATCTTCATCATTATCATCATCCTCAGCATATTCTTCTTGGGCCACCAACCATTTAGGAGGAGTCTTCTTGTTGAAGTTGTTCTTGTTGGGATAAGACTTTGACTTGTCCTTCCGGATAAGCTTGCCTCCAAAGTCTTCTCTTTTCTCATATGGGCAATCTGCAATGAAGTGGCTTACATTTCCACAGTTGAAGCATGTCCTCACTCGTTGCTTGCCCTTGTTCCCACTTGAGTTGTTCCTATTGAAGTTGGGTCTTGTGTTCTTCTTGTTGCCCCAAAATTGCCTTGAAGCAAGAGCCATGTGCTCATGATATGCATATTTGGTGTCCTCGGGGCTACACTCATCATCATCCTCCACCTCCTCTTCTTCCACACAAGCCTTGGCCTTCAGGGCGAGGTTAGGCTTCTTCGATCGTTGAGCTCTTAAGACCGCATTGTCGGCGGTCATGTCCAAGATCCTCATGGCAACGAACTCATCTAACACTTCATTTGATGACAAGTGGTGGAAGTCCGGTCTCTGACGAATGACAGAGGACATGGCCTTATGATAGGGCATCATGGCCTTGAGGAACTTGCGCTTGATCCAATTGTCATCCGTGTCCTTACTGCCATGATCTCGAAGAGAGACCGCAAGGGTGGTTAATCTCCGATAAAGTTCACGAGGATCTTCTTCTTCGATCATAGCAAACTCATCGGCTTCATCTTGCACAACTTCATAGTTAGAGCGTTGAATGCTAATGCTTCCCTTGTACATAGTGCCAACATGCTCCCAAGATTCCTTGGCCATAGTGAAGGGTCGAAGATGTGCAATGTCTTCTGGAGGAATAGCATCTTGAAGAATGCAAAGAGCGGACTCATTGAATTGATGATCTGTAGTTTCTCTTGGAGTCATGTTGTCGGGATCACGCGGATAAAAACCTTGCTCAATGATTCTCCAAAGGTTAGTAGAGCAATGATTTATATGACGTTGAAACGAAACACCCAAGTAGCAAAATCAGAATTTTTTATGAACTTGGGAGGAGGCCCAACGGAATTTAAATGCGGTGTAGGAATGGGTCCTCCATAGTGAGTAGGAGGAGCGGAGTGGGCAAAGATCCCACTCCCATTCTTAGTAACAGGGGCTTGTTCACTACTAGCTTCTCCCTTGTCGGGGTTAGCCTCCGACACGTTGGTAGTGGGACGAACCACTTCCAACGGTGCGGTGGATAATTTAAGCCCCTCAAGCAAATCTTTAAACATGCCTTTGACCTCGGTCGCTAGTGACTCTTTCAATGTGTTCATAGCCACAGTGAACTCCTCACGAGAGACCAAGGCTCCCCCATCGGACGTAGGCAAGGACGGAGTTCCACCGGAATGATCCTCCGTCTCGACTACATTGTCACCCATACTCTTTGGACGGTAAAGTCCTTAAAAAGAGACGAGGCTCTGATACCAATTGAAAGGATCGATATGGTTGACTAGAGGGGGGTGAATAGGCAACTAACAATTTTTAGCTTTTCTTAACCACTTTAAATTAAGCGTCAAAGTAAGTTGTCTAGATATGCTACTAAGATGACAACTAATAGGAAGTAAAGATAGCAACCTCACTAGCAAGCTATAAGAGATAAACAAGTAATGCTTGCATAAGTAAAGGAAAGAAATAACCACAAGTGGAACCGGTGAAGACGAGGATGTGTTGCCGAAGTTCCTTCCCTTTGAGGGGAAGTACGTCTCCGTTGGAGCGGTGTGGAGGCACAATGCTCCCCAAGAAGCCACTAGGGCCACCGTATTCTCCTCACGCCCTCACACAATGCAAGGTGCCGTGATTCCACTAGTGGTGCCCTTGAAGGCGGCAACCGAACCTTTACAAACAAGGTTGGGGCTATCTCCACAACTAAATTGGAGGCTCCCAACGATACCACGAAGCTTCACCACAATGGAATATGGCTTCGAGGTGACCTCAACCGTCTAGGGTGCTCAAACACCCAATAGTAACCAGATCCACTAGGGATTAGTGGGGGGAAATCAAATATCTCTTGGTGGAAGTGTAGATCGATGCCTTCTCAAGCAATCCCGAGCAAATCAACAAGTTTGATTGGCTAGGGAGAGAGATCGGGCGAAAATGGAGCTTTGGAGCAACAATGGAGTATATGGGGGAAGAGGTGAGTTAATGAGGAGGAAGAAGATGCCTTTATATAGTGGGGGGAACAATCCAACCGTTATCCCCCCACTCAGCCCCGTACAGAGCGGTACTACCGCTTGAGCGAGCGGTACTACCGCTTATAGAGCGGTACTACCGTTTCCCGTCAAGCGGTACTGCCGCACCAGGGGGGCAGGGACCCAGAGCGGTACTACCGCGGTCTCAGGGCGGTACTACCGCTGGGAGCGGTACTACCGCCCCTACTACCGCACCTAGCACCGCAAAACTCAACACGAAAACGCGCTCGCGAGTCGAGGCGGTGGTAGCACGGATCAGCAGCGGTACTGCCGCAGTGTGCACCAAGCGGTACTACCGCTTGAGGCACACAGGCGGTACTACCGCTAGGACCCGCGGTACTACCGCTGGAGCCAGGAAAACTTAGAGAGGATGGGAAATAAGGACTCCATTGCGGCGGGAAGGAATGGTGGGTGCAATAATGAAGTGTACGTGTTGATTCCACCCAAACCTTACCAAAGCGGATCCCCTCTTAATAGTACGGCTTTCCTATTACTCAGATCCACCGAAAAATAAGCAAAAGGAAACACCGTCTTCCATAGATTCCGAGGGGCATCTAATCGTCTTGTGCCTATGTGAGATATATCTGAAAGAGCTTAGAATACATGATTAGTCCGCAAACGCATTGTCATCAATCACCAAAACACCATTTGGCTAAATATGCCCTTACAGTTGGTTCAGGAAGTGTCCAATTATTTTCATTACAAAACATATTATTTGATAGCAATTCAGCTTGATCAACAGTTCTTTCCCTGAAAACACAACCAGCACAACTATCCAGGTGGTCTCTGGAAGCATCGGTTAGTCCATTATAAAAGATATCAAGTATTTCATTTTTCTTAAGTGGGTGATCAGGCAAAGCATTAAGTAATCGGAGAAGCCTCCCCAAGCTTGTGGGAGACCGTCTTCTTCAAGTTTCACAAAATTATATATTTCCCTTAAGGCAGCTTGTTTCTAATGAGCGGAGAAATACTTAACAGAGAAGTAATAAATCATATCCTGGGGGCTACGCACACAACCAGGATCAAGAGAATTAAACCATGTTTTAGCATCACCCTTTAAGAAGAACGGATATAGCTTAAGGACATAGTAGTAACGAATTTTTTCCTCATTGGTGAATAGGGTGGCTATATGATTCAATTTAGTAAGATGTGCCACAACAGTTTCAGATTCATAGACATGGAAAGGATCAGGTTCAACCAAAGTAATTAACTCAGGATCGAAAGAAAAATCATAATCCTTATCAGAAATACAGATAGGTGAGGTAGTAAAAGCAAGGTCATATTTCATTCTAGCATTCAAAGACGTTTCTTTCAGCTTAGCTAATAGTTTCTTAAGATCGTATCTATCTTTGCAAGCTAAAAGATCTCTAGAAGTTTCTTCATCCATAACATAATCCTCAAGCACAACAGGCAATTCATATCTAGAGGGAGAATCTTCACCATCACTTTCATCAATATTATCAGGTTCAATAATTTCATTCTCTCTAACCCTAACAAGTTGTTCATCAAGAAATTCGCCTAATGGCACAGTATTATTAGAAGTAATTTCGTCATAAGTATCATGCATAGCAGAAGTGGAATCATCAAGAACATGCGGCATATCAGATTCAATAGCAGGTGTAGGTGTCGCAAATTTACTCATAACAGAGGGTGAATCAAGTGCAGAGCTAGATGGCAGTTCCTTCCCTTCCCTCGTAGTTGAGGGGAAAATCTTGGTTTTTTTGTCTCTCAAGTTCTTCATAGTGATCAACAGATATAAATCCCAAGTGACTCAAGGAATATAGCTATGCTCCCCGGCAACGGCGCCAGAAAATAGTCTTGATAACCCACAAGTATAGGGGATCGCAATAGTTTTCGAGGGTAGAGTATTCAACCCAAATTTATTGATTCAACGCAAGGGGAGCCAAAGAATATTCGCAAGTATTAGTAGTTGAGTTTTCAGTTCAACCACACCTGAAAGACTTAATATCTTCAGCAAAGTATTTTGTAGCAAAGTAGTATGGAAGTAACGGTAACGGTGGCAAAAGTAACAGTAGCAGTTTTGTAATAATTGTAAGAGTGGCAGCGGAAAAGTAACTAAGCTAGGATCAATATGTGAAAAGCTCATAGGCATTGCATCAGTGATGGATAATTATGTCGGATGCAATTCCTCATACAATGTTTATAACATAGGGTGACACGGAACTAGCTCCAGTTCATCAATGTAATGTAGGCATGTATTTCGAATATAGTCATACGTGCTTATGGAAAAGAACTTGCATGACATATTTTGTCCTACCCTCCCGTGGCAGCGGGGTCCTATTAGAAACTAAGGGATATTAAGGCCTCCTTTTAATAGAATACCGGACCAAAGCATTAACACTTAGTGAATACATGAACTCCTCAAACTACGGTCAACATCGAGAGTGGTCCCGATTATTGTCACTTTGGGGTTGCCGGATCATAACACATAGTAGGTGACTATTGACTTGCAAGATAGGGTCAAGAACTCACATATATTCATGAAAACAAAATAGGTTCAGATGTGAAATCATGGCACTCGGGCCCTAGTGACAAGCATTAGGCATGGCAAAGTCATAGCAACATCAATCTTAGAACATAATGGATACTAGGGATCAAACCCTAACAAAACTAACTCGATTACATGGTAAATCTCATCCAACCCATCACCGTCCAGCAAGCCTACGATGGGATTACTCATGCACACGGTGAGCATCATGGAATTGGTGACGGAGGAAGGTTGATGATGATGATGATGGCGACGGATTCCCTTCTCCGGGGCCGCGAACGGACTCCGGATCAGCCCTCCCGAGAGAGATTAGGGCTTGGCGGCGGCTCCGTACCATAAAACGTGATGAATCCTTCTCTATGTTTTTTTCTCCCCGAAAGTGAATATATGGAGTTGGAGTCGAGGTCGGTGGAGCCTCAGGGGGCCCACGAGACAGGGGGCGCGCCCCCCACCCTCGTGGGCAGGGTGTGGGCCCCTGGTCTTGATTCTTTCGCCAGTATTTTCTATAAATCCCAAAAAAAAATCTCCGTGGATTTTCAGGTCATTCCGTGAACTTTTATTTCTGCACAAAAATAACACCATGGCAATTCTGCTGAAAACAACGTCAGTCTGGGTTAGTTCCATTCAAATCATGCAAGTTAGAGTCCAAAACAAGGGCAAAAGTGTTTGGAAAAGTAGATACGTTGGAGACGTATCAACTCCCCCAAGCTTAAACCTTTGCTTGTCCTCAAGCAATTCAGTTGATAAACTGAAAGTGATAAAGAAAAACTTTTACAAACTCTATTTGCTCTTTTTTGTTGCAACTATGTAAAGCCAACATTCAAGTTTTGAGCAAAGATTATGAACTAACCACATTCACAATAACATTTAGGTCTCGTGTTTACTCATATCAATGGCATAATCAACTAGCGAGCAATAATAATAAATCTCAGATGACAACACTTTCTAAAAACAATCATGATATGATATAACAAGATGGTATACCGCAAAACATAAATGCAGAGCACCTCTGAAGATCAAGGACTAACTAGACATTGTAATTCATGGTAAAAGGGATCCAATCACACTCATACTCAATGTAAATTAATAGCAATGCATGCAAATGACAGCGGTGCTCACCAACTGGTGCTTTTTAATAAGAAGATGACGACTCGACATAAAAGTAAATAGATAGGCCCTTCGTAGAGGGAAGCAGGGATTTGCAGAGGTGCCAGAGCTCGAGTTTTGAAATAGAGATAAATAATATTTTGAGTGGCATACTTTCATTGTCAACATGACAACCAAGAATTCTCGATATCTTCCATGCTACACACATTATAGGTAGTTCCCAAATAGAATGGTAAAGTTATACTCCCCCACCACCAACAAGCACACTCCGTGGCTGGCCCGAAACAAAGGGTACCGTCCATACCAACAACAGTCCTGGGGGAGTTTTGTTTAATTATTTCGATTTGATTTGAGCATGGGACTAGTGCTACTTCTCGAGCTTGCGTTGTATTCCCTCGAAGAGGAAAGGGTGATGCAGCACAGTAGCGTAAGTATTTCCCTCAGTTTTTAAGAACTAAGGTATCAATCCAGTAGGAGACCACGCGCGAGTCCCTCGCACCTACACAAACAAATAAGAACTTCACAGCCAACGCGATAAGGGGTTGTCAATCCCTTTACGATCACTTACGAAAGTGAGATATGATAGATATGATAGTTTGATATTTTTGGTATTTTGGATATAAGAACAGAAAGTAAAAACAACAAAGTCAAGTAGATTGTAGATTGATATGTTGAGAATAGAGCCGGGGGCCATAGGTTTCACTAGTGGCTTCTCTCATGATAGGAGAATTCTACGGTGTGTGAACGAATTACAGTCGAGCAATTGATAGTAAAGCGAATAATTATGAGAATATCTAGGCATGATCATTATATATAGGCATCACGTCCGTGACAAGTAGACCGAAACGATTCTGCATCTACTACTAGTACTCCACACATCGACCGATATCCAGCATGCATATAGAGTATTAAGTTCAAAAGAACAGAGTAACGCCTTAAGCAATATGACATGATGTAGAGGGATAAACTCAAGCAATATGATATAAACCCCATCTGTTTATCCTCGATGGCAAAAATACTATACGTGCCTTGCTGCCCCTGCTGTCACTGGGAAAGGACACCGCAAGATTGAACCCAAAGCCAAGCACTTCTCACATTGCAAGAACTATAGATCTAGTAGGCCAAATCAATCCGATAATTCGAAGAGACTTGCAAGGATATTATAATCATACATAAAAGAATTCAGAAAAGAACCAAATATTTCTTATAAATAATCTTGATCATAAACCCACAATTCATCGGATCTCGACAAACACACCGCAAAAATATTACATCGAATAGATCTCCTCGAAGATCGAGGAGAACTTGGTATTGAGATCCAAAGAGAGAGAAGAAGACATCTAGGTACTAACTATGGACCCGAAGGTCTGTGGTAACCTACTCACAACTCATGGTGAGGCGATGGTGTTGATGTAGAAGCACTCCGTGGAAGATCCCCCCTCCGGCGGAGCTCCGGAACAAGCCCCAAGATGGGATCTCACGGGAACAGAAGGTTGCGGCGGTGGAATTAGGGTTTTCTCTGTTGCTTCAATGTTTTTAGGGTACATGGGTATATATAGGAGGAAGGAGGGCATCGGGGGAACAACGTGGGGCCCACGAGGCAGGGGGGCGCGCCCAGGGGGAGGGGGTGCACCCCCCACCCTCGTGGATGCCACATGTGCCCTATTCCGTAGTTCTCAAGGCTCCCATGAAGATATCGCTCCAAAAATATCTCTCCCGAAGGTTTCATTCCGTTTGGACTCCGTTTGATATTCCTTTTCTGCAAAACCCTGAAATAGGCAAAAAAACAGCAATCTAGACTGGGCCTTTGGGTTAATAGGTTAGTCCCAAAAATAATATAAAACTGTATAATAAAGCCCATTAAACATCCAAAACATCATAAATAATAGCATGGAACAATCGAAAATTATAGATACGTTGGAGACGTATCAAGCATCCCCAAGCTTAATTCCTGCTCGTCCTCGAGTAGGTAAATGATAACAACAGAATTTTTGATGTGGAATGCTAACCAACATAATTTTCAATGTAATTCTCTTTATTGTGGTATGAATGTTCAGATCCGAAAGATTCAAGACAAAAGTTTATGTTGACATAAGAAATAATAATACTTCAAGCATACTAACAAAGCAATCATGTCTTCTCAAAATAACATGGCTAAATAAAGTTATCCCTGCAAAATCATATAGTCTGGCTATGCTCCCTCTTCATCACACAAAATATTCATATCATGCACAACCCCGGTTTCAGCCAAGCACTTGTTTTCATACTCAATTTTTTTCAAACCTTTCAACTTTCACGCAATACATGAGCGTGAGCCATGGACATATCACTTTGGGTGGAATAGAATGGTGGTTGTGGAGAAGACAAAAAGGAGGAAGATAGTCTCACATCGACTAGGCGTATCAACGGGCTATGGAGATGCCCATCAATAGATATCAATGTGAGTGAGTAGGGATTGCCATGCAACGGATGCACTAGAGCTAAAAATCTATGAAAGCTCAACAAAATAAACTAAGTGGGTGTGCATCCAACTTGCTTGCTCACGAAGACCTAGGGCATTTGAGGAAGCCCATTGTTGGAATATACAAGCCAAGTTCTATAACGAAAATTCCCACTAGTATATTGTCGGGGGAAACTGTCCTCCCACGAGCACCTATGGGACCGGAGCCCCTTCTACGTTGCGGTAAGGGAGTGGAGGGAGCACGAAGAGCAGATCGAGGGGCACACGCGGGCAGTTTACCCAGGTTCGGGCCGCGCGGACGCGTAAAACCCTACTCCTGCCTTGGTTGTATTGAGGTCGGGAGCTTGAAGAGCTACAGTACTAGCTACACCGAGCGAGAGAGTTGCTTAGGTTCCGAACCCTTTCTACGTTGTGCATGGGCCTCCTTTTATAGCTCAAGGGGTCACCGACAGGTGTCAACGTAGAGGAGGGCAAAAATGTAACTTTGGTGGTAGTTGTAACAGTGCGGGAATAGTGCGTGAACAGTGGTCTTCACCTAACTTTGACAGTGGGGGACAAGGGAATTAAATGTCCGTCACCGTCGACCCCAAAAGTGTTCGTCCATGCTTCTCCATTCGACACGGCGGTAGCCTCGTCATCGTGGATTGCCACCGTGTGCCCCAGGCTGCACAGCCTTCCGCCACGCGTCCCTGGAAGGGCCCCAGGGCGACGCGTGGACAGATGAGCTGGAGCGCGGGCACACAGCATAAGTCTCCCCCGGCAAGCACCTTGCCAGGACCGTGACCTTGCCGGGCCCGGAAGCTTGTCGCTCTCCGGGTCCTGCCCGGGCGCATGATGCGCCGAGGCATTTCTTGAGGTGTGCATTCTTTGGCTCTTCTGGCAAGCTCCTCTTGCCAGGGTCTTGTACTAAAGTGACATCCTTGAGCCTGGTGCGGCCTTCCCGGCAAGCTCCTCTTGCCGGGGCCTTGATCTTCTGACTTGTATACTTTGTTCTTGAATGGCTTTATAGGGACCAGAAAGGTTTCCGGCGAGCACGTGGTAAACCCTGCCGGGGGAAGCTGCTACTGCCCGTGCACAAGTTGGGGTACTAAGGTACCCCTATCTTAGTACACCGATAGGAGCCCCCGGGCCTGGGCCACACACGGTGCCGAGCGCTGTTGGGCCAGGCCCAAAACAGTGCACGGGCACACGCGGCCCACGGCAAGACGTATCTCCTTCCGCATCCGCCGCATCCATCCCTAACGGCACGCGTCGATTGCGGCGTCGTGGGAGAGATCGTGGCATGTTCTTTAATGGGAAAGGCGGAGCGTCCCCCACTTCCCCCTTAAAAGCAGAGGAAGCAGGGGCAGTTCCCTCCTTCGTCTTCATTGCGTCTTAACTTTCCAGAAACCCCCGATGCTCCTTGCCTCCACCCCTCCTCCGCCGTCTTCCGCATCCGCGCCGCCGTCGAGCTCCTCGCCCCTTCCCTCGCCGCCTCCGCCATGGCTCCGAAGAGCGACAAGGCGAAAGCGGACAAGGCCAAGAAGGAGAAGTCCGAGCAGGCGACGAAGCTGGCCGCCCTACGGAAGAGGAATGTGGTCTTCGCGCCGAGGCTTGGCACGAAGGAGCTGCGGAACAAGTACTATCTCTTCTGGTCGGGGGAGACCAAAGCTCATCCCCGCACCAGAGCCTTCCCCGCCGCCGCCAGAGATATGTTCCCCGGCGGGTATTTCTTCTTCGCTGCTTTTTTCCACTGTGGATTGTGCCCTCCGTTCTCGGAGTTCTTTTGTGATATTATGAACACATATGGCCTCCACCTTCTAGACTTTACTCCCAACGCCATCCTTACGATGGCCGTTTTCGTACACTTGTGCAAAAACTATGTTGGGATCCATCCGAACGTAGCACTTTCCGCCATTTCTTTATGCCTAGAGTAGAGGCTGGCGCTCCCCTTTCCGGCGGCATCTCCCGGATCTTCCGGCTGAACAAGAAAGATTCATACCTGAAGGGAGAACTCCGCGGCAAGTGGGAGGAATGGCGCGCAGATTGGTGCTGGGTGGTGGAGGATAAGCCGGAGCCTTTCACCGCGCCGCGCACAACGGCCATAATGCGCGGCAGAGATTGGAGCGAATTGGCCCCGGAGGACAGCAAGCTCAACATTGCCCTTATTAGGATTATTCGCCTCCGGGTCGCCAATCTGACTATCGGAGAGGTTGGGGCATATTTCCTCCGCCGCCGCATTGCCCCTTTACAAGAAAGGAAAAGGCCCGCCTGGGAATTCGGCAATGCGGCGGATATCATGAGGCTGCGCCCTGGATTGAACTTCAATTTTACTGCTTTGGAGCTGAAGGGGATGGTCCGAGAGCTCTTCAAGCACGACCCGGCCCATCCAGAGTGGTTCAAACCTTCCCGGGGAGTGGTGCCGCTGTGCAACAGCACTGCCCGGGATTCCTTGCGCGCGATGATACCAGCGTGCGACTCCCACGGCGTCATCCCCACCTGGATCGAGCCTCCGCCGGCTACTATGCTGAGCTTTTTCGACAACCTGGTCGAGACGCCCAAGAACACCGAGGAGAACAGGGGCCTCACCCGGGTCACTACGGCTCGGGATATAGCCTACATCGCCTCCAGGATGGAGGAGGCCGCCGCAGCTGCAGCGGCGGGAGATTTTGGATACACCGTGGATGAGGCGCAGGCCGCGGACGAGGCGAACCGAGCAGAAGAGGCGGAAATCCTCAGGCTGCTCAAGCTTCCGCCCGATGAGTTTGCCGGGGTGCCTTCCCTGAGGCTTGCCGGGATACCCGGGGTTGCCGGGGTGAGCGAGGCCGCTGGAGGGAGCGGGGCCGCTGGAGGGAGCGGGACCGCCGGAGGGAGCGAGGCCGCCGGAGGGAGCGAGGCCGCAGGGCATGGTGCTGGACCCAGCGGGCCTACCGGGGAGGAGGAGGAGGACGACGTCGAGGCTGATGAAGATACCGGTGGATCTCTGGGACTTGATGACGACGCCTCCTCGTCCTCAGAGAACTCCCCGCCTCCGGCAAGTCCTACGCAACCACCGAGGAAGCGCCTCCGCAAGGTGGCTACGGCGACGAGGCCGCAGGCGCCTAGACAGCAGCCCGCGCGCCGGGCGACGCGCGCCACCAGGGCGAGCCAAGCCGCGACGGAGGCGCCCCGCGCTCCAGCGCCAAGCGGAGGGGGATCCTCCCGGAGCGGAACGGCCGCTCCTCCTGCTCCCCGGGCCTCGGCGTCAACGGAGGCTGGGTCTTCGCAGCCCACAGCCCCGGAGACCGCCAAGCGCCCGAGGGAGCATTCTCCTCCTGCTCCTCGCGCGGGAGCATCTCAGGTGGAGTTCGACTTCTCTGCCCTCAGCTCCGACGACGAGGAAGAGGAGTAAGTACTTGCAACTTGTAATTTCTTTGACTTTGTCTTGATCTTCCTTGATGATTCTGATCTTGTTTTTGTTTTGCTTTCAGGACCCTGGCACAGCGGATGGCGAAGAGGGCCAAGATCCCTGTGGTCGAGGTTGAAGACGACTCGCCCGCCGCGGCGACCGGAGACACGCCAGCGGCAAGCTTGCCGGATCAACCTGCTGCTCCGAGGAGCAGCCCCCAGCGCAGCCCCCAGCGTAAGTCTGGTTTTTATATTTCTGCTTGGCGGGCGCGCTTGAGGTTCTTGTCTGTACTAACGTTTTGTTGTCTCGTTTGTCTCGTGCAGAAGTGGAGCCACAGCCGCAGGAGCGCCCGGAGACTGCCCCCGACGAGCTACTTGCTCCACCCTCCCCGCCAAGGGTGAACTCCCCGGCGAGGGAGAATGCTCCGCCAAGGATGGGCACCCTGCCAAGGGCGGGCACCCCGCCAAGGGTGAGCAGTCCGACGAGGGTGAGCACCCCGCCAAGGGAGGGCGCGGGCGGCCCTCCGCCAGCAGGGGCCACTGCTCCGCCGCCAAGGGAGAACTCCCCGGCGAGGGAGCCTGTCGTCGAAGAAGTCCGCGAAGGTGAGTTTTGTAGCTTCTTCTTCTTGGACTTGTCTTTTTGGATATTTGCTTGACTCTTTCTTTTCTTTTTCTTCTGCTAGATCCTCCTACACCGGAGCGGATGGAGACGCAGACCGCCGGCGAGGAGGGTGTGCACGGCGACGGCGGCAACGCCACTGCCACTAAAGGCATGGCTGGAGCCGACGAGCCTGCCGCTGAGGAGACCGCCCCGACCGCAGACGCCGCGGCTGGGGAAAGGACCGGCAACCACACTGCTGGCCCGGAGGCAGCAGGAGCGTCAAGCGCTGCACCGGCCGCCGACCCCTCCGCCACCACGGAGCGGTCAGGCGTCTATCTTGAGGCCCCCAACGGGGTCTTTATACAAGTCCCGTGGGGGTCTTCGTCGTGAGCCCCCGTGGAGGGAGAGACCTACGATGGAGAGGTCCTCGCCTCCGCGGGGTTGAAGGTTGTCGAAGCGCTTGGCGGGAGTGACGAGCCCGGAGAGGCGAAGCTTCTTCGCCAGCTCCTGGCCCTATACCGGGTCAGGCAGGCGAAGCTGGACTCCCGGGAAGCTCTTGCCGCCAAGGCTGGAGTTGATTTAGAGAAGCGCGCCGCAGAGCTCCGCGCCGCCAACCAGGCAGCCCTCCGCAACTTGGCGGAGGAGCGGGAAGAGCTTGCCGGGGAGCAGCAAGCCTTCCTCCTGGAGAAGGCTGAGGCAGAAGAGCGGCAGCGGCTGGCCGCCGAGGAGCTGTCTCAGCGGGAGGGGGCGCTCAACCAGCGGAAGGTCGAGCTCGACGCCCATGACGACGAACTCACCGCCCGGGAGCAGGCCATCGGCGGGGCCTTGAAGGAGGCAAAGGATGCCACAGCCGCCGCGGAAACCGCCAAGAAGGACCTGGAGCTTAAGGTGGATCAGCTGGAGCGGTACCTGAAGGCAAGCGAGGACAGAGTCACCGCGCTCAATGTGGAGCGGGAGAAAGACGCCCACACCAACTCTGACTTGCAGGTACGTCTCTCCAAGAAGGGCGACGAGCTCACTGCCGCTAAGGATTCAATTGCTGACTTGGAGTTGAAGGTCTCCACTCTGACCGATTCGCTCGACGCCGCCCGGGACCGCGAGACGAAGCTGAAGGACGAGCTCCGCAAGGAGCGGAACTTGGTGGAGAGCGCCGCCGTCTCAGCGAACAACTTCAGCCGGGCGGTGGAGCAGTGGACTAACGATCTGGTCACCTCCGCTGCCAACATTGACAAGGAGATGATGGCGCTGAGGGCGGAGCACCTTGTGTACTCTCTCGACGAGGACCTCCCCCACAGCGCCAAGTTAAGTCTCTTCTTCAGGGGAATCGCGCCGGCGCTTGCACGGCTGCGGGAGAAGCTCCCCGCGCAGCTGGCCGACGAGTCGCGTCAGCTCTGCGCGGGCACCTTGGAGCGCGTCTTGACGAAGATCGTCTACCGCAACCCCGGGATCAACCTTGTCAACGTCCTCCGCACCTTGCCGGACGATGCAGATCAGGAGGCGTTGAAGGCGCAGGTCGCCCACATCGTCGCCAAGGTGAACAAGATCTCAAGGCGTGAAGGCGACCGCGTAGACTAGGCTTCTTTCTTTCTGTTTCCTTTGCCGCTGCAAAGTGTGTTATGAACATGAATGAATTAGTTATTGTGGCAAGTTATCTTTGTAATATACAATCTTATTTCGATCAATCAATGCGGTGTTATCTCCCTTGCTTTTGGTCCTCCACTTTGTATGCTTTTTGCCCTACGCTTTTAGGGGACTTGCCGGCAAGGGGCCCTTGCCGCGAGCGCTGAGTGATGGACTCTTAGCAGCCTGCTAGCAAAGGACCTCGTCGGCAAGTAACCTTGCCGCAGCTAGTCGCAGCGCACTTAGCTTGCTGAGCGAACTCGAAAACGAAGTAAGGGCGCGACACTTGTCGCAGCTCACTTAAGTCGTTGAGCGTGCTCGAAAACAAAGTAAGGGTGCGGCTAGCCACGGGTAGGTTCCTCCGCGCACAGGTTTTCCATACAAAGTGTGGTTGTTCAAGGAAGATAACTAAAATTTAAAAATTTGAACTGCTCAAATTCTGGTAACTTAGCTTTCATATATTGTTTGCTCCCCGACAAGGCTTCTCTTTCTTGAACAGCACTTGGTTTATACCTCCATCTCCTTCCCCCCCGGCAAACTTGTGCGCGAGGAACACTCCTTCTGGTTAAGAGGGAAAGAAAAAGAGGAGGCAAAACAAGTATAGGGCCTCATGGCTTGCTAGTGCTTACCGGGGATGTGCATTGCACAAGGTGTCAGATAATGCATGCAAATAACAAAGAAAAGCATGGAAATGACAAACAGTGCGAGGCACAAAAGCTTTACTGATGCACGGGATCTGCGCCCGGCTTTGTACAAAGGTTTACATGCAACAGCGGCAATACTTGTACAAAAGGTGGTTGCCGGAGCGGATCACGGCAACCGCGCCTTATGGGTGAAACTTGCGAAGATGCTCTATGTTCCAGGAGTTGCTCACCGGTAAGCCTTCTTCGGTCTCAAGGCGGACAGCGCCGGGCCTTGTGACTTGTCTCACCCGATAAGGGCCTTCCCACTTCGGCGTCAACTTGTTGGAATTCTTGGCGGACTGAACACGCCGAAGAACAAGGTCGCCTTCCTCGAGACTCCTGGCCTTGACCTTGCGGCTATGATAGCGACGCAAGGCTTGCTGGTATCGAGCAGCTCGTACAGCAGCCTGGAGACGTTCCTCCTCAAGGAGCAATGCATCATCTTGTCGCAGTTGCTCTTGCTCGAGCTCATCATAAGCGAGCACTCGAGGAGATCCGTATACGAGTTCCGTGGGGAGAACTGCCTCTGCTCCATAGACAAGAGCAAAGGGTGTCTGTCTGGTGGCTCGACTTGGTGTTGTTCTGATTGACCAAAGAGCTGCCGGTAGCTCCTCTATCCGGTTTCTTCCGCACTTGCGCAGCCTGTCGAAGGTCCTTGTCTTGAGTCCGCGCAGCACTTCAGCATTGGCCCTCTCCGCTTGACCATTGCTCCTCGGGTGAGCAACAGAAGCGAAACAGACCTTGGCGCCAAGGTCTTGGACGTACTGCATGAAGGTGCGACTTGTAAACTGTGTGCCGTTGTCGGTGATGATCCTGTTAGGGATTCCAAAACGGCAAACAATTGACCTGAAGAACCTGACCGCTGACTGTGATGTCCCTTTCTCACTGGTTCCACTTTTGGCCACTTTGTGAACTTGTCGATCGCAACGTACAAGTACTCAAAGCCCCCGACTGCGCGGGGGAAGGGTCCGAGGATATCGAGCCCCCAGACCGAGAAGGGCCAGGACAAAGGGATCGTCTGGAGAGCTTGAGCTGGCTGGTGAATTTGCTTGGCATGGAACTGGCACGCTTCACACTTGGTTACTTGTGCAGTTGCATCTTGGAGGGCTTCTGGCCAGAAGAAACCTTGCCGGAACGCCTTCCCGGCAAGTGCCCTTGCGCCAATGTGGTGGCCACATATGCCTCCATGTATCTCTGCCAACAGCTTCTGTCCATCTTCTCTGGAAATGCACTTCAACCTGACACCATTGAGTCTTCTTCTGTACAGTTCGTTGCCAACGAACTGGTACATACTTGACTGCCTGGTTATTTTCTCTATCTCTTCTGGGTCGTCGGGAAGTTCTCCAGTTTGCAGAAAACGGACGATTGGCTGTGCCCATGCTGGAGCCTGAGGCTCAACAACAAGGATTAAAGGTATGAGAGCTGCTGCGGGAACCTCATCTTCCACGGCAAGAACATGCGGTTCCGCCGGAGCTGATGGTCCCCCGGCAAGCCTGTCGGGGCAAGGCTTGTCGGGAACGCTTGCTTCAACTGTACAGACCCTTGGATCTGCAGGAGCAAACTGTTCCTCAGCATCTTGGCTGCTGATCTTGGGGACCTTGGCGGCGGCTTCGGGAAGATCCGCCGGCAAGTAGTCGCCGGAGATCAACTTTCTCTTCTTACTTTGCCCAACTGATGGTGTAACGGATGGCTGAGTTAGCTTGAGCAGGAAGGTCCCTGGTTCCACAGGTAACTTCATTGCAGCACACTTTGAGAGGCCGTCTGCAATATCATTCTGAGCTGTTGGGACGTGCTCCATTTGCAGACCTTCAAAGTGTTCTTCAAGCTTCCTCACTTCATCAACATAAGCTTCCATCAAAGGGCTCTGATAACTCTTGTTCACTTGTCGGACCACCAACTGTGAATCTCCCCGCACAATCAACTTCTTGATTCCAAGCTCGGCTGCAATTCTGAGACCGGCAAGCAGACCTTCATACTCAGCAGTATTGTTTGTCGCTTGTTCCTTGGGAAAGTGCATCTGGACAACATACTTGAGGTGCTCTCCGGTGGGCGCTATGAGTACCACGCCGGCACCGGCGCCTTGCAGCGAGAAGGCACCATCAAAGTACATTACCCATTCGCTGCTCGTTTCTTGGACGGGGATGCTTGTCTCTGGAACTTCTTCATCTGGCGTTGGGGTCCATTCAGCTATGAATTCTGCCAAAGCTCTGCTCTGTATGGTTGAAGTACTCTCAAACTTGAGACCAAAGCTTGACAGTTCCAATGCCCACTCGACGATCCTGCCTGTTGCTTCTGGATTCTGCAATATCCTCTTCAACGGAAAGCGAGTGACCACTGTTATCTCGTGTGCCTGGAAGTAATGGCGCAGCTTTCTCGAGGCCATGAGGAGGCCAAAAAGCAACTTCTGCACCCCCAGAGTATCTTGATCTAGCCCCCTGCATAAGGGAACTCACAAAATACACTGGACGCTGCACCATCTTCCTCCGCACTTCTCCTTGTTCTTGCGCAGACTTGTCCTTGTCGGAGCCAGAGCTTGTCGGTGAAGCCCCCTGCTTGTCGCTGGATTCGCTTGCCGGTGGTGTAGATTCCTCATCCGCCTCCCTTTCCGCTACTAACGCAGCACTAACCACTTGATTGGTTGCTGCTAAGTATAGCAGCAACTTTTCTTGTGGCCTAGGTGCGACAAGTATTGGAGTGGAGGACAGGTACCCTTTCAAGTCTTGCAGCGCTGCCTCCGCTTCCGGAGTCCATTTCATGGGACCTGCCTTCTTCAAGATTTTGAAGAAAGGCAGGGCGCGTTCTGCAGACTTTGAAATGAACCTACTGAGGGCAGCCACACAACCAGCAAGTCTCCTTACGTCCTTGACGCGCTTCGGGGCCTCAATCTGCTTGATGGCTTTTATCTTATCGGGATTGGCTTCAATCCCCCTCTGGGACACAAAGAACCCGAGAAGCTTGCCGGAGGGGACTCCGAAGACGCACTTCTCGGGGTTCAACTTGAGCTGGATCTTGCGTAGATTCTCAAAGGTTTCCTCTAAGTCTTGGATCAGGGTATCTTTGCTCTTGCTCTTGACCACTATGTCATCCATGTAAGCTTCTACATTTCTGTGAATCTGTGGCTCAAAAGCAGTGTGCACCACCCTTGCAAATGTCGAGCCTGCATTCTTCAATCCAAAGGGCATGTGTATGAAGCAATATGTGCCGCATGGAGTAATGAATGCAGTCTTCTCTTCATCTTCCTTGGCCATGAAAATCTGGTGGTAACCTGAGTATGCATCAAGGAAGGAAAGCAGCTCACATCCAGCGGCGGAGTCAACAATCTGGTCAATACGCGGCAAGGGAAATGGATCCTTGTGACATGCTTTATTCACATCAGTGAAGTCTATACAAAGTCTCCACTTCCCGTTGGTCTTGCGTACGACAACTGGATTGGCCAACCACGTAGGATGGATCACGCCTCTAACTAGGCCTGCTGCTTCCAACTTCTTTATCTCTTCCGCGATGAATTCTTGGCGCTCCACGGCTTGCTTCCTGACCTTCTGCTTGACGGGCCGCGCATGAGGACAAACAGCAAGTTTGTGCTCAATTACCTTCCTGGGAACGCCGGGGATGTCAGATGGTTGCCATGCAAACACATCGACATTCGCCCGCAGGAAGGCAACGAGTGCGCCTTCCTATTTGTTGTTGAGCGTAGCACTGATGGTGAAGGTACCACCAGTGTCGTCCTCCTTGGCGGACACCTTCTTGGTTGCCGGTGGAGCGGTCATCCCCTTCTTGCATTTGCCGGTGGAGCTCGATGGTGCGTCCTCGACGGCAGCGGAGCACTCCGAGGAGGTGCGTTTGCCGGAGTGGGCCCCAGAGCCCTTGCCGGACTTGGTCTTGGCCTTCCCCCCGGGAGCTTCAGCGGCAAGTGTGTTGCTTTCTGCTACGGCTACTGCATCCCGGTATATCTTGTCGGCGCAGATAAGCGCGTCCTTCTTGTCGCCAGGGACAGAGATGACGCTTATCGGCCCCGGCATCTTGAGTACGTTGTAGGCATAGTGGGAAGCTGCCATGAACTTGGCGAGGGCAGGACGTCCAAGTATCCCATTGTATGGCAATGGGATATCGGCCACGTCGAAGGTTATCCTCTCCGTCCTGAAGTTGAGCTCCCCGCCAAAGGTCACTGGCAGAGTAATCTTCCCCTTCGGCTTGCTCCTTCCCGGGTTTATTCCTTGGAACGACCCAGTTTCTTCGAGCTCGCCGTCTGGGATCTGGAGTTTCTTGATCACAGCTGAGGAAATCAAGTTCAGGCCGGCCCCGCCGTCAACCAACATTTTGGTGACCTTGAGGTTGCGGATAGTTGGCGAGACCAACATCGGCAAGCACCCGACCGCCGTTGTGCGGTCAGGGTGATCCTCAAGGTCAAAAATGATGGGCGTGCTGGACCACTTCAGCAGCCTGCGTGACTCAACGGGCAGCTCAGCTGCGTTTACCTCCCGCACCCACTGCTTGAGTTGGCGGTGGGAAGTGTGCAGAGAGGCGCCTCCGTCGACACACAGAACTTCTGTGGCCTTCTGGAACTCCTGCTCGCTGTTATCTCCTTCCTCCATGTCGTTGTCGTCGTCTTCTTCCTCGTCCTTGTCGTGGCCCCGGGGAGGTCAATCACCTTGCCGCTGCTTGGCCTTGCCGCGGCGTCCTCCCCGGCCATTGAATGGCCGCTTCTTGCTGGGCTCTCCTCCGCCACCTTGGGCCTTCTCCTTGTCACGACGCTCGTATTCAGCCTTCTGCTGTTCTACGAGGTACTCGACTCGCTTACAGTTCGAAAGATCGTGGCCCTTGGTACGGTGGATCTTGCAGTATTGCTTGTCGGAGCCGTCCTGCTTGTCGGATGCCGCTACAGGGGCAGGCTCCTTGCCGGAACCGCCAGCCTGTGCCTTCTTGGCGGGAGCCTCCTTGCCGGACTTCTCGACGACTAGCACTTCCTTGCTCTTCTTCCTTCTGTTGTTCCGCCGCCGGCTCTTCTTTGCCGGGGCGGCGTCCTCACTGTCGCTTCCTCCTGCGCCAGCATCCTCTCCGGGGAGTCTCCTCCCCTCTTCGGCGCGCGCGCACTTGTCAGCCAGAGCGTAGAGCTCGCTGACATCCTGTATCTTGGTCATGGCCATCTCTTCCCTCATGCGGCGGTTACGCACGTTCTGGTGGAAAGCGCTGATAACCGCGGCGGGGTGGACGTTGGAATGTTGTGTTGCACGCGGCTGAACCTCTGGATGTACTTGCGCAGGGATTCTCCCTCCTTCTGGGCCAAGATGTGGAGATCGCTCTCCTGGCCGTGGGGTTTGTGGCCGCCCGTGAAGGCGCCAACAAACTGGTGGCACAGATCTGCCCATGAAGAATGGAGTTCTCCGGCAAGTGCATAAGCCAAGAACGGACGTTTGGCTTAAGCACTAGCGGGAATTAGTTGGCGAGTATCTTCTCGTCGCGTCCCCCGGCAGCCTGCACCGCGATGGTGTAGATGCTGAGGAACTCCGAGGGGTGCGTCTTGCCGTCGTACTTCTCGGGTACGTCGGGCTTGAAGTTTTTCATGCTGGGCCACTGGACTCGCCGCAGCTCACGGGTGAACGCAGGGCAACCTGCTGCGTACGGCAAGTCGCCTGGTTCACCGGGCGCGTACGTGTCGACAGCGGTCCCAGCGCGCTGATCCGATTGTCGCCGGGCTTCTCGTCGGCGCTCGATGCGCGTCCGAGCGTCTTCTTGCCGCCGGTCGTCGAGGACTTGGCGCTGGTCCCGACGAGCCCGCGGATCCGACGACGCCGTGGAGTCGTCGTCGACGTTAATCCGGCGGGGTGGCGTCTTTTGCTTCCGTGGCGGGGAGTGCACGGTTGTTGCACCCCCGGCGGTCTTGTCGCCATCGGCCTTCGTCTGGTCGACTTGCCGTGGCCGCGACGTCGTAGGCTGCTGCGGCGTGTCGTTGTTGGCGAAGGCGATGAGGCTCTGGATCGTTGCCCTCCAGTCTTCGGCCTTATCTGCCGCTGGAGGGAAGTCGAGAAGCAGTTGCGCTGTTGCTAGAGCTTCTGCTGGAGAGGAGGGGAGCGGCGGCGAGCGGTGCGAGGAGCGAGATATGCTCGGACTTCTAACAGGGTTAGAAGGAGCAGTCTCTCGCCCCGGCGACCGCGCCTTGCTCGTGCCAGGACGATGGCCTTGAGCATCCCGCGATCCTCCGGTTTGTCCTTGCCCCAGCAAGCGTATGGCACCTCCTGTACCACGGCGCTGCTGGCCTGTCATCTGCTGAGAGGGACGTGGTGCGTCTACGGACACCGAGGCTTTGGAGTTCGCCCGGTCGTCCGTCTTGTCCTTAGATTTGGTGGCGCCGTGAGTTTCCTCGCCGGCGACCACCCTTCCGCCGGCGTCTCCTCCACCAACCGTTGGTTCTGGTGGCGGTGGAATCGACGCAGACGGGCCTCCGACCTCCGAAGCCTTCTTCTTCGGAGACATGGTGGTGTTGCTGATGAAGTTGATGAAGAATGCACCCGCGTGAGCGCCGGATCAGGTTCGCACAACCTCGACGCCCCCTACCTGGCGCGCCAAAGATGTCGGGGGAAACTGTCCTCCCACGAGCACCTATGGGACCGGAGCCCCTTCTACGTTGCGGTAAGGGAGCGGAGGGAGCACGAAGAGCAGATCGAGGGGCACACGCGGGCAGTTTACCCAGGTTCGGGCCGCGCGGACGCGTAAAACCCTACTCCTGCCTTGGTTGTATTGAGCTCGGGAGCTTGAAGAGCTACAGTACTAGCTACACCGAGCGAGAGAGTTGCTTAGGTTCCGAACCCTTTCTACGTTGTGCATGGGCCTCCTTTTATAGCTCAAGGGGTCACCGACAGGTGTCAACGTAGAGGAGGGCAAAAATGTAACTTTGGTGGTAGTTGTAACAGTGCGGGAATAGTGCGTGAACAGTGGTCTTCACCTAACTTTGACAGTGGGGGACAAGGGCATTAAATGCCCGTCACCGTCGACCCCAAAAGTGTTCGTCCATGCTTCTCCATTCGACACGGCGGTAGCCTCGTCATCGTGGATTGCCACCGTGTGCCCCAGGCTGCACAGCCTTCCGCCACGCGTCCCTGGAAGGGCCCCAGGGCGACGCGTGGACAGATGAGCTGGAGCGCGGGCACACAGCATAAGTCTCCCCCGGCAAGCACCTTGCCGGGACCGTGACCTTGCCGGGCCCAGAAGCTTGTCGCTCTCCGGGTCCTGCCCGGGCGCATGATGCGCCGAGGCATTTCTTGAGGTGTGCATTCTTTGGCTCTCCTGGCAAGCTCCTCTTGCCAAGGTCTTGTACTAAAGTGACATCCTTGAGCCTGGTGCGGCCTTCCCGGCAAGCTCCTCTTGCCGGGGCCTTGATCTTCTGACTTGTATACTTTGTTCTTGAATGGCTTTATAGGGACCAGAAAGGTTTCCGGCGAGCACGTGGTAAACCCTGCCGCGGGAAGCTGCTACTGCCCATGCACAAGTTGGGGTACTAAGGTACCCCTATCTTAGTACACCGACATATATGAAAGTGACTAAACATGAGACTCTCTATCATGAATAACATGGTGCTACTTTGAAGCACAAGTGTGGAAAAGGATAGTAGCATTGTCCCTTCTCTCTTTTCTCTCATTTTTTTGGAGGGGCTTCTCTTTTTTAGCCCCTCTCTCTCTATATATATTTTTTGGGCCATATCCTTTTTTTGGCCTTTCCTCACATGGGACAATGTTCTAATAATGATGATCATCACACTTTTATTGATTTACAACTTGACATTACAACTCGATACTAGAACAAAGTATGACTCTATATGAATGCCTCCGGTGGTGTACCGGGATGTGCAATGAATCAAGAGTGACATGTATGAAAAATTATGCATGTTGGCTTTGCCACAAATACGATGTCAACTACATGATCATGCATGGCAATATGACAATATGAAGCGTGTCATATGAACGGAACGGTGGAAAGTTGCATGGCAATATATCTCGGAATGGCTATGGAAATGCCATGATAGGTAGGTATGGTGGCTGTTTTGAGAAAGGTATATAGTGGGTGTATGGTACCGGCGAAAGTTTTGCGGTACAAGAGAGGCTAGCAATGGTGGAAGGGTGAGAGTGTGTATAATCCATGGGCTCAACATTAGTCATAAAGAACTCATATACTTATTGCAAAAACTTACGAGTCATCAAAACAAAGCAATCAACGCATGCTCCTAGGGGGGAGGTTGGTCGGAGTTCACCATCACGCGCCCCCGACCTCCACACAAAGGATGACACTCTACAAATACCTCATGATCTAACTTCGTCACATAGCGGACACCGTACGTGCATGCTACGGGAATCACAAACTTGAAAACAAGTATTTCTCAATTTCATAATAACTCCTCTAGCATGACTCTAATATCACTATCCTCATATCTCAAAACAATCATCAAGTATCAAACTTCTCATCATATTCAATGCACTTTGTATGAAAGTTTTTTTCTACATTTATCTTCGATGCCTATCATATTAGGACTAGTTTTATAACCAAAGCACATTAGCATGCTGTTATAAAAGACTCTCAACAGGATATAATTGAAGCATGAGAGATCAACAATTTCTACAAAATAAAATCACCACCGTGCTCTAAAAGATATAAGTGAAGCACTAGAGCAAAACTATTTAGCTCAAAAGATATAAATGAAGCACATAGAGTGTTCTAACAATTTCTAGGCCATATTTATCTCTCTCAAAAAGGTTTATCCAGCAAGGATGATTGTGGCAAACTAGCAAGCAAAGACTCAAATCATACATGACGCTCCAAGTAAAACACATATCATGTGGTGAATAAAAATATAGTCCGAGTATATTTACCGATAGATGAAGACGAAAGAGGGGATGCCTTCCCAGGGCATCCCCAAGCTTAGGCTTTTGGTTGTCCTTGAATTTTACCTTGGGGTGCCTTGGGCATCCCCAAGCTTAGGCTCTTGCCACTCTTTGTTCCATAGTCCATCAAAGCCATACTCAAAACTTGAAAACTTCACAACACAAAACTTAGCCAAAAATCTCATGAGCTCCGTTAGTATAAGAAAACAAACCACCACTCAAAGGTATTGTAATGAACTCATTATTTGTTTATATTGGTGTTATAACTACTGTATTCCAACTTCTCTATGATTCATATCCTCCAATACTACTCATAGATTCATCAAAACAAGCAAACAACACACGAAAAATAGAATCTGTCAAAAACAGAACAGTCTGTAGTAATCTGTAACTTTCGCATACTTCTGTAACTCCAAAAAAATTGAAATAAATTGGTAAATGTGAGGAATTTGTCTATTAATCATCTGCAAAAAGAATCAACTAAATAGCACTCTCCAGTTAAATCTGGTGACTATTCTAGTGAGCGCTAACGTTTCTGTTTTTTATAGCAAGATCATATAAACTTCACACAAGTCTTCCCAAAGATTCTACTTGGCACAAACACTAATTAAAACACAAAACCACATCTAAACAGAAGCTAGATGCAATATTTATTCCTAAACAGAAGCAAAAACAAAGAAAATAAAATGGGGTTGCCTCCCAACAAGCGCTATCGTTTAACGCCCCTAGCTAGGCATGATACAAGAATAGATCTAGGTATTGCCATAATGATAAGATATATCGCAAAAAACTCATCTCATATTCCCTACGTTCAGCAGCAAGTTTTCTTTGTGGCAAGCAAAATTAATCAAAAGGGCTAAATTTAATGGGACAAAAGTCCCGCATATCAAGCTCAGGAGGTATAGGTTCCTCTTTTGGCCCTTTATAGTGTACAACCAATTCATCATTATAGGCATTCTTTTGGCAGAAGGCCATGAGCCTTCGCTCGAGGGAAAAACCTAACCCATTGATTTGAATAGCAAAATTATCATTCAATTCAGAAATTCTATCAACCAAGACATAGGTAGGAACCTTTTTTCTAAGGTTTTCATTAAAAGCAACATGATCAGGAGATCGCAACCGCATTATGTCTTCTTGATTAAATAAGATAGCCTTTATGGGAGGTCGACCAGCATCTACTCGTAATGAGCAAAGATTTCTTTGGCCTCTTTCATGATAAATCTGAATTCATGAGCCGAAAAGATAGTAGCTGCATGCTTAACAGAAGAATGCTCAAGATTGGAAAATTCTAGAAAGATTCTCTGTATACAAGGATGCATATTGATAAATTGCCTTTCGATTTCAACTACAAGCATAGATATGGCATCTGCAAGGCTACTAGTTCTATGAAGAATAGAACCACCCATAGTGGGAAAAGCACCGGCACAAGTAAAGAAGTCTTGAAGAACTCCTTTTCCAATGATATCACCACTACCAACCCGAAACTTCTTAATATGTAAAGTTGTAGTTTCATCCGGAGGGTCAACATAGACGTTGCCCTCAACATTACTACCCTTCTCAATAAAATCTTCCACCATCTTAGACATGAGGGCAAGCGAATGATAAACACACGACAAAAAGAAGGGCAAATAAAGCGGCAAGGGTGAAGTGGGGGAGAGGAAAACGAGAGGCAAATAAATGTAATGCGAAGGATAAGGGTTTGTGATAGGTACTTGGTATATGACTTTTGCGTAAGCCTCCCTGGCAACGGCGCCAGAAATTCTTCTTGCTACTTCTCGAGCTTGCATTGTATTCCCTCGAAGAGGAAAGGGTGATGCAGCACAGTAGCGTAAGTATTTCCCTCAGTTTTTGAGAACCAAGGTATCAATCCAGTAGGAGACCACGTGCGAGTCCCTAATACGTCTCCAACGTATCTATACTTTTTTATTGTTCCATGCTATTATTTATGAAGTCTTGGATGTTTAATGGGCTTTATCATTCACTTTTATATCATTTTTGGGACTAACCTACTAACCCAAAGGCCCAGTCCAGATTGTTGTTTTTTGCCTATTTCAGGGTTTTGCATAAAAGGAATATCAAACGGAGTCCAAACGGAATGAAACCTTCGCGAGAGATATTTTTGGAGGAAATCACGCTTGGGAGTCTTCGGGGCCAAGTCAGGGGACGTGGGACCAGCCCTCGAGGGTGGGGGCGCGCCCCCCTTCCCAGGGCGCGCCCCCCTGCCTCGAGGCTGGCCCACACGGCCCCCGGTGCCTCCCTTCTTCCTATATATACCTACGTACCCCAGAAACTCCATACGCAGAGAGAAAACCCTAATTCCACCGTCATAGCTGCTGTTCTCGTGGAAATCCCATCTTGGAGCCTGTTCCGGGAGGGGGGTCCATCACGGAGGCCTTCATCATCATCATCATCGCCCTCACCATGAGTTGTGAGCAGTTTACCACATACCTTCAGGTCCATAGCTAGTATCTAGATGGCTTCTTCTCTCTCTCCGGATCTCAATACAAAGTTCTCCTCGGTCTTCGAGGAGATCTATTCGATGTAATCTCTTTTTGCGGTGTGTTTGTCGAGATCCGATGAATTGTGCGATTATGATCAAGGTTATCTATGAAAGATATTTGGTTCTTCTCTGAACTTTTTATGTGTGCTCATAATATCTTTGCAAGTCTCTTCGAATTATTGGTTTGGTTTGGCCTACTAGATCTATAGTTCTTGCAATGGGAGAAGTGCTTGGCTTTGGGTTCAATCTTGCGGTGTCCTTTCCCAGTGACAGTAGGGGCAGCAAGGCACGTATTGTATTGTTGCCATCGAGGATAAAAAGATGGGGTTTTCATCATATTGCTTGATTTTATCCCTCTACATCATATCATCTTGCTTAAGGCGTTACTCTGTTCGTATGAACTCAATACACTAGATGCATGCTGGATAGCGGTCGATGTGTGGAGTAATAGTAGTAGATGCAGAATCGTTTCGGTCTACTTGTCTCGGACGTGATGCCTATATACAATGATCATGCCTAGATAGTCTCGTAATTATTCGCTTTTCTATCAATTGCTCGACAGTAATTTGTTTACCCGCTGTAGAATATCGCTATCATGAGAGAAGCCACTAGAGAAAACTATGGCCCCCGGGTCTATCTTTATCATATTACTTTCCCGTCAACTAGCCTATTTCTGTTGCTGTTGTTTATTTGCTTTCTTTATTTTATGTTTCTATACCAAAAAAATACCAAAAATATAATTATCATCTCTATCAGATCTCACTATCGTAAGTGACTGTAAAGGGATTGACAACCCCTTATCGCGTTGGTTGCGAAGTTCTTATTTGTTTGTGCAGGTGCGAGGGACTGGCGTGTGGTCTCCTACTGGATTGATACCTTGGTTCTCAAAAATTGAGGGAAATACTTACGCTATTGTGTTGCATCTCCCTTTCCTCTTCGAGGGAATACAACACAAGCTCAAGAGGTAGCAAGAAGAATTTCTGGTGCCGTTGCCGGGGAGGCTTACGCAAAAGTCATATACCAAGTACATATCACAAACCCTTATCCTTCGCATTACATTTATTTGCCTCTCGTTTTCCTCTCCCCCACTTCATCCTTGCTGTTTTATTCTCCCTTCTTCCGACGTGTGTTTTTCGTTCCCTTGCTTCTTGTTCGCTTGTGTGTGTTGGATTGCTTGCTTGTCACTATGGCTCAGAACAATACCAAATTGTGTGAATTTTCCAATACCAACAACAATGATTTTATTAGCACTCCGATTGCTCCTATTACCGATGCTGAATCTTGTGAGATCAATGCTGCTTTGTTGAATCTTGTCATGAAAGATCAATTCTCCGGCCTTCCTAGTGAAGATGTCGCTACCCATCCAAACAACTTTGTTGATTTGTGTGATATGCAAAAGAAAAGGGATACGGATAACGATATTGTTAAATTGAAGTTATTTCCGTTTTCACTTAGAGATCGTGCTAAAACTTGGTTCTCCTCTTTGCCTAGAAATAGTATTGATTCGTGGAATAAGTGCAAAGATGCTTTTATCTCTAAGTATTTCCCTCCTGCTAAGATCATCTCTCTTAGAAACGATATTATGAATTTTAAGCAACTAGATCATGAGCATGTTGCACAAGCTTGGGAGAGAATGAAATTAATGATACGTAATTGCCCTACACATGGTTTGAATCTATGGATGATTATTCAGAACTTTTATGCTGGCTTGAATTTTGCTTCTAGAAATCTTTTAGATTCGGCCGCCGGAGGAACTTTCATGGAAACTACCATAGGAGAAGCTACCAAACTCCTAGATAATATTATGGTTAATTATTCTCAATGGCACACCGAAAGATCTACTAGTAAAAAAGTGCATGCTATCGAAGAAATTAGTGTTTTGAGTGGAAAGATGGATGAACTTATGAAATTGTTTGCTGCTAAGAGTGCTTCTTCTGATCCTAATGATATGCCTTTGTCCACTATGATTGAGAATAACAATGAATCTTTGGATATGAATTTTGTTGGTAGGAATAATTTTGGTAACAATGCTTATAGAGGTAATTTTAATCCTAGGCCTTTTCCTAGTAATTCCTCAAATAAGTTTGGTAATTCCTACAACAACTCTTATGGAAAAATGCCTTCTGAATTTGAAACTAGTGTTAAGGAGTTTATGATCTCGCAAAAGAATTTCAATGCTATGCTTGAAGAGAAATTGCTTAAAGTTGATGAATTGGCTAGAAGTGTGGATAGAATTACTCTTGATGTTGATTCTTTGAAACTTAGATCTATCCCACCTAAGCATGATATCAATGAGTCTCTCAAAGCCATGAGAATTTCCATTGATCAATGCAAAGAAAGAACCGTTAGAATGTGTGCTAAAAGAGAAGATTATATTAAATCATGTTCTTCTAGTTATCATGAAAATAAAGATGAAGATATGAAAGTTATTGATGTGTCTCCTATTAGATCCTTGTTTTCTAGTATAAATCTTGATGAGAATAGGATTGGAGATGATTCTACTTTAAGGTGTCCCAATGATTCAGAGTTTTTAGATCTTGATGTTAAAATTGCTAAAAGTGGGATTGAAGAGATTAAAACTTTGCATAGTGATGAACCCACTACTTTGGATTTCAAGAGATTCAATTATGATAGTTGCTCTTTGATTGATTGTATTTCTTTGTTGCAATCCGTGCTAAATTCTCTGCATGCTTATAGTCAAAATAAAGCTTTCACCAAACATATAGTTGACGCTTTGATGCAATCTTATGAAGAAAAACTTGAGTTGAAAGTTTCTATACCTAGAAAGCTTTATGATGAATGGGAACCTACTATAAAAATAAAAATAAATGATCATGAATGCTATGCTTTGTGTGATTTGGGTGCTAGTGTCTCCACTATCCCAAAACCTTTGTGTGATTTGCTATGGTTCCATTAGCTTGATGATTGTTCTTTAAATTTGCACCTTGCGGATTCCATTATTAAAAAACCTATGGGAAGAATTAATGATGTTCTTATTGTTGCCAATAGGAATTATGTGCCCGTAGATTTCATTGTTCTTGATATAGATTGCAATCCTTCATGTCCTATTATTCTTGGTAGACCTTTCCTTAGAACGATTGGTGCAATCATTGATATGAAGGAAGCAAATATTAGATTCCAATTTCCGTTTAGGAAAGGCATGGAACACTTTCCTAGAAATAAAATCAAATTACCATCTGAATCTATCATGAGAGCCACTTATGGATTGCCTTCCAAGGATGGCAATACCTAGATCTATCTTGTATCGTGCCTAGCTAGGGGCGTAAAACGATAGCGCTTGTTGGGAGGCAACCCAATTTTATGTTTTTTGATATTGTTGCTGTTAGGTAATAAATATTGCATCTAGCCTCTGATTAGATGTGTTTTCATGTTTTTCTTAGTGTTTGTGCCAAGTAGAACCTTTGGTAAGACTTGTGTGAAGTTTATATGATCTTGCTGTGAAAAAATAGAATCGTTAGCACTCGCTAAAGTAGACTTCAGATTTTACTGGAGCGTGATTTTTAGTTGATTCTTTTTTATGCTGATTGGTAGACAAATTTATCAAATTTACCAGTTTAGTTTGAATTTTTTGGAGTTCAAGAAGTAGGCGAACCCAACAGATTACTACAGACTGTTCTGTTTTTGACAGATTCTGTTTTTCGTGTGTTGTTTGCTTATTCCGATGCATCTATGAGTAATATTATAGGATATGAACCATAGAGAACTTGGAGTACAGTAGTTTTAACACAAATATAAACAAAGAATGAATTCCTTGCTGTACCTTTGAGTGGTGGTTTGCTTTCTCTTACTAACGGAGCTCACGAGAATTTTTGTCTAAGTTTTGTGTTGTGAAGTTTTCAAGTTTTGAGTATTGCTTTGATGGACTATGGAACATGGAGTGGCAAAGTCCTAAGCTTGGGGATGCCCATGGCACCCCAAGTAAACTCAAGATAATCAAAATTCTAAGCTTGGGGATGCCCCGGGAAGGCATCCCCTATTTCGTCTTCATCCATCGGTAACTATACTTGGAGCTATATTTTTATTCGCAACATGTTATGTGTTTTGCTTGGAGCGTCTTGTATAATTTGAGTCTTTGATTGTTAGTTTGCCACAATCACCCTTGCTGGAAACACCTATTTGAGAGAGTTAAATTTGGCCTAGAAATTGTTAGAACACTCTATGTGCTTCACTTATATCTTTTGAGTTGAATAGTTTTTGCTCTAGTGTTTCACTTATATCTTTTAGAGCATGGTGGTGGTAATATTTTGTAGAAATTGTTGAACTCTCATGCTTCACTTAGATCTATTTGAGAGTCTATTAAAACAGCATGGTAAAGTGTTTAGGCTAAAGAAACTAGTCTTCACATGATAAACATCCAATGTCAATGTAGTAAAAAAAATCACATCAAGTGCATTGAATAGAAAGAGATGTTGGATGCTTGATAATTGTTTTGAGACATGAGGATAGTGATATTAGAGTTGTGCTAGTGGAGTTATTATGAAATTGATAAATATTTGTGTTAAGGTTAGTAATTCCCGTAGCATGCACGTATGGTGAACCGTTATGTGACTAAGTTAAAGCATGAGGTATTTGTAGAGTGTCAATCTTTCTGTGGAGGTCGGGGGCGCGCGATGGATAACTCCTACCAATCTCCCCCCTAGGAGCATGCGTTGATTGCTTTGTTTTGACGACTCGTAGATTTTTGCAATAAGTATATGAGTTCTTATGACTAATGTTGAGTCCATGGATTATACGCACTCTCACCCTTCCACCATTGCTAGCCTCTCTTGTGCCGCGCAACTTTCGCCGGTGCCATAAACCCACTATATATCCTTCCTCAAAACAGCCACCATATTGTTCCTCAAAACAGCCACCATGCCTACCTATCATGGCATTTCCATAGCCATTCCGAGATATATTGCCATGCAACTTTCCACCATCCGTTTATATGACACGCATCATATTGTCATATTGACATGCATGATCATGTAGTTGACATCGTATTTGTGGCAAGGCCACCATGCATAATCTTTCCATACATGTCACTCTTGTTTCATAGCACATACCGGTACACTGCCGGAGGCATTCATATAGAGTCATACTTTTTTGTTGTAGTATCGTCAAAGTAGCACCATGTTCTTCATTGTAGAGAGTCTCATGCTTAGTCACTTTAATATACTAGTGGGAATTTTCATTATAGAACTTGGCTTGTATATTCCAACGATGGGCTTCCTCAAATGCCCTAGGTCTTCGTGAGCAAGCAAGTTGGATGCACACCCACTAGTTTCTTTTGTTGAGCTTTCATTCATATTTAGCTCTAGTGCATCCGTTGCATGGCAATCCCTACTCACTCACATTGATATCTATTGATGGGCATCTCCATAGCCCGTTGATACGCCTAGTCGATGTGAGACTATCTCCCTCTTTTTGTCTTCTCCACAACCACCTCTATTCCACCCATAGTGCTATATCCATGGCTCACGCTCATGTATTGCGTGAAAGTTGAAAGGTTTGAAAAGATAGAGCATGAAAACAAATGCTTGGCTGAAATCGGGGTTGTGCATGATATGAATATTTAGTGTGATAATAAGGGAGCATAGCCAACACTATATGATTTTGTAGGGAAAATTTCTTTAGCCATAGTATTTTGAGAAGACATGATTGCTTTGTTAGTATTGCTTGAAGTATTGTTATTTCTTATGTCAATATTGACTTTTATCTAGAATCTTTCAGATCTGAACATTCATACCACAATTAAGAGAATTACATTGAAAAACTATATTGGTTAGCATTCCACATCAAAAATTCTTTCTTTATCATTTACCTACTCGAGGACGAGCAGGAATTAAGCTTGGGGATGCTTGATACGTCTCCAACATATCAATAATTTTTTATTGTTCCAACTATTATTTATGAAGTCTTGGATGTTTAATGGGCTTTATCATTCACTTTTATATCATTTTTGGGACTAACCTACTAACCTAAAGGCCCAGTCCAGATTGTTGTTTTTTGCCTATTTCGGGGTTTTGCAGAAAAGGAATATCAAATGGAGTCCAAACGGAATGAAACCTTCGCGAGAGATATTTTTAGAGGAAATCACGCTCAGGAGTCTTCGGGGCCAAGTCAAGGGACGTGGGACCATCACGGAGGCCTTCATCATCATCATCATCGCCCTCACCATGAGTTGTGAGTTGTTTACCACAGACCTTTGGGTCCACAGCTAGTATCTAGATGGCTTCTTCTCTCTCTCTCCGGATCTCAATACATAGTTCTCCTCGGTCTTCGAGGAGATCTATTCGACGTAATCTCTTTTTGCGGTGTGTTTGTCGAGATCCGATGAATTGTGAGTTTATGATCAAGGTTATCTATGAAAGATATTTGGTTCTTCTCTGAACTTTTTATGTGCGCTCATAATATCCTTGCAAGTCTCTTCGAATTATTGGTTTGGTTTGGCCTACTAGATCTATAGTTCTTGCAATGGGAGAAGTGCTTGGCTTTGGGCTCAATCTTGTGGTGTCCTTTCCCAGTGACAGTAGGGGCAGCAAGGCACATATTGTATTATTGCCATCGAGGATAAAAAGATGGGGTTTTCATAATATTGCTTGAGTATATCCCTCTACATCATGTCATCTTGCTTAAGGCGTTACTCTGTTCGTATGAACTCAATACACTAGATGCATGCTGGATAGCGGTCGATGTGTGGAGTAATAGTAGTAGATGAGGAATCGTTTCGGTCTACTTGTCTCAGACGTGATGCCTATATACAATGATCATGCCTAGATAGTCTCATAGTTATTCTCTTTTTATCAATTGCTCGATAGTAATTTGTTTACCCGTCGTAGAATATCGCTATCATGAGAGAAGCCACTAGAGAAAACTATGGCCCCCGGGTCTATCTTTATCATATTACTTTCCCGTCAACTTGCCTATTTCTCTTGTCGTCGTTTATTTGCTTTATTTATTTGATGTTTCTATACCAAAAAAATACCAAAAATATAATTATCAGATCTATCAGATCTCACTATCGTAAGTGACCATAAAGGGATTGACAACTCCTTATCATGTTGGCTGCGAAGTTCTTATTTGTTTGTGCAGGTGCGAGGGACTGGCGCGTGGTCTCCTACTGGATTGATACCTTGGTTCTCAAAAACTGAGGGAAATACTTACGCTACTGTGTTGCATCTCTCTTTCCTCTTCGAGGGAATACAATGCAAGCTCAAGAGGTAGCAGTCCCTCGCACCTGCACAAACAAATAAGAACTTCGCAGCCAACGCGATAAGGGGTTGTCAATCCCTTTACGGTCACTTACAAAAGTGAGATCTGATACATATGATAGTTTGATATTTTTGGTATTTTTGGATATAAGAACAGAAAGTAAAAGCAACAAAGTAAAGTAGATTGTAGATTGATATGTTGAGAATAGACTCGGGGGCCATAGGTTTCACTAGTGGCTTCTCTCATGATAGCAGAATTCTACGTGGGTGAACGAATTACTGTCGAGCAATTGATAGAAAAGTGAATAATTATGAGAATATCTAGGCATTATCATTATATATAGGCATCGCGTGCGTGACAAGTAGACCGAAACGATTCTACATCTACTACTATTACTCCACACATCGACCGCTATCCAGCATGCATCTAGAGTATTAAGTTCAAAAGAACAGAGTAACACCTTAAGCAAGATGACATGATGTAGAGGGATAAACTCAAGCAATATGATATAAACCCCATCTTTTTATCCTCTATGGCAACAATACTATGCGTGCCTTGATGCCCCCGCTGTCACTGGGAAAGGACACCGCAAGATTGAACCCAAAGCCAAGCACTTCTCCCATTGCAAGAACTATAGATCTAGTAGGCCAAACCAAACCGATAATTCGAAGAGACTTGCAAGGATATTATAATCATACATAAGAGAATTCAGAAAAGAACCAAATATTTCCCATGGATAATCTTGATCATAAACCCACAATTCATCGGATCTCGACAAACACACCGCAAAAAGACTACATCAAATAGATCTCCTCGAAGATCGAGGAGAACTTGGTATTGAGATCCAAAGAGAGAGAAGAAGCCATCTAGGTACTAACTATGGAGCCGAAGGTCTATGGTAAACTACTCACAACTCATGGTGAGGCGATGGTGTTGATGTAGAAGCACTCCGTGGAAGATCCCCCCTCCGGCGGAGCTCCGGAACAGGCCCCAAGATGGGATCTCACGAGAACAGAAGGTTGCGGCGATGGAATTAGGGTTTTCTGTGTTGCTTCGATGTTTTCATGGTACATGGGTATATATAGGAGGAAGGAGGGCATCGGGGGAGCAACGTGGGGCCCACCAGGCAGGAGGCGCGCCCAGGGAGAGGGGGCGCACCCCCCCCCACCCTCGTGGACGCCATGTGTGCCCTATTCTGTGGTTCTCAAGTCTCCCATGAAGATATTGGTCCAAAAATATCTCTCCCGAAGGTTTCATTCCGTTTGGACTCCGTTTGATATTCTTTTTCTGCAAAACCCTGAAATAGGCAGAAAACAACAATCTGGACTGGGCCTTTGGGTTAATAGGTTAGTCCCAAAAATAATATAAAAGTGTATAATAAAGCCCATTAAACATCCAAAACATCATAAATAATAGCATGGAACAATAAAAAATTATAGATATGTTGGAGACGTATCAACTGGGCATCCTGGTTACGAGCCATTTTCTCGTGAATGATGAGCAGAGTCCACTCGCCGCGAGAATAACCCACCTAGCATGGAAGATATAGATAGCCCTAGTTGATACATGAGCTATTCGAGCATACAAAACAGAATTTCATTTGAAGGTTTAGAGTGGCACATACAAATTTACTTGGAACGGCAGGTAAATACCGCATATAGCAAGGTATGGTGGACTCATATGGAATAACTTTGGGGGTTTATAGAAGTGGATGCACAAGTAGTATTCCCGCTTAGTACAGGTGAAAGCTAGAAAGAGACTGTGAAGCGACCAGCTAGAGAGCGACAACGGTCATGAACATGCATTAAGATTAATCAACAATGAGTACAAGCATGAGTAGGATATAAATCATCATGAACATAAATATCGTCGAGGCTATGTTGATTTTGTTTCAACTACATGCGTGAACATGTGCCAAGTCAAACCACTTGAATCATTCAAAGGAGGATACCACCCTATCATACCACATCACAACCATTTTAATAGCATGTTGGCACGCAAGGTAGACCATTATAAACTCATAGCTAATTAAGCATGGCATGAGCAACTACAATCTCTAATTGTCATTGCAAGCATGTTTCATTCATAATAGGCTGAATCAGGAACGATGAACTAATCATATTTACAAAAACAAGATAGGTCGAGTTCATACCAGCTTCTCTCATCTCAATCAGTCCATCATATATCGTCATTATTGCCTTTCACTCGCACGACCGAATGGTGTGGATAATAATAATAGTGCACGTGCATTGGACTAAGCTGGAATCTACAAGTATTTAATACAAGGGAGAAGACAAGGTAATATGGATGTTGGTCAAATCAACAATAATGCATATGAGAGCCACTCAATATTTTCATCGTGGTCTTCTCCTCTCGACCCCCAAAGAAAAGAAAAGAAATAAAACTATTTATACGGGAAAGCTCCCAACAAGCAAAAGAAGAACGAGAAATCTTTTTGGGTTTTCTTTTAATTACTACTACTACAGGCATGGAAAGTAAACTAGCTAAAAGCTACAACTAATTTTTTTTCTTAAGGTTTTTCAGACACACAAGAAGAAGGCTTAGAAAGGAAAATAAACTAGCATGGATAGTATAATGAAAAAGTATGAGCACCAATAACTGGAATGAGTGTGTGAACATGAATGTAATGTCGGTGAGAAATATGTACTCCCCCAAGCTTAGGCTTTTGGCCTAAGTTGGTCTATGGCCACGGATCAAAGCTACTTTCTCCGGTGCACGGAGGAGTATCCTCTGGGTGCCACTGGCTGGCAATCTCCACCGGATCCCACCGAGAAACCGACTGCTAATAAGGGTCAAGTGGTGGCTCTGACTCAAGCTCTGGAACTTCTGCCAGGCTCCAGTACGCATAAACGGCTTCTAGCAAGATGAGGTACGTGCGTGAAAGTATGTTAAACAAAGAGGGTGCAGGCAAGGTAACAATCTCACAGTACTTTTTATCAAATATCAATTTATATTTAATCAAATTCTTCTTATCTTTAACAATAAAAACATGTGCTACGATACTCTTATAATCTAGAAAAACACGTGGCAGCAACTTCTCCTCCTTCTCATAATGCCTAATAGGTATCTTAAAAGTGTTCAGCAAGGCGTGAAGCAAAGATGCATCCGAAGATGGGGCCCTTTGTACGATTCGGACTTAATCATTTAGCAATAATAGCGCCTAAGCTAAAAGTGGTATCGCAAAACAAAGCATGGCGCAAAATGACAATATCAGGGGCACTAAGATTTCCACTGTTCCCGTGACCAATTAAGCATCTACTAGCAAATATCGCAAAGTAACGTAGAACGGGAAAATGTATGCTAGTGATTCTTGCATCTGAAACTTTCCTCGTTTCCCCTACAACAATTGTATCAATAAACCCCTCCACATCATTACAATGTGGTTCCTCTATGCTGCCCGCAAAGGGTATCTTACAGACCTGACAAAAATCATATAGTGACATCTCCCTAACCTCATCATATAAGTGAAACTCCACTGAAGGTGGCGATTTCTTAGCATGGAAATAAAAAATTGCACGAAAATATTAGTGAGTAGAAGATATTGTTTGCGCGGGTCATGGAGGAAGTTGGTGAGGCCTGCATGCTCAGCCAAGTAATAAAAATCATCATAAATTTCGGCGGCTCTCAAGAACTCATCACAAGGCCATTCACACATCTGAACTTCCGCAGTGCGAGGAAGATTGTATTTGGGCTTTTTATTCTCCTCATTCCGCTTATCCTCCGAGCTTTGGCTCGAAGAGCCTCTCAACAATCTTCTCAACATTTTCTTCCTCTGGAAAATTTCTGAAATTTTTAGTGACTCAAAACAAAAGTGAAGCAAACTCAACAAGATTGATCACAACTGCTCCCACAAGTGCCTATAGACTATATCATGCATTGAAACTACTTTTGACTACATAAATTTGACATGCAAGCTCAAGAACAGGGTCACCTAAGCTGCAAAAATTTGCAATAAATAAAGCACTACAACAAAAACTAATTGGACCATTAGAGGAGTCACATACCAAAGAACAATCTCCCCAAACAGTTTTGTGAATGGAGCTTTGAGCAGATCGAAAATGGCAGCAAGATGAGCTAGAACGCGGGTTTGAGCTATGGGAGGATTTTTTTCTGGAGGAAGATGAAGTGTGTGGATGCTGGAATAAGTGGAGGGGGCACGTGGGGCCCACGAGGCAGGGGGCGCGCCCAAGGGGTGGGCGCGCCCTGCACCCTCGTGGCCAGGTGGTGTGGCCCCCTGGTGTGTTCTCAGTGCCAAATATTCTTAAATATTCTACAAAAAATCATATTCATTTTCGGGACATTTGGAGAACTTATATTTTTGGGGTATTTTTATTGCAAGGATAATTCAGAAAATAGATAGAAAATACTATTTTTGCTTTATTTAATCTAAATAATATAAAGTTAAAAGAGGGTACACAGAGTTGTGCTTTCTAACGTCATCCATCTCATGCTCATCAAAATGAATCCATTAACAAGGTTGGTCAAGTCTTGTTAATAAACTCTTTTCGAATAACATGAAACCGGGGAATTTTCGATTAACACTAGGTTACCTCAACGGGGATATGTATGTCCCCAACAATAAGAATATCATATTTCTTCTTGACAGTAGGAAGAGGGAATTCAAAACCTCCAATAGTGATCGTTGAAATTTTTCCAATCGAAATGATACTGTGGACTTGAGGTTGTTTCCTCGGAAAGTGTACCGTGTGCTCATTACCATTAACATGAAAAGTGACATTGCCTTTGTTGAAATCAATAACAGCCCTTGTAGTATTCAAAAAGGGTCTACCAAGGATAATCGGCATACTATCGTCCTTGGGAATATCAAGAATAACAAAGTCTGTTAAAACAGTAACGTCTGCAACCACAACAGGCACATCCTCACAAATACCGACAGGTATAGCAGTTGATTTATCGGCCATTTGCAAAGATATTTCAGTAGGTGTCAACTTATTCAAATTGTCTACGGTATAAAGAGAGAGGCATAACACTAACACTGGCTCCAAGATCACATAAAGCAGTTTGAACATAGTTTCTTTTAATGGAGCATGGTATAGTTGGTACTCTTGGATCTCTTAGTTTCTTTGGTATTCCACCTTTAAAAGTATAATTGGCAAGCATGGTGGAAATTTCAACTTCCTGTATCTTTCTTTTATTTGTCACAATATCTTTCATATACTTAGTATAAGGATTTGTTTTAATCATATCAATCAAACGCATACATAAAAAGATAGGTCTAATCATCTCAGCAAAGCGCTCAAAATCCTCATCATCCTTTTTCTTGGATGGTTTAGGAGGAAAAGGCATGGGTTTCTGAACCCATGGTTCTCTTTCTTTACTGTGCTTCCTAGCAATGAAATCTCTTTTATCATATCGTTGATTCTTTGATTGTGGGTTATCAAGATCAACAGCAGGTTCAATCTCTACATCATCGTTATTGCTAGGTTGAGCATCATCATGAAAATCATTATTAATATTATCACTAGGATCATGTTCATTACCAGATTGTGTTTGAGCATCAGAAATAGAAATATCATTGGGATTCTCAGGTGTGTCAACAACAGGTTCACTAGAAGCATGCAAAGTCCTATCATTTTTATTTTTCTTCTTCTTAGAAGGACTAGGTACATCAACATTAGTTCTCTGAGAATCTTGCTCAATTCTCTTAGGGTGGCCCTCTCGATACAAAGGTTCCTGAGTCCTTCTACCCCCCCCCCCTCTAGTCATAACTCTAACAGCATTATCATTTTCTTACTATTCAATTCATTGAGCAAATCATTTTGTGCTTTAAGCACTTGTTCTACTTGAGTGGTAACCATAGAAGCATGTTTACTAATGAGTTTAAGTTCACCTTTAACTCTAGACATATAATCACTCAAGTGTTCAATCATATAAGCATTACGTTTCAATTGTCTACTAACATAAGCATTGAAGTTTTCTTGTTTAACAATAAAATTGTCAAACTCATCTAAGCATTGGCTAGCAGACTTATTATGAGGAATATCACCTTCATCAAATCTGTAGAGATAATTTACCTTTACTACCTATGTCGAGTTATCAAGACCGTGTATTTCTTCAATAGGTGGTAAATTCTTAACATCTTTAGCTTTAATACCTTTTTCTTTCATCGATTTCTTTGCCTCTTGCATATCTTCGGGACTGAGAAATAGAATACCCCTTTTCTTTGGAGTTTGTTTAGGAGTTGGTTCAGGAAGTGTCCAATTATTTTCATTACTCAACATATTATTTAATAGCAATTCAGCTTGATCAACAGTTCTTTCCCTGAAAACACAACCAGCACAACTATCCAGGTGGTCTCTGGAAGCATCGGTTAGTCCATTATAAAAGATATCAAGTATTTCATTTTTCTTAAGAGGGTGATCAGGCAAAGCATTAAGTAATCGGAAAAGCCTCCCCCAAGCTTGTGGGAGACTGTCTTCTTCAATTTGCACAAAATTATATATTTCCCTTAAGGCAGCTTGTCTCTTTTGAGCGGGGAAATATTTAGCAAAGAAGTAATAAATCATATCATGGGGACTACACACACAACCAGGATCAAGAGAATTAAACCATGTTTTAGCATCACCCTTTATGGAGAATGGAAATAGCTTAAGGATATAGTAGTAAAAAAATCCTCATTGGTGAATAGGGTAGCTATATCATTCAATTTAGTAAGATGTGCCACAACAGTTTTAGATTCATAGCCATGGAAAGGATCAGATTCAACCAAAGTAATTAACTCAGGATCGACAGAGAAATCATAATCCTTATCAGAAATACAGATAGATGAAGTAGCAAAAGCAGGGTCATATTTCATTCTAGCATTCAAAGACGTTTCTTTCAGCTTAGCTAACAGTTTCTTAAGATCATATCTATCTTTGCAAGCTAAAAGATATCTAGCAGTTTCTTCATCCATAACATAATCCTCAGGCACAACAGGCAATTCATATCTAGGGGGAGAATCTTCATCATCACTTTCATCAATATTATCAGGTTCAATAATTTCATTCTCTCTAACCCTAGCAAGTTGTTCATCAAGAAATTCACCTAATGGCACAGTATTATCAAGCATAGAAGTAGTTTCGTCATTAGTATCATGCATAGCAGAAGTGGCATCATCAAGAACATGCAACATATCAGATTCAATAGCAGGTGTAGGTGTCGCAAATTTACTCATAACAGAGGGTGAATCAAGTGCAGAGCTAGATGGCAGTTCCTTACCTCCCCTCGTAGTTGAGGGAAAAATCTTGGTTTTTTCGTCTCTCAAGTTCTTCATAGTGATCAACAGATATAAACCCCAAGTGACTCAAATAATATAGCGATGCTCCCCAGCAACGGCGCCAGAAAATAGTCTTGATAACCCACAAGTATAGGGGATCGCAACAGTTTTCGAGGGTAGAGTATTCAACCCAAATTTATTGATTCGGCACAAGGGGAGCCAAAGAATATTCTTAAGTATTAGCAGTTGAGTTGTCAATTCAACCACACCTGAGAGACTTAATATCTACAGCAAAGTATTTAGTAGCAAACTAGTATGGAAGTAACGGTAACGGTGACAAAAGTAACAGTAGCAGTTTTGTAGTAATTGTAACAGTGGCAGCGGAAAAGTAACTAAGCAAGGATCAATATGTGAAAAGCTCGTAGGCATTGGATCAGTGATGGATAATTATGTCGGATGCGATTCCTCATGCAACGGTTATAACATAGGGTGACACGGAACTAGCTCCAGTTCATCAATGTAATGTAGGCATGTATTCCGAATATAGTCATACATGCTTATGGAAAAGAACTTGCATGGCATCTTTTGTCCTACCCTCCCATGGCAGCGGGGTCCTATTGGAAACTAAGGGATATTAAGGCCTCCTTTTAATAGAGTACCAGACCAAAGCATTAACTCATAGTGAATAAATGAAGTCCTCAAACTACGATCATCACCGGGAGTGGTCTCGATTATTGTCACTTCAGGGTTGCCGGATCATAACACATAGTAGGTGACTATTGACTTGCAAGATAGGATCAAGAACTCACATATATTCATGAAAACATAATAGGTTCAGATCTGAAATCATGGCACTCGGGCCCTAGTGACAAGCATTAAGCATGGCAAAGTCATAGCAACATCAATGTTAGAACATAATGGATCACTACTGGAATCTGGGATTTTGCCATCAGCCAGCTCTTTGCCATCTGTCAGCTGATGGCAAAGAACTTCTTTGCCATCTGCTTATAAAAACAGATGGCAAAGAACATGGTTGCCATCAGCCAATTCTTTGCCATCTGCTGGCAGATGGCAAAAAATCTTTGCCATCTACCAGCAGATGGCAAAGAGGTAGCCAACTCCTGTTGCCGTTAAGTGGATGATGGCGTAGCAGCCCCACCTCTTTGCCATCTGCTAGCAGATGGCAAAGAATCTTTGCCATCTGCCAGCAGATGGCAAAGAGATGGGTTTTTTTTTCAGGTAAAAAAAACAAAAAGGAGATAATATATCGTGCACGCACAAATCCTTTACTAGTACACTCATAAATCACTCATTTAACAAGGAAACTAGCCTAATCCTCCCAAAAAAAAGGAAACTAGCCTATGCAGGGCTATTTGGATCACAGCCATTGCCAGCCCTACCAATTTTTTGGTCGTTGACCCACTCGATAGCAAGCGTTTGGTTGGAAGCCAAAATTTCGGATATGCGCCAATGTTTTGGTCATGCTTTCAGTTTTTGCGCCAGGTCTTTGGCGAGCCAACGGCGGCAAAATCCTGCGCCAAAAAATTGGCTAGCCCGCGTCAACCAAACAGACCCGATAACACAGAGGCTGTTTGGATTGTTACCAACAACTACCCTACCAAAATCTCGGCGTTGACTGAGGAGGTGGGCAGGCGTTTGGATCGCCGCCGAAATTCCGGTTCCACGCCAAATTTTTGGCTAGTTGTTCAGATTTTACGCCAACTCCCGGGCGAGCCAGCGGCGGCAAAAAGGAAGGGGCCGGCTGTTTGGATTGCAACCCGAGGATGCCTTACCAAAATTTTGGCGTTGACCGCAAGTACCGGTGTCCGTTTGGATCCTAGCCGGAGTTCCCTGCCCACGCCAATTTTTTGGTCATTCGTTCAACTTTCACGCCCGCACGCTGGCGGGAGGCAGGCGGCGAAATCCTTCGTCAATAATTTGGCGAGCCCGATTTTGGCGGGGCTGACCTGGGCGTGAACCAAACAGGCTCGAAATTATTGGCACATGTAGCCAATGGGCTGTTTGGATTGGCACCCTTGCCTACCAAGCCAATAAATAAATTGACGTTGACTGGTGCTTCATATCATGTTTGGATGGAATCCAAATTTTTGGCAAGCCAGCTTTGCCCAAGCCTTTCCCTTTTGTTTTTGCGCTAAAGTGCGGGCGAATCGACGGCGGACAAATCGCTCGCCAAGTTTTGGCACGCCAACGGCGCCAATGATTTGGCGGGGCAGGAACCAAAACAGCCTCCAAAACTTCTTACCGAGGGCGGGCACAGGCGCCAATATCCAAACAGGTACCCATCGAACCAGCTCTCCCATCTCAAAAGAAAAAAGCTCTCCCACCCCGTTCGTCGCTGAAGCTCGCCAACCTCGTCGCCGACCCTCCCCCGCCCCCGTCGCCGGCCCTCCCCCGCCCCCGTGGCCGGCCCTCCCCCGCCCCCGTCGCCGGCCCTCCACCGCCCCGTCGCCGCCACTAAGCCCCGTCGCCGGCCCACCCCCGCCCCGTGGCCGGCCGTCCCCTGCCCCGTCGCCGGCCCTCCACCGCCCCGTCGCCGTCCCTCCACCGCCCCGTCCCCAGGTATATTTTCTCCTCCCTGTCGACTGTGATTCCCCATCTCCGTTGCCGCTCGTCATCACTCGGCGATGGCTGCCGCTCTTCTGTTTGTCGTCAGCAGCAAGAATGTCGACTGGAGATGCACTGATGGGGAAGAAGCACCTGCCCACATCGTATGCCAAGACGACGACCTACGATGTTATAGAAACTTGATTGAGGAATAAAGACTGCATGTGACGCTAACACCAGAGTCACGTTGCGCATTGTGGACCTTGGTGCATATCATCTCCTTGCTGTAATGCTTAGAACTACACTTATTGGAGGAGGGTCAGAGGACGGCTGGGATAACTTGTCTGTAGGTTCATGAAAACTGCAGGCATAATACATAGTTCAGGCTGCAATTTGCTTCTCGATGCATAATCGACTTGGAATTGGATTAAGATGGGAACCAAGATATGCAGCAAGGTCAAAATTGCAAACCGAGGAGGTTCAATGTTTGAAGAGGAAGGTAGTCAAACGACGTGGCTTCCATCTTATCTTTTGCAGCCATTCAGGCCTGTAGAACTCACCATGTCACACAACAGCAGTCTATCACCACTCGGATCTCAGTAGATCCCAATTCCTTCCAGTATTTTATTCCTAAGTCGGTTTTGCAAAACACCACGCCCGTCCTATCAAGAAATCATCGATTTATATAGATCGGATGCTTGGGCCGGCGGCGTGCTACGAAATACAGCAGTCTATCACCACTCCTCGGATATCTCCCTTCCTATATAGAGCCCAATTTCTTCCAATACTTTACTCGAGAGTTGAGGAATTAACCTTCTTTTAGGATTAATTAGTTTTTCTTTGGCCGATGCAACTTTTTGGAACCTATAGAAACTAGCTCATGTACGAAGCTAGCTTGACTTGATCTTTGCTCGTCCATTGCCGCTCGTCATCACTGGGCGCTGGCTGCCGCTCTTCCGTTTGTCGTTAGCTGCGTGACCTCTACTACTTCAAAGATACAAATCTATTTTATAGTCCAATTAAAAGGCAGACATGTGCATAAGAGGTCTCAGTCACATTCTTGCTGCTCCTTCTAACCAACCTTGTACCATACTGAAGACACCTTGGGTATTTTTCAATTATTCTTATGCGACTCTTCATCCGAGGTGACAAACGACATGATCCACCTGAGAAGTATGTTAACATTTAAACTTCTTACTTGTACTTATTGAGCTCCTGACTTAATTTTCCCTTCAATTTCATATAAAAGATGACTCCATAAGAAAGATATATTTTATTTTGGCCTACTTGGATAGGGTCCTAACCTTTTCTTGGTATGTTGGAGCTGTCATATCCTGTGACAAGTGCTGACACTGAATGAACAACACAATGGAATGATAGAAGAGCTTGGATGTCAGTTTATTTTGTGTTGTTCTTCCTTTTTTTGGTGGTCTGATACATTTCCATTATGATATATTTTATTCTTTAAAATAAATACAAAGCCTAACAAGACATTGTAATTTCAATTGTTTCAATTATACTGTATGTTTCTACCTTGTTAATATATTTCTATCTTTGTGAATTGTAAATATTGTATGTTTCTACCATCTTAATGTATACATATATCAATATTTTTAAAGATGGTCGGGCGCGGCAACGCGCGCCTTTATGTTCTAGTATTTTTGAATTATGAGTTAGGTCCTATATTTTCCAATTATGTTATGAAAAACATCATATATATTTGCGTTGATCGGGTGGATTTAAATGTGCAGTTGTTTCATCGCTGTGAGGGTCTTGTGTTCAACGACCTCCCCGTGCATTCGACGAGCTCCGCCCCTGCGTTCGTGGGTGAGCACAAATGACATCTCCTCCTCTCCCCCTTCATTTGCTAGCTATAGGTGTATTCAATCATCAGTATGCGTGACCACTATGCGTCTCCCGTTCGAAAGGGTTACATCTATAAATATGCATTCATTTGCATATTTATAACCGTAATTCTTTCGAATTGTCCAACGTTATCCATGGACAGCCCGAGTATGTGTAGATTGGGTTCGTTTTCCCATATGCTCTGCTCCGGATCCGATGCAGAATTTCGTCAGTGCCTCTTTGTTGTTCTCCGGGTACACATTCTCTCTGCTTATTGCCGAGACGTGTATCAGGAGAACAGCGGGGAGGTGCTGCCGAAATTTTGTGCCGGATCCGGAGCAGAGCATGGGAAAACGAACCCAATCTGCACATACCCGGGTGGGATTAGGACCTATCTTTACCTATTAGCGTCTAGATTGCATGGACGTAATAAAACTGAGAAACTCTATTTACTGATGAATATGGTTTGCTGAATTATGTATGTATTTCTTGTGTGTCTAGTAGCTAGGCGAAATGAGTGATCGTGCGTGGATGTACACCGGTCACCCTAGTCAGAAAGACATGACCCCTGAATGGATGACAAAAACCAAGGGGTTTATCAGAGCCGCATTTGCAAATGGACAGGAAACAACCTGGTGCCCCTGTGTCGTGTGCGACAACTATCGTAAGATGTCAGAGTTTGAAATGATCAAACACCTATAGAAGTGGGGTTTTATGCCCGGTTATACGATGTGGACATTTCATGGTGAGTCTGCCCAACGTTCCAGAGCTGAGGAGGGTCGTCGTCGCACGGACGAGCATGGTACCGGGATGGAAGACATGGTGCAAGACTTTGATGATGCTCGGGATTCGGACGATAAGATGGAGGAATCTGCAAAGGCCTTCAATGATATGTTGGAGTCTTCGAAGCGTCCTCTCCACGAGCACACCGAGCTTTGTCAGCTGGATGCCATCGCACAAGTAATGGCTCTGAAGGCTCAATTCAACTTGGGCAGAGAATGCTATGACGCGATGGTGACACTATTTGGACGCTTTCTACCCAAAGGCCATATAATGCCTGCAAACTTGTACCAGTCGGACAAAATCCTCCGTGTACTTAAGATGCCCTATGAGAAGATAGATGCCTGTGAGAATGGATGTGCCTTATTTAGGCTCCAGTATGCGGACTTGAACTATTGTCCCATTTGCAAGTCTTCTAGGTATGTTGAGGTAGACAACGGTATGGGTGAGAAGAGTCAGACCAAAATCCCCATTAACGTTCTTCGGTATATGCCAATCATACCAAGACTTCAACGTCTATTCATGGTCGAAGAGACGGCCAGACAGATGACATGGCACAAATTGGGCAAAAGAACCGAACGGGATGCAGATGGGAATCTGATGATTGTACACACATCGGATGGTGCTGCATGGAAACACTTTGATGCATTGCATGATGAAAAAGCGGCAGATCCAAGGAATCCTCGAGTAGCCATCAGCACGGATGGGTTCAATGTGTTTGGTATGATGGCAGCCCAATACAATTGTTGGCCTGTATTTTTCATTCCACTCAATCTCCCCCCCCGGACAGATTATGCAAAGAAAGAACATTTTCCTGACGTTGATAATTTCGGGCCCCAACTATCCGGGGAAGAATATGAATGTGTACATGCAGCCGCTTAAGGATGAACTGCAAGAAGCTTGGGATAATGGGATCAAGACATACGACGCCGCTACAAAAAAAACTTCCTAATGCGTGTGTGGTACATGTACTCGATGCATGACTTGCCGGCGTATGCGCTATTCGTTGGCTGGTGTGTGCATGGAAGGTTCCCGTGCCCCACATGCAAGGCAGCTCTTGAGTTTCGTCGGCTGCAGGCGGGTCGCAAGTTTTCTTGCTTTGACATGCATAGACAGTTCCTGGATCCTTCAGGAAAGACAAGAAGAACTTTATCAAAGGTAGAGATGTCAAAAACTCTACACCACCTGCGTTGACAGGCCAACAGACCCTAGATCAGTTAAACGCTCTCGAGCCGGATCCAGAGCGTCCAGGGTATTTCAAGGGGTATAATACGGAACACGCCTGGACCCACAAGATATGCTTGTGGGAGCTGCCGTACTTCAAAGACCTCCTTTGTCCACACAACATCGACGTGATGCACACTGAATGAATGTCGGCGAGGCCCTCTTTGGTACATTGTTCGGCATAGAGGGGAAAACGAAGGATAATCCTAAGGCCAGAGTCGATCAGGAGGCTCTATGTGATAGACCGCTACAAAACATGAAACAACCAAAAGGAAAGAAGAACTGGGCGAAGCCAAAGGCATGGTTCAATCTTGGAAGGCCGGTTATGAGGGAAATACTCCTGTGGGTGAAAAAGGAGTTGATGTTCCCCGATGGGTATGCATCGAATCTAAAGAGGGGAGCGAGCCTTGAAAAATTGAAAATATTTGGTCTCAAGAGTCATGATTGGCACATATGGCTTGAGCGGGTAATGCCGGTGATGTTGCGTGGATTTATCCCTAAGGATGAATGGCTAGTACTGGCAGAGCTGAGCTATTTCTTCCGTGTTCTATGCGCGAAAGAATTATCGCCTGGCTTGCTAGAAGAAATGGAAGAGATGGCACCGGAGTTGATCTGCAAGTTGGATAAGATCTTTCCACCTGGCTTCTTTAATCCAATGCAGCATTTGATTTTGCACCTCCCGACCGAGGCACGATTGGGGGGGCCCGTGCAGAATCGTTGGTTCTACGCAACTGAGAGGATGCAGAAGACGCTTCGAGCAAAATGTAAAAATAAACGTCGAATTGAAGCATCGATGGCCGAGGCATTCATTACTGAGGAGGCGGCAAACTTCGTGACAGCACACTACAAAGCCAAAAATCGTCATTTGCATAATCCGAAGCCTCGGTACAATGTTGGCGACCCTAAAAAGGGTGAATCCAACCTCAGCCTATTCAAAGGGAAGCTTGCACCAGCCGGTGCTTATACTCCCTTATCGTTGGATAACGAGGAATGGCGGACCATTACGTTGTATATCTTGAACAATCTAACAGAAGTGCGGCCGTACATCGAGTAAGTTCTCGGTACATTGTTTCGCAACCTCTACTTCATTTGAACTACTCTTATTCCCGGATATTTGATACAGTCGATACATCGCCAAATTCTCGTATGGAGCGGTTATCCAAAAGGATTCCGTCGAAGAGTATGAGCTTCTGGCAATGCATGGAGGCGGCTATCCCGGTTTCATCTCTTGGTTCAAACAAACGGTAATTTCCATTAGACCATTTCATTTCTTCTTCTAATTTCTGGCTAATGCAACAATCCTTTCTTATTAAACTTGTAGGCTAGTTCAGAGTCTATGGACGCCAAATTGAGACAAGTCGCTAATGGTTTTGACTATAAGGTCCATTCATTTGACAAATACGACATCAACGGGTATCGCTTTCGTACCTATGGCAAAGAGCTATCTATGGCCGACCGAAAGTCTACAAATTGTTGTGTCTCTGCTATCGGCGAAGGAGATACCGAGTATTATGGAAGAGTTGAAGCAATTTATGAACTTTTATTCTATGATGCAAACCCACCGAACGTCGTAGTCTTCAAATGTCATTGGTTCCAGCCGAAAGAGACTAGAAGGACTCATGAACATCTAGGGCTAGTCGAAATCAAACAAAGCACCCATTTGGATGTTCCCGATGTCTATATTACGGCTCAACAGGCAACCCAAGTTTTCTATCTACCGTGGGCCTGCCAAAGTAATCCAAATCTCGAAGGTTGGGATGTCGTTTATGAAGTGCCGCCACGTGTTAGGCCACCTACCCCCAATGAAGAGGATTATGAACCTCACATTAATCCAGACACATATGAAGGAGAATTGTTCCAAGAAACACGTCTTTCCAAAAAACGTTTCAAGAACCGCTCACCTCGGAACATTCAAGTAGACAGCGACAGTGAATCCGAGCCTGAGCCGGAACAAGAAGAGGTTACTGCAGCGGATGACCTGTCAATGCTTGACCGATTACATACAGGAGGCCTTCCAGATGTTGATGAATTTATTGATGATGATGATGATGAGCACGTCATTACTGATAGTGATGAGGATGATGCATTTATTGACCCCGAAGCATATATAGACGATGATGATGCATTTATTAATGATGACGATGAAGATTAATATTATAGTTCATGTCAGGTATTCCATTATTATTATATACATATATATTATTAATTAGTTCAAGTTTTAACCTAGCTAGCTCAAATATGACCTATTTAACATAGGATAGCTCTAAAATGAGCTATACTTAGCATTTATTCTTCCAAAATAAATTTATATGCTTAGCTAGCTCAAAAATGACATAACAACCTTAATTACCTCAAAAATGACATATTTAACCTAGGATAGCTCTAAAATGAGCTATACTTAGCATTTATTCCTCTAAAATGAATTTATATACATATTATTATTCATGTCAGGTATTCATTTTTTTATGTTGTACTAATTTTGTTTACTCTTTGTCATTCCAGGTGTTGATAGATGGTGGGCGCGGGTCGAGAGCGCTCCGAGGCTCCTACCTCGGCGCGTGGTGGGAAGGGTAGTTCCATTCCCCCCCATAGCCTCCGGAGAGCGCTAGATCTCAGTTTGCAGAGTCCAGCGACGGTCGCTTCTTCTTCGGCCGGGAGAGGTCGGGGGGGGTAAGAAGAAGGAGAAGGCTGCTAGAGGTGGACGTGGCGGCGGGAGAGGTAGGAAGGCTGCTACGCCTTCCTCGCCGCCACCCCCAGCTGAGTCACCCGACCACAGGACTGCTCCGTCTGAGATCGAGCCATTTGAGGTGGACCCGTCTCGGACTCCACTCCACGAGCCTTGGGCCGCCGAGCCTCGGGCCGTCGACGAGCCTCGGGCCGCCGAGTCTTCACCCCACGAGACTACGGAGCTCGGACGGGGTCACGCTGAGTCGGACCCGAGCCCATGGGAGGACTGGACGGAGTCGAGTGCACATGGTCGTGTTCAGGGTGTAGACTATAGTTCTGATAGCTATAGCGAGGGTGAGTTGGTTGAGGGGCGCAAAGTCTACCAGCGTGGTGGTACAAAGCTCCCGCCCACCCCGACGACCCCCGACCAGAGGTGGTTGATTGCGCCTAACGGGGAGAGGTAAGTGCATTTACTCTTGTTTAACCTTTTGCCATGACGTTTCTTCGAATATCTAATGCATTGGCCTTGTCATACTGCAGTTCTTGGACACACTCAGACGGGGTCCGCAAGCCCAACACTGTCCTTGGTGTGATTTGTCGCCAGTGCTTTCCGGGGTGGGTCACGTTGCCCGGTGAGGGCCGGGTTCCAGAGCTAGGAATGACCTGGGAGCACTACTTGGCTGCCCCGGCCCCGCCGGAGCATAGGGTCGGCGATGTCGAGTGCGCCACGGTGGCCGACATTGTGATAGCCACATTTTGGGTAATTTCTCCTTTGCCATTTACGTTGTGTTTTCTTCTTTGATTGCATACCTTCTACATGTGTTTCTTGTTTGATTGCGGACCTTCTAATCCGTGTTTTCTTGTTTGATTGCAGACCTTCTACAGGTGTGCTGAGGGACAGGAGGAGGTCGCGGCTCGGGTTATCGACACCGAGTGCAGGCGCCTACTTGGAAACTTTCGGCACGAGGCTCGGACGCAGGCTGTTCGAGACTACTTAGCACAGACTAGTATTAGGAGGAGAAAAGAGAAGTGCCGGAACAAGTATCTGAGTAAGGAGAAGTACATGAAGGTAATTACCTATTCTTAAGGTCTTGTACTTAGTTTCCTTAATTTGATTCGTAGGCGTAGCGCTCAAATTTCTCTTGCTTAACTTAGGTGCCCCCGAGATGGTGTGCGGACAAGATAGACTGCTGGGAGGCGTTGGTGGATGAGTGGTGCTCTCCCCAATGGCGCGTCGCCCACAACATTGCAAAGGAGAAGCGTCTCAAAATGAAAGGCGTGCCACACCATCTAGGCAGCGTCAACCTATATGGGTACGGGAATAACTGGGTATGTGTGGTTTGCTTCATGATTCATGCAAATTCATTCTTTGTGCTAGCTTGAGTCCTTAACTAATACTCTGTTCCTCTCTTTTAGTCAAAATTCAACAAGGCTCCAGTGCCAGAGCTGTTCGACCTCTATGGCATGTCCAATATGGCACCGTACAAGAAGGCCAAGGCATTCTCTGAGTCTGACCTCGAAAATGCAAATAATTTCAGCAACGTGGCCTCCCACCACAAGATGGTGCAGTACGTTAAGCATGGGAAGGAGAGGAAAGGGCCGGACTTTAACCCGAGCCGGCCTTTTGATCCAGAGCTGGTGATGATATCTGGTGGCGGGAGGTCCCATGGCTCGTTAGCCATGGGTAATGGACTGATACGTTGTAGTAGCACTCTCCCGCAGATCAAGAAGCGCCAGACCAGCTCTGATCCTGAAATACCATCTCGTTTACGACCAGTGGAAATTGAATTTCAGGTTTGTTATATGGACTCGGTAGCCTTTCCTCCATTACATTGTGTTTGCGACCGTCGATGATTACAATGCTAACGAGTGGTGTTGCAGGCTGCTATTGAGGCAGAGAGAGCGAAGACCCAGTCTGCTTTTGAGGAGAGGGACCGGCAGTTGGCGGAGAGGGACCGGCAGGCGACGGAGAGGGAGAGGGAGAATGAGGAGAGGACGGCTAGGCTGTTGGAGGAGGAGAGGAACCGGAACGACTCGGCTAACCGGGCCATGTACGATCTCTTCGTGGTAAGTTTCTTCTGCATATTAGCTAAATCATGCACACAATGTTCCTTTCATTAGTAACTAATATGACTGACTCGTCAAAACCAAATGTGCAGTCCATGTGCGATAAGAACGGCCAGACCCCTCCGTCGATGCCAGTCATTGCTCCGGCGGGCACGGTGAGTTTCATTTGAACGGTCATTAGTTACTAGTCTTCACATTTGAGTTGCATCATGCTAATGATACATTGGAAATAATATTTGGTGCAGTGTAACTCCCGACAAGCATCGACCGATCCTTCTCCGTCTGCCACTGGCGCGACCGGTCCTACACCTACACCTACACCTACACCTCCGTGATGACGGTAAGTTTCCCAAGTGTTTTGCTTAATAGAGTTTTGTTGTGATGCCATGTTGTATCTACACATATCGTGCATAATGTGTGTATGTTTGAATGCATTGTATTTGTGGGATTCGACATCTAGTCGTGTGCCTTTGGTAGCCTTCCATACAGGGAAATGCCTCCTAGTGCTTCCACTGAGCCATGGTAGTTCGCTACTGCTCCGGAACACATGGATTGACCGGCATGTGTCCTTCTTTGCTCCTTTGTCTGTCCCTACGGGGAAATGTCACGCGGTGTATCACCGAAGTCCTTGTAGCTTGCTACGACTTGGTTGCACTCGCTGATGACCGACACGTGCATTGCTGGGTCATGTATGCCTGTCCCTGTACGTTTGTGCCACCTTGGTTCTATGACTAGTCATGTCGGCCCGGGTTCTCTGCCATAAGGATACTAGCGACATAATCATATACTTAGCATTTTTTTCCTCCAAAATGACTCGATATGCTTAGCTAGCTCAAAATGACATAATAAGCTTAATTAGCTCCAAAATGACATATTTAACCTAGGATAGCTCTAAAATGACCTATACTTAGCATTTTTTTCCTCCAAAATGACTTAATATGCTTAGCTAGCTTAAAAATTACATAATAAGGTTAATTAGCTCCAAAATGACCTATTTAACCTAGGATAGCTCTAAAATGACATATACTTAGCATTTTTCCCTCCCAAATGACTTAATATGCTTAGCTAGCTTAAAAATGACCTATTTAACCTAGGATTGCTCTAAAATGACATATACTTAGGATCTTTTCCTCCAAAATGACTTAATATGCTTAAGAACTGACATAGTTTAGCTCCTAAATGACTTCACATGCTTAGCTAGCTTCAAAATGACATAATAACCTTACTTAGCTCTAAAATGACATATTTAACCTAGGCTAGCTCTAAAATGACCTATACTTAGCATTTTTTCCTCCTAAATGACTCAGTATGCTTAGCTAGCTCAATAATAATTACATAATAAGCTTAATTAGCTCCAAAATGACCTATTTAACTTAGGATAGCTCTAAAATGACCTTTTTCCTCCAAAATGACTTAATATGCTCAGCTAGCTTAAAAATGACCTATTTAACCTAGGATAGCTCTAAAATGACCTATACTTAGTATCTTTTCCTCCAAAATGACTTAATATGCTTAGCTAACTCTAAAATGACATAATATGCTTAAGAAATGGCATATTTTAGGTCCTGAATGACTTCATATGCTTAGCTAGCTTCAAAATGACATAATAACCTTACTTAGCTCCAAAATGACCTATTTAACCTAGGCTAGCTCTAAAATGACCTATACTTAGCATTTTTTCCTCCTAAATAACTCAATATGCTTAGCTAGCTCAAAAATGATATGTCAAGCTTGATTAGCTCCAAAATGACTTATTTAACCAAGGATAGCTCTAAAATGACCTATACTTAGCATTTTTTCCTCCAAAAGGACTTAATATGCTTAGCTAGCTCAAAATGACCTATTTAACCTAGGATAGCTCTAAAATGACCTATACTTAGCATCTTTTCCCCCAAAATCACTTAATATGCTTAACTGGCTCTAAAATGACATAATATGCTTAAGAAATGTCATATTTTAGCTCCTAAATGACTTCATATGCTTAGCTACCTCCAAAATGACATAATGACCTTACTTAGCTCCAAAATGACCTATTTTACAGATATAAGTTGCATCATAATAATCTTCACATTTTAGTTGCATCATAATAATCTTCTTCTTCTAGTCTTCTTCTTCTAACTTTCTTCTTTCCCATTTTACAGATTTTCTTAAGATCACGGAAGCTTGGGTTGATGGAGTGCTTGTATTTAGTTTTTGTTTTGACCTTGTGAAACTTGCTACCTATGGATGAAACTGTGTAATATTGATGAAACTATGTATATGTACGGATGAAACGTGCTACTATTGGTAACATGTGTTGGATATATATATGTGTTCATGACTATTGGTAATATGTGTTGAAT
>LR738712.1:642177878-642313203 GCA_902687465.1 Secale cereale
GCCATCTGCTGGCAGATGGCAAAGAGCCTGCAGCCTTTGCCATCTGCTGGCTGATGGCAAAGTATGTCGTTATCCTTCTAACGGGGCTAACCCCGTTAAGAGGCTTTGCCATCTGCCAGATGATGGCAAAGGCACAGGCTCTTTGCCATCAGCCAGCAGATGGCAAAGAAGCCTTTGCCCACTGAAATTCAGACAAACTGTTTGCCATCTGCTGGCTGATGGCAAAGCCTTTGCCATCCGCCGACCATGCCTTTGACATCAGCCATGGCAGATGGCAAAGTGCCAGATTCCAGTAGTGGATACTAGGGATCAAACCCTAACAAAACTAACTCGATTACATGGTAAATCTCATCCAACCCATCACTGCCCAGCAAGCCTACGATGGGATTACTCACGCACGGCGGTGAGCATCATGGAATTGATGATGGAGGAAGGTTGACGATGATGATGGCGACGGATTCCCTTCTTCGGAGCCCCGAACGGACTCCAGATAAGCCCTCCCGAGAGAGATTAGGGCTTGTTGGCGGCTCTGTATCCTAAAACGCAATGAATCCTTCTCTATGATTTTTTTTCTCCCCGAAAGTGAATATATGGAGTTGGAGTCGAGGTCGGTGGAGCCTTAGGGGGCCCACGAGACAGGGGACGCGCCCCCCACCCTCGTGGATAGGGTGTGGGCCCCCTGGTCTTGATTCTTTCGCCAGTATTTTTTATAAATCCCAAAAATATTCTCCGTGGATTTTCAGGTCATTCCGAGAACTTTTATTTCTCCACAAAAATAACACCATGGCAATTCTGCTGAAAAATGCATCGGTCCGGGTTAGTTCCATTCAAATCATGCAAGTTAGAGTCCTAAACAAGGGCAAAAGTGTTTGGAAAAGTAGATACGTTGGAGACGTATCAGTGCGCGTCATCGGCAGCCACCCTCGACGGAAGAGCGTGCCGAACTTGGTCCACTACACTCTCATCCGGCGAGGGCAGCCACCGCGCCGCCATGGCCGGCCTGCCTTCGGCTGCCGACGCGGGCGCCGTCGCGTGGTCACTCTCTGGAGCAGAGAAATCAGGAGGAGATGGGGGGAAATGAGGGCTAGGGTTTGACCCTGGCTAGTTTTGTTCTGAGCGGAACGATCGCGACCTTCAGATCAATCGGACGGCTGAGAACGATGGGTGGCTCATGGCAGGCCTTTGGGCATTATACGGGCCGCTTTAGCGCGTGTGCTTTGGCCCAAGTTGTCTTAGCCCGCAGAAAAGGTGTTTTATTTTTAATGTTTTCGTCTGCTGGGCTAGAAACTTAACATGCAGCCGTGGGTTGATGGGCTAAAATTAAAATTTCTGTGTGTTTTCTGTTTATTCAGTGTATTTCTGTACTATGAGTATTCCCAAAATGTTCATGCACTGTTATAAATAGAAAATTGCCACACATACAAAATGTTATTAAATTATGTTTCATTTTTCTGAATAGAATGGAACCAACGAGAAATTTTGTTTAGAAAACTTTTATGAAATTAATGTTTGTGTCATTTTATGGCATATTAATGTGATCATTTTGTAGTACAGACCAATGTTGTTTTACTTTTTGAATTACCCCATTAATTCCTTAGTATTTCTGCCCAACGGTGATATAATTTGGAGTTAACTTTTGCATGAAAATTGATCAAACCAACGTAGATTAACTTTTTTTGCAATTTAATTTTAATTATGATGTTCTTTTCTTTTACTCATGATATTTTGAAACGATGACAGCTCCTGGTCCTCGTGGTTTCGAGAACATCGATCCACTCATAGGAAACAACTTCCAAACATGGAAGGACTCGTTGCTATTGCATTTGGGTTGGCATGAGGTTGACCTCGCACTGAGGGAAAGTAAACTAGTGGAACCTAAAAAGGATGCCACTGGATATGCTGAGCTTAAGAAAGTGTATGACACTAAAGCTGAGAAGTGGGAGAGGTCCAACAGAATGGCACTCCTAATTATGAACTTATCCATCTCCACTGAGATTAAAGGGGCTATTCCCCCTAATGAAAGTGCCATCGAATATTTGAAATCGGTGGAAGAACAATTTAAAGGCTCGGAGAAAGTGTATGCAGATGAGCTTTTGCACAAGCTGCTTGCAAAATATGAAGGAAATGGAAATGTGAGGGAGCATATTTTGAGCATGAGCAATGCCGTGGAAAATCTTAAAACCATGAAGTGTGATTTGGACGAAGAGATTCTTGTGCTCCTAGTTTTTAGTTCACTGCCCTCACAGTTCAATCCATTCAAGATAAACTATAATTATCTCGAAACCAAATGGAAACTATCTGAACTCATTGCACATTGTGTTCAGGAGGAAGAGAGAATGAAGAGTGATCAGAAAGATCAAGCTCTCCATGTTAACTCTGCAAAGAGGAAGCATGAGAACAATGGTCATAACAATAATGTCCCCAACAAAAAGTAGTATTCCGAAAAGAATCCTCCAAAGCCTAAGCAATGCAACGAGGCAAGTTGTTCACGTTCCGCTCCTCCCATGGCTACTTCAGCTAATCTTACAAATGCCACTGGAGAAATACTTTGCAATTTTTGCAAGCAGCCAAATTATGTCAAGGCGGACTATCCAGGTTTTCTTAAGTGGCTGAATAAAAAGGGTAAGGATGTGATCACTCTTGTAGATGGATCTCTATATGGTGATTTTTCTAAATCTGCATGGTGGATTGACTCAGGTGCGACTGTTCATGTCACGAATTCTTTGCAGGGATTCCATATAAGCCACACCCTAAGGGCTACAAGAAGACTTAATGTTGCGAATGGGAAGGAGGCTGAAGTTGAAGCCGTGGGCTCCCTCGCCTTGAAGTTGCACACGGGCTTCCTACTTCAGCTCAAGGACATTATTTATGTGCCTACTTTGAGTAGGAATTTCATTTCAGTTTCATGTTTAGATGATTTTGGATTTCATTGTACCTTCGGGGAGAAACAATATTTTTTAAAGTATTGTAATAAGGATGTTGGTCTCGTCGTCCGACGAGGCAAACTTTATATGTTAAATCTTTCCGGTTATCCTGTGTGTGTGAATCTCTGCGAGATGAATATGAATGAACGCAATCATAAAAAGAATGGGAGAAGTATCAATCCTTCTTCGAAATTATGGCATCGTCGCTTGGGCCACATTTCAAGGGGGGGGGGGATGGAATGATTGATTAAAGAAGAAATACTTCATCCGCTAGATTTCTCTGATGTAGACAATTGTATTGACTACATTAAGGGAAAATATGTGAAAAGAATTAAGAAAGGAGCAGTAAGAGCCACATCGGTCCTTGAACTTATTCATACTGATATATGCGGACCTTTTAACGTAAAGTCTATGGATGGTTTTGATTCCTTCATTACCTTCACAGATGATTTCTCTCGTTATGGCTACATTTACCCTATACGTGATCGATCTGAAGCTTTGGAAAAAATTAAGATTTATAAAGCCGAGGTTTAAAATCAACTCAACCTAAAGATCAAAGTAGTACGGTGTGATTGCGGGGTAGAATATTATGGCAGTCATGATCCTTATTGGCAAATTCCAGAACCATTCGCGAAATATCTTGCTGAAATGGAATTGTTGCCCAATATTCAATGCCTGGTGAACCTCAGCAAAATGGCGTCGCTGAGCGTCGCAACCGCACTCTTATGGATATGGTACGTAGCATGCTTAGTCATGCAAACTTACCAGTAAGCCTTTGGATGGAGGCATTGAAAACAGTTGCACACATCCTGAATCTTGCACCGAGCACACCTTATGAGATGTGGGCGGGAAAGAAACCGAGCTTGAATTACTTGCATGTGTGGGGCTGCCCAGCTGAAGCTAAAGTATTCAATCCACATATTAAGAAGTTAGACCCAAAGACAGTCAGTTGTTTTTTCATTGGGTACCCTCATAGAGGAAAAGGATATCGCTTTTATTACCCAGGTCATACCACCAAGTTTGTGGAAACCAGGCAAGCTGTGTTTTTTGAGGATAATGAAATCATTGAGGTTAGGGCGATTGATCTTGAGGAGAAGCGGGTGTATATTCCAACCCCGACTATCCAACAGAACCTTATCCCTATGCCTAATATTCACGAGACACCTACTGGTGATCCCGAACCTGAAGTGGATCCTCAATCCGACGAGGAGCCTCAGCATAATGAATATCCTCGGCATGATGAGGATCATCGGCCAAATGATGAGCCTCAACCCAATGTTAATCCTCAACCTTCTCGGGCAAGAGAAAATGTCCATACTAATGAGCCTACGAGAAGATCACAACGGGAAAAGAAAAAGGCCATCTCTAGCAATTATGTCACTTTCATGTGTGAGGATGAAAATGACATAGGGAAGACACAAGATCCGACCTCATATAAAGAAGCCACTAAAAGCGAAGACTCGTCCAGATGGTTGGTAGCCATGGAAGACGAATTGAAATATATGAGCTCGAATGATGTTTGGGTCTTCGTAGAAGTTCCCGATGGAGCCAAAAGGGTAGGCTGCAAGTGGGTCTACAAAACCAAATATGATTCCAAAGGGAACATTGAAAGGTTCAAAGCGAGACTTGTAGCAAAAGGTTATACACAGAGAGAAGGGATTGATTATAAGGATACCTTCTCGCCTGTGTCAACTAAAGTTTCTTTTAGAACTGTCATGGCACTTGTAGCTCATTATGATTTGGAGCTGCATCAAATGGATGTCAAGACGGCATTTTTAAATGGTGACTTGAAAGAAGAAGTTTACATGACTCAACTTGAAGGTTTTGTCATGGAAGGAAAAGAACATATGGCATGTCGTTTAAATAAATCCATATATGGCTTGAAGCAAGCTTCAAGGCAGTGGTACCTCAAGTTCGACGAGATTATTAGAAATTTTGGTTTTAAAGAAAATGAAGTGGACAATTGCATATATGTTAAATTCGAAGGCAGTAGGTTCACAATTTTAGTCTTATATGTGGACGATATTCTATTGGCTTGCAGCGATAAAGATATGTTGCATGAGATCAAGAGTTTTTTGTCCTCAAAATTTGACATGAAGGATCTCGGTGAAGCCTCATATGTCCTTGGCATTGAGATTCATCGAGATAGGTCCAAAGAAACATTAGGACTATCACAAGAGGCATACTTTGAGAGAGTACTAAAGAAACACAATATGCATAAGTGCGCTTCCTCGCCTGCCCCCATAGTCAAGGGTGAAAAGTTTGGGACATTCCAATATCCGAGGAACCAAAATGAAACTCATCAGATGAAGTCGGTTCCTTATGCTTCAGTTGTTGGAAGCATCATGTATGCTCAAGTTTGTACACGCCCTGACTTAGCTTTTGTAACCGGAATGCTTGGCAGATTTCAATCTAATCCAGGACCGGATCACTGGAAGGCCGCAAAGAAAGTCTTGCGTTATATGCAAGGTACTAAAAATTTCATGCTTACATGTAGAAAGTCCGATAACCTGGAAGTTATTGGTTACTCAGACTCTGATTTTTCCGGGTGTGTGGATAGTAAGAGATCCACGTCAGGTTATATATTCACACTCGCTGGAGGAGCCATATCGTGGAAAAGCTCCAAGCAAAAGATAGTTGCCTCATCTACGATGATGGCAGGATATCTAGCACGTTTTGAGGCCACTGGGCAGGTTGTATGGCTAAAGAATTTCCTTCCCGGACTGGACTTAAAGTGGTTGACAGCATTTCCAAACCACTCACATTGTATTGCGATAGTGAAACTGCAGTTTTCTATGCAAATAACAACAAGTCAAGTGCTGCTGCCAAGCACATTGACATAAAGTACCGTGTTGTTCAACATAGAATACAGGATCAAACTATTAATGTTAAGCATATCAGTACGACACGTATGCTTGCGGATCCGCTCACTAAAAGCTTACCACCCAATATGTTTCGTGAGCATGTAGCCGGCATGGGATTATTGGAAGCCTCTTGATTCTGGAATTATGGGACCGCTAATATAAAACCACTCCCAATAAGTAAAATGTTTCCATTTCAAAATAGGATGTGTGCTATGAGTATTGAGGTTCAATGGCTTTTCATTGATTGTTGTAACACCTTACTCTGGTATATCATTCATATGGAGAATGGGCAAAAGTTATTGAGCCTAACGATCAAGGGGGAGAATGTTGGTGTTGATCTAAAGGCCCAATGGGCCAAAAGAAAAAAAAAACAAAGGATAAGTTAACATTAGGGAGAGGGATACGAACCAACGATCGTTCCCCTTAACCCCAACTTATGCGCCCTGATCGGGGGCACCCTAACCAACTATGGTTTTGGTCCCCTGTCGCCGGTGCACATATAAAAAGATGGGGGAGCAGCCAGCACCTACTCTAGACCAGTTATCGTAAGGTTTACTCCTGCTCCCCACATCCCAAAACCCTAACCAATCTGAGGGAGCGGTGCAGGACGGGAAGATCATCTCCTACCTCTGCCCTTGTTCCAGGACAGTGCCGGTGGCGCCCGGAGGGACGCCGCTACCCGCTGCGAATGTCTACCCCAAGCCTGCATCACGCTTGCATCAAGTAGGCACGGGACTTCGCATCGCCTACACCAATGGCTTATTCCATTGGTGGTAAGACAACTCAACCCCTCTCTGTTCATATGCAGTTAGGTGATCTGAATTCTAGGCATAAGATCCAATTATGTCTATCCTACTGAATTAAATTCTAACACAGTTTGGTTGCTCTGGACCTGCAGACGTTTCTCTGATATGTAGGAACAGATTTTATAATAGTTGAGCAATGAAATCCTTTTAACCCCGCAAAATTATATAATGGGCTAATAGCAACGCCAAGGTCACAGGTGCATGGATTTAGCTTGGTTCTTTATTTTATTTTTTAGGGAAATTTAGCTTGGTTCTAGAGTAGTTTCATGCCTCGATCGTGTCACTCGTCTTGATGCAAGCGTACGTACCTGGGATAGTATGGCCGAAAGTGAACTCGCATGGGACTTTTCCTTTGCTACCATGACCTGTTGGTTCAGTTTAGTTTAGCGTCTCCATTATCAACAGGGCGCCATTGCTTCGGAGCCTCCACGTGACGTGCCGGTACGGCATCGACATGGCGAGCAGGCACTATATGTAGTTCAGGGCTCGTGCTGTCGGCCGGCCTGATGGAGCGAGCCTCGTTGGTCGCTCTCGTCAAGCACTGGCCGCGCCTCCGGCGGCTGTCACACCTGGAGCCTGATTGACAGGACTTTCCGATAGAGGCTCGAGAGTAGGATCAAGGATCTCCGACTGCCATACCGAGGTCCTATCTGTGGTGCGCGGACGGGACGTTTGCGCGGGTCAGTCGGGCCCTGAACTACATATACAGTAAACTTATACATAACGAAGTCTAAGTCGACTGAGACTTAGCAAAACTGATGAATATTTAGACATCTGGCTCAATTTTAGTTAACTCAAGTTGTAGAGCATATCCAATAAAAGATACAAATTTGGAGATGTAAAATAGGAGTTTATCATCTTCAAACAGTGCATTTTACATCTAAAAAAAATAATATCAACTCCAACAGATGATGTACATTGAAGATGTAAAAGAGCAACTTCAACAGATGATGCAAAGTGGAGATGTAAAACCGGCCGTCAGCCGCGCGGCTGTGTAAAGTAGTTGGCATGAGCGCCGGTGGCCAAGCGCCAAGACGGGAGGAGCGCTGGTCGACCGAGCGGCAGCAGCAGGTGCACCGGCGGGCGAGCGAGGAGAGCCGGGAGGTCGAATGCAGCTGGCTGAGCTCGAATGGCCGGCGGCGCGGCTGTGAATCGAGCGGTGGATTGCTCGCGGCGGGACGACACCCACGCGGCGCGATAAGGTCGAGTCTGGCGGCAGTGTGGAGGCTGGTGTGTGACTCGAATCCAGGAACTCAAATCATGTGGCGGCGCAACGGCGATTCGGCAGCGGGGAAGTGGCAAATTCAGTCGATTTGGAGGTGGGCGGCGGCAGAGCAACGGCGAGGGTGGAGCGGTTAGATCTGGCAGCGGGGCGGCGGCTGCATGGTGCGGTGTGCGAGTTTCGCAGCGGCGGAAGTGCGACCGAACAGACTCAAATCGTAGGCTACGAAAGGCGTGGCAGGGTGTGTCAGACTAGTGGCGACTGCGGCATAGGAGGCGGCAGGGTCATCGGAGTCAGGCATATCCCGGGAGGTGGTTTGCGGGCGGCAGGCTGCCTAAAGGAAGGAAAATGAAAGCGGTTAGGCAGTTGGAGCACGGCCGCCAATTTTACATCTTCTATGGGTGAAGATGTATATTTGCATCACGAGGTTTTGTATTTTACATCTTCGAGAGGCAAAGATCTAATTTTTTCTGTATCTACATCATCTGTTGTAGAATAGTTTTTACATCATCTATCTATTGGAGATGCTCTTATTTACCGCTCCAGGTTCTTCTCTTTTTTGTCTAAAAGTTCACCACTCGTTGTCTGAATTCATGATAACTGAAGAGATAAGCATGGTCGCAAGTGCCCCCAAAAATCTATGCGGAAAATTGGCGGTTATTTATCTAGAGGTTGACTAGGCTTGGCTATGTATCTGGAGTTCTGGTTGTCAATTGATTAAATACCCAATAAGTATTTTGGCGCAAATACAAAATACTGTAATACTCAGCTTCAGCCGTGAGTTTTTTTAGGGGACCTTCATCAACGCCACATTCTTGCATGTTGCGACGTTGTGATCCAAATCGTAATTCTGATCTATACGTCGTAGACATTTTTGCATTCATCAATCCATTTCAGGAAGGAATAAATAGAAATGAAGGCAAGCGAGCCAATCGACTCAACACGGTGATAATCATACCCCTATTTATAGACTCTGTTTTTGGGTATTTTATCAACTGACAGACAACTTTAGGGTACATAATGCAAGTCTAATCACCTTGTGGACAAATAACCTTTTTTTTTTCTGAAATGCCCGCTACTGTGATATCAACCATTGATAACATAGGTAATCCGTGAAGAAATATAAGAGCATTTAGATCACTAACGCTCTTATATTTGTTTACAGAGTAGTTTTGAACATAGTGCCATATGGCTTAAGCCTTTTCACTATCTTTTCCCCAAGGCCAAAAAGAATTGCTACGGAATCACAAACGACAAGTGATGTGGCCGAATGATTAATTGCAATCTTTTTTTCCTGACAAGGTATCATTAACCATGTCCATAATAAAGACTACATAATTTGACGATAGTACCGAATGGGACGGTAGGTTGCGGCAGCGAGGTGGGCACACAGGTAAGCTGATATGTGCTCCAGTTCCCCTCCACTCACTAATAAAGATCAGAAATACTTATAAATCAGATGATGAACGACTATCTAGCGGCATGCTGGCAGGGTAGCGTGCCGTGAGCTCCAGCCTTTTACTTCGGTACTTCTGGGGTCACCTGAAAACGCACGTAATGGATGCCATGAGGCCATGGCATGACAACAGCAGCAGTAAACAGTTTATTTCATCGAGCAAGTCTGGCCAGTAGATTTCCATCCTACTTCATGATTACGACCCTAAGTGAGTAGCAGATGGAAACTGTGACTTTTAAGTTCTCACTTGCAATGTTGAGTACATGGAACAGAAAGAAAAAAACAGTTAAGAGAGCTCGTACCATTTTAGTGAACCACAAATTTTTCACATGCGCGCATCTATGCGGCCTGATTGAGAAGAACATATTGTTACCATTTGCAAAAAGACGGTATGTCGTAAATATTGGTATTCACATTTCAAATACCAACAAAATAATATTACTCCCTCCATTTCTGTGTATACAAGGCCACTTTGTTTTCCGTGTCAAACTTTGACTTAACTTTGGTCAACAAAATATGGGTTATATGTCATACAAAATATATCATCGAAGTTGTTTCAAATGTGCAAACAATGGCATACTTTTTGTGGCATATAAGTCACGTTTTTGTTGGTAAAATTAATTGTCAAAGTTAGACAAAAAAATATGAAGTGGCCTTGTATACTGAAATGGAGGGAGTATGTTACATCTGTGAACTTGAAAAACTGTCGAAACTTAGTCAATTGAATATGATATGACATTACCTTTGGGCCATATGGCTGAAAAATGGTTTTCACATCTTCAAAAACCTCAGAGATTGGCTTTGCAGCATTAATCTGGTTAAAGCGTGGATCGGCCGACAGGCGATCAAAGTGCATACATCAAGAAAGCATATCAACCAAGCGCTAATGGAAGCGTACACAAAAATAAAGTCCCGATAAACTGAAATTTTTGACATATCAGATTGTACAAATGCACCTATTTGTTCGCTAGTATATATATTATCTACAGTCTCTACTGAAGGATGAGATATTCATTCCAAATTCTCAATGTCCCTGCTGAGAATATGCTCTGTTGTGTGGCAGTGGTTCACTGAGATCAGAGCATTCTGTAAATTACTTGTTTCCACGATGCTTGAGTTAATGTGTGCTTATTATTGATATTCCACGCATCACCTGCACTCAATTAGACCCGGAACTACAGGAGCATTTGGTAGACACACTAAAAAATTCTACAGCGTGGCTGTTAATTTATGAAAAGTCGATACATGAGGCTGTTAACAATTAACTGTTCTAAAGAAGAATGACATATGCTTTGGCACTCAAAATCATACCCCTTCTTAACCTAACCTTTGAATCATACTCCCTCCGTCCCAAAATAAGTGACTCAACTTTGTACTAACTTTTCCTGGATAATCCCACACGTCACTTTTGAGTCACTTATTTTGGGACGGAGGGAGTAGTACTCAACTACGTGTAGCTGGATTGTACAAAAATACTGAATCTTTTCCTGGTGACGTGTGGCTATCTTAAATCAACAAGTATTTATGTGATGCTGTGAAGAATAAGTTGTTGTGCAGAAGCATGTCATATCCTTTTACATAAAAAATGGATATACCTTCTTAACCTTGCCCTTAGAGTCATAGTACTGAACTACAGGCAAACTTGATTCTTCAAAAACTCTGAATCTTTTCCTGATAGTCTCAATGTTATCGTCAGCTCTTCCCTGCAGTTGATTAACAAAAGAAAACAATGTTAGAAGCAATGAAGAGAAGATGTCACATACAATCCAGCAAATAAACATAAGAGATTAAATCTAACCTGATTGCGACCCAGAAGACGCCTTACCATCTCTTCCTCAGAACAGTCAAAGAATAGCACAAACTCAGGAGATATTTTTATCTGAAGTAATGTAAAATAACTAAAGGTTGTTAGCTTGCTTTTAAAACACAAAAGGAAAGGTCAAAGTACCAAATAATTTTGAAGTTAGGAACTCTATTATTTATAAAAGTCCGAAAACAAAGTGGGCTTACAACATTCTCAAATGACAGACGGTTTTCTTGATTCCTTGGAAATCCATCAATGAGGAATTTGTCATTTTCACTTTTTATCATAGCTTCTTGTAAGAGCTTTACGGTTATCTCAGATGGAACAATTTTCCCTTCCTTTATAATGCTGTCAATCATGGTTCTGTAGGGAACAAAAAGCCACATAAGTGTTATTCATAAAATAAGGAATATAGCCTCTGGGGTCGAGCGGGTTTGTTACCCATTCTCAGAACCAGACTTGATTTCTGAGCGCAACAGCTCTCCAGCACTAAGATGTGTAAATCCAAAATGCTCCACAATATTGCTACATTGTGTACCTTTTCCACTTCCAGGACCACCTGTGGATTTGCATAAAATGAGGAACCATGAATTGGCAGCAGCATAGGTACTGTCAGCAAGCTCATTTTCCACTATGAAGAAGTTGGGGCCATCGTTACAGAATACATAAGTTACCTAGAACAAATACAACTGCAACGTTCTTCCCACCCAAGATATTCACAGTACCATCCTGCAATACGAGCAATTCAATCGATCAAAGTAAGAATGTGAGGATTTAATCCAGGATTAACTTCACTGGTAACACTGAAAATGGAATCAAAATTTAATAGAACATTGAGATTGAGGGTACCTGCCTTACATATTAAAGAGCATGTATAACATAAGTGTCATGTACAGTTTTAAACTACAAAGCAAATGGGATACATAGATGAAGACTCAAAAGTAATCTAGGAATCTAGTAACAACTGCAAGTTTTCAACCTAATGTGAAAAACATACCTCCTGCTTGGCGACAGGCACTGAAGCATCCACGGCTGTGCTCATTGCTGCAAGCATTCCATGACTCAGCTTGAGCAAGCAATGGATAATAAACTTTGGATAGCTCAGCAGAAAAGAGGGAAAGTGACAAGACTCTGCTCTACTGTAAACTGGCAGTGCAGCACAAAGTAGCAATTAAATTAAATAGTTAGCAAGAAGGGTGATGAACTTGCAGTTTCTTTTATTTCCATGCTTTCAAGATTTGAAATGCTGAACAAATGAGGCCATAATTTTGCTTCAGTTACAGTAACAGTATATAGACATACCATCTTACCACATTGTACCTACAGCTATTCATTTTTCATCACGATTTTCCCTCAGTTTTCTTGATCCATAGTTCCGATTATAAATTGTGCACGCAAATGAGCCATCAACATTTCAAGACAGAAAAGTTGACATGCACAGTCCTGTAAGCCTACACTCTTTCTTTGGGGTTGTATTAGCCTGCGCGTACGCGATACATTAGCATTTTACACACAAATCATCGCTGTGCATTACTTCTGAACTTCTCGCGCATGGGATTTGACATCAGCTGTTGGCAAGATAGAGTCACTCTTGACCGCTTATATTTGGCATTACTTATACAAACCCTATGCCGCTCATTCTAAATATTGGATTTGCTGCTCTGTAACAAAGTACCAAACACAAGGCAACAAAAATGACGACAACCACTCCTAGATGTGGCCAGTGGTACACAACCCTCTGTTATTTGATTATTTCTTGGTCGGATCCACACCCTACACTGCCATTGCCACGCGGCTCGGTGCAGGAGATCACTCCACCAGAACCTAACCAATAAAGCACTAGAGGTTCTTTGTTAGAGTATCTCACTATTTTGGGGGGAGAAACTTTTCCCCAATAAACTAAATAGAGCCAATTTAGTGGTTAAAAGCATCCATGAATCCATCAGGCAGACAGGCAAGCAGACCTAGCCATGGAGCTTATTTTGATCTACCACTTCTACTCTATAGGCTGGATAGAACAATCAAACCGGGATGAGAAGTGTGGCAGAGCAGAGAGAATGGGATCCCCGGAGAGAAACACGTACCCTACTTGTCGAGCTGGGCGGGCCGCTAGAAGTGGGTCCAATCGGCGAGAATGGTGCCAGATAGCAGCACCTGTGTAGGAGGTGGACGGAGAGGGAGGCACGGCGGCGAAGGGAGGAGCGGAGGAGGTCGGCGGTGACGGCGACGGCGACGGCGGCGAGAGGGAACTCGGAAAGGACCCGGCTGAAAAAGTGGCCGCACTCGAGCCAGTTATGGCCAGCCAGGTGCCCTCAGCAGACCGTCTCCCTGCCGTTGGATTGCGATCGAACGGTTGCTACTGGGCGAAACGGTTCCGCGGTGTAGACGGGCCACACCACGCCCCTCGCCGTTTTGCGCTGTCTTCCTCGGCGGCGCTGCGCCGCTACCCCCAACGCCCGCAGAAACGCTAGACTCCGCGCTGGTCTAGTGTGGTCCAGGCGGCTGCTCGTCGGGCGATCGTCTATCCGATCTGACTCCCAAGTGCTGGGAGGAGGGCGCCACGCTGACGGCTCCAGCCGCGGCGTCGGCGGGCGCAGGCGGCGGCGGAGATGGCGCACGAGCGGCGCGGCGCGGCGGCGGCGTCCGCGGCTGCACACGACGCGGCAGGGGAAGCACTGTGAGTCGCCGCAACCCTGGCTCAACTATAGCTAGACGCTCGCTCTAATTGTGCTTGTGGCGGAGGAATTCGATGAGATCCGCCCCCGTAATCGCGTCATGGTGTTTGTAGAACATGCCAGATCCCTGATCCGATCTGGTAGCCCCTCTTCGAGGGTGGAATCATATCATAATTTGCTGAATTCGTGGAGAGCAGCCTGCCTCTGCTCTGCTGCATGTTGTGCATATGGTTTTCGAAGCCCTGTGTGAGTTCGGGCAGTGTGATTGGGAGGAACTAAGGGCAGTCCGTGTGTAAAATGTTGTATCATCATCATTTAGATACAAGCTCATGTGCTGCTTTTTCATGCGGCTATCTAATGTGATTCTAGTAGAAATTAAAGGCATCTAGATATTATTTTTGGTCTACCGTATATTTTGATTGGTTGTGTGCAAATCACAACTGTTGGAGTCTGGGACAAGACACTGTATCTATATGTAGATGCAGCTTGTGTCTCTTTTCTTTCTTAATTAATTGCATTTCACCTCAGCTTCAATATATATGGCATAGTTTATAACTTTAGATACAGCCGATGGTGGAGAATCGGGACTGCCATAAGATCAGTGTAGCATTGTGAGTTAGTTGCCCCTTTGGTGCGGAGTTTGATTGGTTTAGCTATTTCATGATCCATTAGTGTGTCAGGGAGGCACCAGTTGCATGTCCATGTAGCAATTCTGAGTTTAAGGTGGTCAACCACCTTGATAGTCTATGTTATTATTGTGATGATGCATGATATATGATTTGTTTTGATGTAAGTACATGAATGTCTGATGTTATCTTGTCTAAATCTAATCAGTAAACAAATAGCGGCAGTTTTAGACTTTCAATCGGTATCCTTCTTTTGTTGAGAAACACGATTACTTTGCATTGATGATAGAAAATAACGCTCTATGAACAATACTTAGATAAGGCACACCCCACAGCACACTTACACAATCACTAAAAAAATGAGCTGTTGCATGAACAACATACTGCGTAAAGGAGCTTTTTGAGGAAAAGAAACTCTAAATGATCTTCATATAAGTTCACCTTTTATTGAGGGCCATTTGCGTTAACATTTCATCAAGAGAAGTAAATTTGTGCTTTTGTAGTGATTTACTGAACAAAACGGTATTAGTCTCTATTATGTAGTTTTATTTTTACCGTTCAGGTTTGATAATTTCAGCGATCACACAGGGCTCTGCAGTGGTCCTGGTTTTTCTTTGATTTGTTGTTTTCCATGCACAACAGTTTTGCAACGCAATGACAGTGCTGTCATCTTTCATACAGGCTCTTGTTTTCCATCATAGTTTACTGTTCTCTCTTTTGTTGACGTTAACCTTAGTTTTCCTTATACTTGGTACATTTCATAGTGCCTAGCATAAATAGCAACACCAAGTATTATATGATATGCATTTGATTCATTTCTTCTTATGTTGATCTGTTGTTGCAATCTGATTTCCTCCTTTCCTACCATTTCTCCAGATTTGTTGACGTAGTACATGAAGCCCCTCTATCTGGTCAGCGGCAGCCTCGAAGCATAGTTGCTGGCACTCTGTACTGTATCTTATTGGCAAGTGAATATTTGCTAGGTTTCCATTATTTTATTAATAGTTGTAGACCATGTTATCTTTTTCTTATTTTGCTGGAGAGACCTTTGAAACATGTTTTTACTTCATCATACTTTATATTTAGCCAGGAGAATATATGTATCTTATGTTTGCTAGTCCCTTTCACTCCTTTAATTGTGCTGTCGTTTTTCCTTTCTCCCTTGCAGTTTCTGGCAGCTGTGATTAACTTCTTCTTCTTCTCTAGGCAGGTTATGCTGGTGTTGTCATAGCAGCTCCATGGATATTTGTTCTTATACCAGACATGATCCTTCCGTTGCTATGCACCTGCAATGTTCTGCTTCTAATTATTACAGGTTCTTGTTTAATTTACTGTTTATCTATACTGGTAGATTTTCTATGAGGTAACTCTTAACAGAAATTTGCTGCAGGTATATTCCAACAATATTGGGTTCATCAGGTCACAAAAGTGCGACTACAGGTACGTTACGAAAGAAAAGAAAGAGAAGATCTTTATGAATTCTGTGTCAGCGCAAATAGAGGATTTACACATTAATATTGCCGATTTGCGTAATTTCAAAAATAAAAAGGCTATCAACCATCAGTTTGTAGCCATGAACCATTCACTGTTACGGTTTGCTGCGACTAAAGTCTGTTCATCAACCTTTGTGTTAAGTCATTGCTAAATGTTAACTTATTAGCTCTGTAATGTTTACTTGCTGATACAGTGCTCGAGCTTTATAATTCCTTGGATCTAATTTTATGTTAGTAGGGATCTTTTATTGGTAGTGTTATCATACCATTTACCAAGCTTCATCTTGTAAATGCAGGGCTACTATGATTTAAGCCAAAAACTGAAGCGCATTGCTCGAGTTCCATTTGCCGCTATTGCTTGCGGTAAGTATTAGCTAACAATGTGTGCTACGGAGTATCTGCTTTGTTGTAATGACAGCACCTACCATTTATTTCTTTAAACGTTCAAGGAGAACTATTGTACTAAGAAACTGCTATCCTTCTGATCTGCATTAGATTATTTGCATTTTGTAGTGAATCTGTTGGTACCTGGGTTATTTTTACCTCGGCCTGGACATTATGTGGTAGAATCTATACTGGTTTGGCTGTTATTATGTTTCTGCACCTGCTGATTTGGTAACACATTCATGCTAGTTGCTGGTACCCTTAGATAGAACTAAAACCACGACACTTATTTTGGAACGGAGGGAGTATAATATTGTTATTTCTTTTCATTTTACATTTTACATTAATTATTTGGAGTAAAAACAACATGTTTAATCTCTTATTCTCTTTATGCAATTATAGTGATGAATTATTTTGTTAAAAATATGGTTGCAGGTACTGCCCTATTGCTCTTAATTCTAGTCTGGCAGCCTCAAGTAGAAGTATTATCAATTTCAGTTTTGCTCAGGTACAGTTCTTCTGTTGAGTTGAGTATAAGCTTTCCTTAAGTTAACCTTCTCATTAACATAAAAGGCTAAGATGACCATAAGCTTCATTCTGTAAATAAAAGCATTATTGGTATTTTTAGGATGAAAATGTAAGGAATGCATTTGCATAGTTTATGCCATTTTGAGGTGGAGGTTTAGTATTCTCTTATACTGATATCATGACATGTGAAGCTCTTGGGTTATTCAGGAAGTTCAAGGTTTATTATAGGAGCGTGTAGGATACAGTAAATATGATTATAATTCTGTAGTGCACCTGGTCTTAGGTGCATATTAAACTCTAGTCTTAGATTATTATCATCACTCTGGTAGAGTAAAAATGATTAGCTAGGCAAGTTACACACAAAAAATACCCTTATTATTTATTTTGTTAAATCTTGTGCACTGCCCTCAGCAAAATCAAAGCCAAGAAAATTTCTGGAACTTATGATACATACTGACGTATTATGTCTTTCCGCCTTTAATGAAATTTCAGTACGCATATGCTAAATTGGTTTCTTATTTAGCAGGATACTGCGGCTGTTCTGCTTTGGTTCTAAAGAGAAATGAAACACTCCTATGTGATTTTTAATGCTATCACTTTCTAATTATGCAGGATTGCACTAGTTGTTGAAGCGATATCCGCTGGATGTTTCATGAGCTTATACATAGGTGGATTTTGTTGTGTGGTTTATCTATTTTATTCTTGTGTATGTTGCAGCCAGCATAAATTACTAGTCATTTTTGGGTAAATTTTTGGGCTTGACTTTAACTGTTTGTGGCCATGTAGCGTTGGAAAGTTCATTAACCATCTTCCTAGATTTTTAATTCTTGTCAACAATTAACTTGGTTTTTCCTTGAATCACAGTAGACAGTAGATCAAGAAACATGCAATAAGCCTTACTTACCAGATGATAATTCTGCATATTTGTTCATTAGTCATTAATTACATGGTGATTCCACATGTTGCCTCATTAGTTATTAAGGGTTTTCTGACTTTTGTTCGGTCGATAGCTCCCAATCATTTCCTGCAAGCAGTCAGATGACATTTTGTAATATTATGTCTGTATTTTCTGAATTTTGATATGCAGGGCACATCCATAAATACAACTCTTTGAATGAGCAGCCTGACATTCTACGGCCACTTTATTCTGCACTGCAACCATCTAGTTCATTGGAAGAGATAAGGTACGATAATATATTTGTTGCTTCATTAATAATCACATGGACTTAATAAGGTACAATATATTATCACATGGACTTGATATGGTTTACCTAATTATATTGGTTGTGTGTGTTTTCTTGGCAAATACGAACTGCATATGCAAATGCTTTTCCCTTTTGGTAAAAACACATGTGTTTTAACATCTAAAAATTGCTTCATAGGAGTATACTCCTATTTTTGCATGTACAACTGTCTGTTCTTTCACTGAGTGCCACCACACCCAATTATTCTATGCTTGCTTTTATGATAATGTAGGGTATAGTCTCGTAGAGAAGAGGAGCTTTGTGCTGATGTTTTAAATATCGAAAAATAGAAATCATGCCATTTTGAAAGCTTGTAGCCATCAGTGAACTTTCTTCATGAAATCAATTAATATTCCTGTCATTTGAGCTTTCTGGGTTGATACAATAATATATTTGCAGGTACTATGATTCGCGTCTGTCTGACCAACAAATGGCATTACTCCAGTACCAGAGGGAGAATATTCATTATCTGAGTGAAGAGGTACTTGGAATAATTCTGTTTTTTTCATGTACTTGATTAGCAACTGCATTTAGTGGCCATGTTTATTTTCCTCGATTATGTTATTATCACAGAATAGTACAGTAGTAGATACGATAATATTAGATTTTTCAACTGTTGTCCTTACAATATACATGTGTTGTAATTAAGACTGTTACTCATCTGGCATCTTTGATCATTCCTTTTTTCTTTCTAGATACTGGCTGGGCACAGCACACCGTTGCAGAAAGTGGTTAATGGCATGTGTTGTAATAAGTTTTGACATTTTGTACATGTTGTCATTACAAAGTACAATAGTCGATGCATTACACGCTACGAACAAATTCTGATTTATGCTATTATAATAGTGGTGTTGCGTTCATTGATTAATGCGTTTTTTTCTACATCAGGTGCTTAGGTTGCAAGAAAGCTTAAGTAAGTACCATAGAAGTGTTGCTGCCAGCACTCCTCAGGTTCAAATTAAATCTACCGCCAAACCTTTCCCTCCCATCCATCGAATGCTTAAGCAGACTAAAAACTGCTTAATCTTATTTATTTGTAAATCAACCTGCTTAATGTTGGATGAATCGGTGCATCATGATTTAGTATTTATGTTTCTCATCATATTTCGCCAGGTTGATCTTACTCATCTTTTGGCGTCTCGTGATCAAGAACTTCGTGCACTGTCTGCTGAGGTAATTACTCTCGGTCAACCAGATATTGCGCACAATGCATATGACCGAGGTGGTATCGGCACCTAAAAATATTTGGTGTGTTTGAACTACCTTTTCTACATCACTTTATTTTCGTAACTGCAAAGTAGCAGTTATTTCTTAATTAAGTGAATGGTGAGGTTGGTTGTTGAGTGTCAGTGTGTTCCACCACTTTTGTCAGACCAATCTGTAGGATATATACTTGGTGGATAATTTGCTCTTTCTGCCTCTGTTCATACTCTAAATGTTACCGAGATTTCGACTTGGATAAGTACAGTGCTAGGCAAACAAGAATACTCAAGCTATTCTTCGTTAGCTTAAGGATTTGTAGATCACACTTTTCTGTTAATACTCCAGCATGGACTAATACTTTGCTCATCTATCATTTAGATGAATCAAGTGCATTCGGAGCTTCGTCTTGCTCGTGGTTTGATTGCTGAGAAGGACTCGGAGATCCAGCACATTCGTGGGAACAACAATCAAGTATGTTACTGTTCAGTTTTGTGTCTGTCTGCAAGTTTTGCGGTAGTCGGATAATAGTTCCAAGTCGGTTCCGGCAAAATATATATGACTCGTTGTAAGAGGAGGCAAAGCATTATTTGTTGATGGTGAACATGATAAAATGCAGTACGTCGAAGAAAACGAGAGACTAAGAGCTATCCTTGGTGAATGGAGCACTCGAGCAGCAAAGGTAATCATGAATGACAGAACCTGATGTTGGTTTTAACAGAAGCATTTCGCTTATCATCATCTCGTTCACGTGTGTGCTCGACAGCTTGAGCGAGCGCTTGAGGCTGAGAGGGTGTCCAACATGGAACTGCAGAAGAACCGCGCAAAGCTCAGACGCCAATCAACCAGGGAGAAAATACCTGATGTTCCTCAATCAGAGAGTTCCTCCATAGGTGTGCTCTAGCTTATGTGATTGTGTCAGCAGATTTTGTGTAACAATCCGTAGGTGAACCTTGGGGCATCATGTGAAGATTTGAAGCTTCAAAATCAGTTACGTACTGAGTTGTAGATTGAAGTACAGTAGTAATGAGAAATGTTGTATGTTGGCTGTATGGGAGCACTTGTAAATATGCAGTACCACGATTAAAAGTAGAACCGTGCAGTTTCTGGAGTGTGACGTTTTAGGAGTTACAAAAAAGTTCTGATTTTTTTTTTTCATATACATATACATGTGTTTCTACACATCTGTAATTTTTTATGAAAAAAAATGTTAATTTGTACTCCCTCCGTTCCTAAATATTTGTCTTTCTAGACATTTCGAATTGACTATAACATACGGATGTATGTAGACATATTTTAGAGTGTAGATTCACTCATTTTGCTTCGTATGTAGTCACTTGTTGTAATCCCTAGAAAGACAAATATTTGGGAATGGAGGGAGTAGCCCACAAGTAAAAATAATAATAATATGCATACTTAGTTACTCCCTCTGTTTCAAAATAGATGACTCAATTTTGCATTAACTGTAGTATAAAGTTGGGTCATCTATTTTGGATGGAGGGAGTACTTACGTATTTTGGAACGGAGGGAGTAGTTCACATCTAAATGTACATGCAGCCTCTGTTTTTTTTAACAGAAGCAAAAGGCTTGCCTCATTCATTACTCAAGGAGTTTAGAGTAGATGCAGGTTCGATAATGCATTTGTGAAGTTTCTGTCAACTCAGATTTTTTCCTGCTGGTATTATTGCCCGTTGGTCCAAAAGGGGAGCTCCTATGTGCCGCTCGCTGCGGCATAGTGCCGAGCAAACGCACAAAGCGCATTCGCCTGGGCCGGCCAACTCAGTTTTTGCTGTATCAAGTGGGTTTTTCCATAGCGACATGGGGTATCCTGTAGCGGCTCGGTGTCTGACGTGACTTGGCACTACAGCACATGGTTTTTCGGTTGGTTTAAAAAAGGGAAAACAATTAAACACGGACAGTATTTGAATATTTGAACACTTTTTCTTCAAATATGGATTTTATTTTGAAAACATGAACATTTCTTGTAAACACAAACGTTTTCTGAAATTATGAGCAATTTATGATAACATTAAAATCTTTTGAAAATTCAATTTTCTTTTGAAATTTCAAAACAATTTTTGTAAACGCGAATAATTTTTTAATATACAAACATGTTTTTACAAACACGGACATTTTTAATAAAAATACAAACATTGTTTGAAATTTATAAACATGTATGATTATAAAAAATATATTTAAATAGAAAAGCAAAAAATAGAAACCTAAGAAAACGGAAAAATAAATAACAACAAAAATACAAAAAGGGACCCGTATTGGATTGGAACCTTTCGAAAGGTCCTCACAAATAACCTAGCTAAATGGGCCGGCCCAGTTAAAATCCGCGCTACCTTACCTTCCATGTGCGTTTCAGCGCCAATCTGCTGCGACGATTATTATTTTTAACGCATGCGCACCCCTTCCTTATGAGCACCTCTGAGATAATGAGTCGGCTGATTCTAGGATTGATGAAGTCACCGCACGTGTCTTGCTACCGACGGGAACGTCACCTCCCATTAAAAAAAAAATCACCTTCATTATGAGACACCAAATCGCCATATCCCAAGTTTGATCCTTAGTGTGCTGAGAGTATCACTGTTCTTCTAACCATCGAAGCACGTGTTGATTCTCGCATATAGTCAAATTAGCCATAGCGAGTCGACAGTGGGATGTCCGTACGATGGTCGACCATACCGACATCCCAGTTGACGTCTCTCCGCCAATACCGCTATGCCGACGAGCCATCATCTTCTTGAAATACTAGTACTAGGTTGGGCATACTCCATAGGGGCATTGCACGGGAGATGAGACATGGGATCTGGTTGGGCAACAATCAACTCAGTCATCAAGTAGGAGGCGGCCCATGCCGCGCTCAGCTCTTCGAGAGGCATGGGAACGCAGGATGTGCGACCACAGAAGCTCCCGTACCGACGCCCTTGACGTCCCTCCGTCATCGTGCGCTACACCGACGAGCTATCCGGTCCAGTCTAGTGTGAAGTAGTATACGTACTAGTACTAGGTTGGGCAGAGCGTGTTGGGTTGGGTCGTATGCTCGTCGTCGACCGCACGAACTCCTGCCCGTACCCTACGACACTCGCGCCATGCCGGCGAACTTTCCACTGGGAAATGTATGTATGTGTGCACGTACGTACTGTATAGGTTGGGCAGAGCCCCGTTTCTAGGTACTCTACTTGTTGTCCTAGGGTTGGGCAGAGCCGGGCCCGGTTCCTTTCTTCCCCTCTTTCGGCAGAGGAAGGAAATACGTACGCACGCACATGCCCTCAGTAGATCCATGCAAGTGTGCTGCCAAATCGTGTATTCTTAGTGGCGTCGACGACGAGATATGTACCACGTGAACCCCACAAATGACTCTGCAGAGAAAGTGTGCGTAGCGTACGTATAGCTAAAGGTGGGCAGTGAGATCTGAACCTGACCAAATTTCTCCTGCAGTTAACCGATCGACTTCCGCTCCACATTGTAGTAACGCTCAACAGTTGAAGCCGACATTTTTTTACCAGCAATAAACAGGGAAACATCCGCGTTTGCTGAATCTCATGTGCCTGGAAGAAATTGTAGCGTCGATGACTTTTGTGCTTCGCACGAGGCCAAAGGTGGGGACGTCGTGAGGAGCCATAGCGACGAGCGTCGGGCACGGCGAGGCCAAGCCATGACCTTATGTAAGAGTATCTCCAACGACCGCGCTAAATAGGCGCCACGTCGCAAAATCATCCTTTTTAACTCGCGCGTAATCGGTAGATATGCTCGAGCGGACGCGCAATAAGCGCGCGGCATATAGAATTGGACGCGCGGTTCGAATCGCCATCGCGTGCTGCGTATTTGGTGCGTCCGCTTCCACGCGCCGCACACTCGAGCACTCGTGCCGCACTCTCTCCGCCGCACCATCTTCGTCCCGCCCGCACCACCGTCGGCGAACTGACCCGATGGACTCCCGCGCCGGCACCCCTCTCACCCCTTCCTACACTCGCGACCCCTCCGCCGCCGCCACAAACCCTAGCGTGGGGAGCTTTGGCGTCGCCTACGCGGAGCTCCTCCGAGCATCGCGCGCGGCCTTTTCATGCCGCCACGGATGACCTCGGCGGCGGGTGGCGAAGCGCCGCCCGCCGTGAAGCCACGTGCCCCCCTCTCGAAGCTCCCAAATGCGGCGCGGCCGAAGAAGGGCAAGGTACCCGCGAAGAAGAACAAGGCGGTGGACGGCTACGGCTCCTTTGAAGCCATTGAGGAAGAAACTTGCAAGGCGTTCGACGGGCGCGGCGGCTACCGAAGCGCCGACGAACTCACTTGTTGAGCCGGCGGCCTCACACACCTTCGCATGAATATGTCGTTGAAGATCTTGCCAACACCTTCTGAGCTTCTCCTCACGATGCGGCCCACGACAATGAAGAAGAGGAGGAAGAATCGTCTTCGAACAACGAGGAAGAATCGGATGAAGATGATGATGATGAAGATGATGACGAGGCTTGATTGTTGATGTGCCTTTCGTTTGTATCATGAACTTGGTTTGCATTTTGAACTTGGTTGGATGAACTTGTGAGCATGAATTTGAACTTGTGGGCTTGTTTGTGTAAAATATATATTATGACATGTCTTTGTTTTGTGATGTTTGAAATTTGTTTTGTGTCCAAAATGCAACATATGCATGTGCCGGCGAGTCGCGCGCGCTGTATTTTTGCGCGCTGCTGGAGCTACGCTCGTGCGCTGCATTTTAGCGCGGCCGCTGGAGCTAGCGTTGCCTGCCGCGCCAAACCTGATGACGGGCACGCGACAAAGTGGTTTTTAGCACGCGGTGCGTTGGGCGACTGTTGGAGATGCTCTAAGACGAGGAAGACGTTGCGAGTAGCAGCGGGCCGCGACATCCTAGGCAAAAGTAAGGAAGCTGGTGACCGGTTACAATGATGACGTATGAATACATATACCACGTGATAAAAAGTAGATTGAAATATTCACATTAATTTTTTCTCTCCAACGCAAGCTACCACTAATTGGTCTCATCAAGGAAAATAAAATAAAGGCTCGGGTACACATACAACTCTACTTTTTATTTCAATTTTTCATTTTTTTTTTGCGTCGGATCATATATTTTTCTCCCAAAGCATCCGCCTCCTGCTAAGGATTCCACTACATCATCCGAATCTACATCCGATCCCACATGGCACGCGGGGCATCACCCTGGGGCTATGCATTGGTCATGCCCTAAGTCGGAGGGTGTCGAGTTCGCCAAAGTTGCTGCAGATGGGAGGGGGAAGGCTTTGGAGGGACGGTTGCGCCATCACGGGATGCGGGGCGATCGCGGGAAGGTTGCGGACCGCTGGCGGCGGCGGCCGGTGATTAGGGTTAGGCTGGAAGGCGGCGCGCGGAGAAGAATGTGAACCGTGTTTGCACAATCCTAGCCATTCTAAGGCAAACTCCACCGCGCGACCCTATCCTATCCGTCACCGTCCGTTTGGGGTAAAAGGGACAAACGAGACGGCCCAACGCGCGGGCGCAAACGGACTTTTGTCCGCTTTCGACCCATCCCCGGCCCAAGTTTGCGTCGGTTTTGGGGTGAAACAGACGGCGCGCGGACGGGCCGGACGCGCGCGCTTGTTCTCCCCTGTCCCGCCTGTCGGTGGGAGAAACCAAAACCCCACCCCACGCCCATTTGGCGCCATTTCTCCCAAACCCTCCCACGTCCCTTCCGCCGCCCCCTCTCTCCCCCGTCCATGGCCGACGCCCCGCCGAGTTCCGGCGGCCTGGCCGTCGACCCGCCCGCAAAGGTGAAGAAGAAGGCGGCCAAGGCGCCAAGGAAGCCGCGGTCGGAGTACACGTCGGAGGAGATCGCCAAGTTGGACGCGGAATCGGCGAAGAGGAGGGAACGGAGAGCGGTCGTCATGGTCGCTGCCGCCGCGGCTAAGTTCGCCGCCCAGCACGAGGAGCTGGAGGAAGCGTGGCGCAAGGCCGCTGCCGCCGAGAAAGAGGAAATCGTCAACAAAGCGCACGCCATCCTCATGCTTGGCATGGGCCGGCCGGCCGGGTTCCCTACAGCGCCCGTCGGCCCGGCGAGCACAGGCTCGTCGGTCGCCCGACCTACGCACTGCTAGTCGCCGACGTCGCGCGCCGCGCCCATGTCGCTCGGCTTTCCTCCGCCAAGGTGCGACGACCAGACCCGTTTCTAGGCGTCGCCGGACGTGGGCTTGTTCACGCCGTCCACACCGCGCCTCGCGGCCGTCATCGACCTCAACGTCACGCCTGGGTTCGGCAGCGGCGGGCGGCCGTCCGTCGAGATGCAAAGAAAGCAGGCACGGGCACCGTTCACGGGCACCATGCCGGCCCCCCACGTCTTGTTTGACGAAATGCCAACACCAACGCCAACGGTGGACCACCACTACTACAACCAGTACATGGAGAACGTGATCTTCGAGGGTGGGCATGGCGATGGCTACGACCCCGAGGAGACCCAAAGTCAGGATGGCCGGGCCCAGTACGTGCCCGATGAAGAGGCCGACGACCATGGTGACTCGTGGTATGAAGACGATGACATCTATGTCGAAGGTGATGAAGAAGAAGTCAATGAGGTTGATATTAGTGGCGAGCCATTGTTCATCGACGAGCTCACCCAAAGAGCGGAAGCACAAAAGAAGAGGAAGAGCATTCGCACGGGTTCATATACATAGGACGAGGACAAGTTGATTTGCCGTGCCCGATGAAGAGGCCGACGACCATGCTGACTACGACCATGGTGACTCATGGTATGAAGACGATGACATCTATGTCGAAGGTGATGAAGAAGAAGTCAATGTGGTTGTTATTAGTGGCGAGCCATTGTTCATCGACGAGCTCACCCAAAGAGCGGAAGCACAAAAGAAGAGGAAGAGCATTCGCGCGGGTTCATATACACAGGACGAGGACAAGTTGATTTGCCAATGTTGGATGGAGATTAGCCAAGATCCGAGGACCGATGCGCAACAAGAGGGCATTGTTTTTTGGACGAGAATCCACAAAACATTCCATGAAAGGAAGATGTTTGAACCCTACCAAATTACAAGCAACCGTGGCATCGGCTCGATTCAAAAAAGATGGTTGTTCATCCAACAAGAGTGCAACAAGTATTCCACCGCATTTGAAAGCGTTGAAGCACGGCCCGTGAGTGGTCTCGGCGTTGGGGACATGGTATGCTCTCCTCTTTCTAGCCCTTTCCTTTCTACGGCCATGAGACTTCGGCCATGTATATGTTTGCATGTTCACTTGTTGTTGATCATGTGGCGTAGGCATTTCAATCTTTGGAGGCATTCAAGGCCCGGCACAATGACAAGCCATTCACTCTTACGCATTGTTGGACGATCATCAACAATTGTCCTAAGTTCAAGGACCAATACCGTGAACTACAAAGGAAGAGAGGCAAGAAGACGGCCAAGTTCGACGGAGGTGGAGATGGCGAGGCGTTGAAGAGGCCGAGGGGCAAGACCAACTCCAAGGTTGACGACATATGTGATACCTCATCCATGGCCTTGCATGAGACTTTGCATGGCATGATGTCCCAAAAGGATGTGAGGGACGAGAAGAAGCGGCAAAGCAAGGAGGAGCAAATGAAGCAATACCTAGACCTCCAAAGACAGAAGCTTGAGATGGAGGAGACGGCCAAGCGGAGGAAGATCGACATGGAGGAGGAGGCCCGACAAAGGCAGCTCGATATCGAGGCCACCAATGCCGCCACCAAAGTGAAGGAGGTGGCCCTTGTGATCATGAGCGTGGACTTGTCGAAGATGAGCGACAAGACGAGGGCCTGGTTGAGGCCAGGCAGAAGGAGATGATCGACGCCGAAGACCTGAACTAGATCGTCCGATCGGCGTGGCCGTTCATTTTGGAGGTTGGCATGGGTGTCGCCCGCCCGCTGGGTCGTTGGCAGTGTGCCGGCGAGAAAACATTCATTTTGGTGGCCGGCTATGTTGCCGGCCGCTGGCTGTGTTGTCGGCGAGGACAACTATTCATTTTGGAGGCTGCCTGTGTTGCCGGCCGCTGGCTGATGCCGGCGATGGACGTGTAGGCCGCTGGCTCTGTTGCCGGCGTGATGAACCGGGGGCCGCTGGCCTGAAATAGGGCTTGGCATTCGAAACGTTGCTTTTGGTTTTTTACATAGACGCGGATAGGATGGGGCAAATAGATGCGGCCGCGCGCTGGATGCACGGCCACCGCATCCCAGGACAGGTCCGGACACGACCCCAAATCCCTCCCCAAACGGACAGAATCCGGACAAAACGGACGTCCGTTTGGGGTCGCGCGGTGAAGTTGGCCTAAAGGAAATCTGATCGTCTAGAAAATTGATTGATGAATAGGTGGTCCCGGAAACATCCGTAAGAGTGGTGGGGCACAAGGGACGATGGTGAACTCGACGTCTGTATATGGTCAGCGGCCATCAAGAACCCCGGCGCTGGTGCATCATACGAGCATACGTGTGCAGTGCAGGTGAAGCCAACTATAGTTGGCCGCTTGTGTGTGTCACACAGGCCTCCGTGGATACGGACGGAAGCGTGGTGAGCACTTTGACTCGGATGTCACGAACGAATGTATACGCAGACGCAGTCCGTGTAAAGAAACGCCCACCCAGACCCAATCATCGGCGACCGAAGAACACACGGGAAACGTGCGGCACATGCACGCTGTACGCACGGCTCGGAAGCTTCCACCATCGCTCTCCTGCCGCCCGCCCGTGGAGCGTGGCGCGGTGGTGGCAGTGCTCTGATTTTGACCCTGCGTAGGAGGAGTACGGACGTTGCGTCTCGTCCCGTGCCACCACCGCGCGAGGAGAGGAGACGGGTCCTGGTGAGGCCGTTGAGGTCAAGGTGTGCTGCGGGCGGTCAAAATGGAGCCGGCACACGACACGAGAGCGTTTCTCGGTGGGTCGAACGAGGCCGGACCGGGGTCGGGACAGCGCTAGCTGCGTGCCACACCGGAGCAGGTGTGGGGCGTGCGGGCACCCAGGTTGACCGCTGCTCCTTTGCTTCTGCGTGCGTCCGAGGCCGCGTGCGGGCTCCGTCCTTCCATCGATTCGGTCTCTCGTCTGTCCGCACTTGGATGGGTGCACCGGAGATTTTGCAACACACGGTGGTTTTCAAGCGATTGCTACATTCGCCGCGCGGCTCAGCTCATCTTCGCCGCGAGAAACCTACTCCGGCCATCTGGATCATCTCACCAACGGCGTCCGCGACAATACCAAATGCAAGCATCATCAGAGAATTCAAGCATTTCTGCTTAGCTGAGAAATAAAGTTGGCCGCAGCTATCCCTAATGAGCTTAAAGTAGTCATCATGTGCCTCCACTTCCTTCACAATGAGAAAAAATAATGATTTGCGCATACGAAAAAGGAAAAAAAGCATGGATCATCGGGAAATTTGGGTCCGGAGCAAAGTAATCCTTGTACAACAGCCGTGCTCCAACAGACCCTATCCCGATTAATAACTCTTCTCCGTTTGATCGAGTCATTGAAGTTGAGAATATGCTCCACCCGTCGATCCATTTCCTCTGCATGTTCATGAGCATGATCATATTCACTTCTTCATCCGAATCAGACGAATCAAAGAACTCATTTTCCAAGCATATTGTCAAGCTTCGTTGGTCCATACGTCTCCCATGAAGCATCCGAGTCAACAGTTTTCCCCGCAAAAAACCAAGTCGGACAATGTGTCAAACACATCAAGGGAAGGTGTACCCCGAAAGTTGCTAGATGTACGGCAGTGGCGTCCAGGCTGGTGAGGATGTCCACGACAATGAGAACGGGAGGGGGGACTATAGTGCCGGTGCTGGCGACGCTAAGGTTCGGAACGGCGACAGAGCAAGAGTCGCGACGAAGCTAAAAGACGTCTGACGCAGAGCAGGAAGGAGAGACGAGAGAGCAAATGAAACCGGTAAGTCGGAGGGATGGATTTGGTGCAATTTATGATAGGGTCAGGGTGTCGGGTCTGACATGACGGACACGTCCGGTCGCGCCCAGGGTTCCCATATCTAGGCTATATGAGGGGTGCCGGTCAGCCCGGACGTTTGAGACCCATTCAGATGCCCATCTGTGTCGTATTTTTTTAACTGATCGCTGACCGAGGGCGTTCGCCTAAACGTTTAGGTGAGGTTTGATACGTCCGGCTATGGATGCTCATTTTCTTGAGATAGCTAACCACATGTTTCAAGCGGTCGGCTCATAACAAGAGCACCCACCCAAAAGTGCCCGAGTCGTTATAAGGAAGCATAAGCACGAAGAATTAATCCTCAGTTTAGTCGGCACAGAAAAGGCGTGCTTTCACTGGAACAAAACAGACGCTGGAATTTACCGGGAATGTGTAAAGCAGGCTAGTGGCGGTGAAAGAAATTCTTCCCATTTCTTTTTTCCTTTAGAACGATGACCCATGATGCAGCGCCAAAATGGATCCTCGTTCCATTCCGTTCCGTTCCATATAGGCATATCTTGCACTTTCGATTAAGAAAACGACTTTTCGTCTTCCTCCTCCTCGTCCTCGTCTGAGCATGCGTTGAACAAATTTCTCGCCGACCTGCACGGCAAAACCCCCCATTTTTTCCCTCATGCTACCAGCAGGCAGGCTACATCAATTGAGAGGAACGAATAATGATGACAAGGCGGGATGACGTGCGCGTTTCGATCGGTTCCAACGTCCGCCGCCTAATCAATCCCCACTTGTAACCCCTTATCTTCCCAACTTTGCTTCTTTCATCTGCTGATGGGAAAATCATTGCCAACTCACAAGTGGCGGATGCTGCTACTTTTACCGACGGAGCGACCACCACGCCGGATTTCAACGTCGGGGGTCGGGATCTCACGCCACTTTTGACACCTGTACGTCGAACCGGACAAGGTCGTTGTCGCCGGCCGTCAAAAGCACACGTGGGTCTGATGGCGCCTCTCTTGAAATTTTCAGCCATCTGCCCCACCCCGAGCTCAGCAGTAAAAGCCGAAAAACCTAGCAAGTCGTATTCACCTGCAGGCTCCGGCACGGATAAGTCCTGAGAAACTGCTTGCATCTGGGCTCTTGATCGGATCGGAGCAGATCGAGGGAGCTACCGGCCGGGCCGGCCGTCGGCGTGATCGATCCCCCCCTCACGCACCGCACCAGAGACAGAGGCGATCGGGCCGGATGGAACCGTCGCGATCCGTAGCACGGATTTTCCTGGTGTGGGATACGATGGGACATGGCATCGGCCCGATGCTGGGGGCAGTGGGCATCCGCTAGCTAGACCTCCGGAATCGGCATGCGATCCGACCCTACGACGCGACTTGACTTGGGAGAATTATTCTGGGCACGATCATCGCCTCTGTTGCTATCAGGCCAGGCATCAGCAACAGAAGGGAAGCGCACTGGGGTAGTGCACTGCTGACTAAAACAAGGGCGCACGTGAGAGCAGTTCAGGGTCACTAGATGGATCGTGATGGTCATCCGGGCCATGGCCTCATGGGATCCTGTATACGTAGCACGTACAAGTATGTGGTTTTGAACTTATGTATTGTATTGGTACATGCACTTCTTCAAAATGGATGCACGTCTGAGCAACTCCAACACACCGACCCATTTCCTCCGCACGTATCCGTTTGAGTCGCAGCGGACAACAAAATCGGTCCAACGCGCTGACCTAAATGGACGTGCGTCTGTTTTTTGTCCGTCTGGCAACCCATTCTTGGCTCAAACTTGAGCCTGTTTGCGTCGGCACAAATGAGAAGCGGACGCGCGCGACGCACGCCTACTCCTCCCCTGGCTCGCCAGTCGGAGGAATAACGACAATCATTTCCCTTCACTTTCCCAAAACTCTCCCGCATGCCCGCGCTCGCGGTCGCTCGCCATAGACGACGTGCCGAATCTCGTTGCTGCCGCCGGCCTCGCCTCGTCCGGTCTCACCTCCGTTGCCTCCACCAAAGGCAAGCCTCGCGCGTCCCGCAGGACCGTGGCGCCGTCCAAGAAAAAGAAGCTGACGCCCGAGGAGCGGGCGGTGCAGTCGGCCAAGAGGAAGGGCCGGAGACACGAGTAGGACGCAAGGGACGAAGCAACAGTCGTCGCCGCCCTCTCCATCGCCGCACAGCGGGAGGAAACCAATGTCCGAGTCACCAACGAGGGATGCTCTGCTCTACCTAAGGTTAAACTCTGGCCAGCAAGGGCTCGTCCGCGCCATCATGGCCGACATTTCCTTGGATGGTGTTGCCAGAGTCGCCGCGCGCGACTGCCACGCAGCCGATTCTTGGCTTCCACATCTATCCGCAAGCCATCCGCTTCTCCGAGGAATGCTCGCCGGAGGTGAGCGTGGTGGCACCGTCAATGCCCTCGCCCCGCGCCCGTGGCCATCGACCTCAACGGCACACCGATGGCCGGTGCATCATCCTCCGAAGGGGCGAGGAAACGCCCGCAGGAGATACCAGCCGACATGCTCCCCGGCGCCCGCAACCTGTTCGACAGAATGCCGGCGACCGGTGACGAGGGAACGACCAACCGTTTCATCATCAAGAACATCGTCTTCGAAGGCGATGCGGCGGCTGCTGCCTCTGCTAATGGTGGCATCGTCTTCGAAAGCCAAGACGTCCAAGCCCCATCATGCCGACGACGTATGATCAAGCTGGCATGGAAGAAACCTTCATGCATGATCAGGTCGGCATGGGCAACACCTTTGAAAGAAGATGCGTGCCCCCATGTTTGGTTTTGGTAATTGATGACAATCTCTATGGACTAATGGTTGCCTTGAGTTATATTTGAAGGATTTGTCCATAGCCTTTTCTTGGAGTCCATTTGTTGGTTTCAAGGAGAGTTTGTGATGACCAAGGTGCTATTCAAGGAATTACCTAAAGATTGGTCATGTGAGAGGTTGATCAAGACTAAGTCAAAGAGTGAATCAAGTTGATCAACACACAAAGCGGAGAAGATGTACCGAGAGAGATCAAGCGATCCCATGGTATGGTAAGCATTATCAATTACGCTTTTGTGTACTAACCCATGGTCTTCGTGAGAGTTCTTTGTGGGGTTAGGTTGCGGTGTGCAAGTTCAAGTGGATCATCACGAAGATATCATATGCTTGAAGCTTGTCGTCCATTGTGGTGGCAATGTACTTGTAAAGATGAGCCAAAGAGTGGCTCACCCATAGTGGAGTATGGGGGAGCAATCTACTAGTCTTCACCGAGCCAACGCAATCAAGAAAGGTGGTCCAACTTGAGGAAGTCAAGATCGTCATCATCTAGCTCAAGTGGACTTTGTGCAAGGCAAAGGTTTGCCCTTGATAGGTTTTATGTTTTACTGGTCTCATGGTGATAGTTGGGAGACCGGGTTATAGGATCGATTACCGTACTATCAAGGCGGGCTCTCGATGAGTAGCTTGATCGTATCATTCGTAGAGAGCTCAAACCGTTGCATCCTTGCATCATCTTTATTGGTTCTTGTTTGGTTATTCTCCTTGTGAGTTTTGGAGCTGATGGTCATCTTCTTGACAAGTTTGAGTTCATCGAAAACGGAGTTCACATGCATCTTCTATGATGTTTTTGATGTTGGAGGTTTTGCCGGTTCGTCTCTGATGGAGGGTTCACTCCTCTATATCTTAGGCATACCCCCATGCCTCTTCTTACTATAACCAGTCGATGTTTTGATGCTACTCGTCTTCGTGTATCCAACAAACTTGAGCTTGCTCAGTTCAAATCTCATGTGCAGAAGTTATGGCAGTTCTGGTTTTATTGTATCCTTCTGTTGTCTTTAGCTGCGATATGAAGGCAGCCAAGTGCTAAAGCCTCCGTGGCATGCGGTAGTACTGCTGTAATGCCCAGGATGGAATTATACCTCCTACGTGTCGAGGCACGACTTAAAGGCATAAGTCCATCCTAGAATGATCTCAAGTTTGGTAATCTTTGCACAACTCATGTAAAAGAGGGATAGTAAACTGAAAAAAAATAGTTGGCTTACAATCGCCACGTCACAGAATAACAGTACAAGTCTCAAGCATCATACAATAAGATCACTACAACCCTCTAAGGGCAAAAGCCAAATGTCAAAGTACCAAACTCAGATAAATAAAGCAACCACAGGCGGATCGAATCCTAGTAAGAGACTCCACTACTGATCGTCCGGGTAGCGCACGTAGTAACGACTACGCTCCTCGTCGTACTCCCAATCCAGCTCGGTGCCATCACCTGGATAGCTCACAGCTGGACCTGCATCTGGTGTGTGAAGTAACTGTGAGCCACAGAGGACTCAGCAATCCCGTTCCCGGGTAACAGAACTATCAAAGCCTTTAGGTGAGGGAAAGGCTGAAGAAAGAACAAGTCTGCAGCAGCAACTAGCATCTAGCTTACGCAAGTGAGAGCGAGAAGAGAAGGCATCGCGAGAAGTGATCACGAAGTGATCCTAGCTACAAGCTCACAAGCATAACCCCTCCGTGTTCAACTCCCGAATCCCGATTCGGAAATTGACAGTCACGGAACACACGCTGGTAGTGTATTAGTATCATTGTGTCAAGTTTTCTACAACCGGAATTAACAAGCTCCCATCTGCCACATAACCGCGGGCACGGCTTTCGAAAGTTCAAACCCTGCAGGGGTGTTCCAACTTGACCCATTACAAGCCCACGATCCGCGGAGTCGCAACTCCAAAGTGGGAAGGCCCGAGTATCCTCGGAATCCCGTGCTCAAGTTAAACCGAACTAAGGTAAGGCTAATCCAGCAAATCCTCCCGGCGTGCCGACACCCTGATAGTAGCCGCGCGTATCTCGTCTCAGGCCACGACCGGATGGGTGATCCCACAGGTTTTTACCAAACCTTGAGTTTCCTCGAGGTGGCCCCGCGTAACCCCCGTTTCGGACCAACACTCATGTGGAGCACTGGCCCGGGGTTGTTGATTAAGAAAGAGGGTTAATTACTCCCTTATGCATGTTTAGTTTGTTATTAGGCAAATAGTACCAATGTTGGGATTTGCTGGAAAAGACTTAGCACTTAGCGGTTTATCGAGGGGGTCCCATACACCCCAACCGTGTTAGGAACGCATAATCAAGGAACATAAAACCGGCTTATACGGATCCTAACGGCATGAGTGGAACAAATCACCAAGCAAAAGGCTTAGCCTTCCACCCTTGCCAATATATATGTGATTTCATTTTAAACATTTAGATAGTGTGATATAACCCAACCAAACTTCAACATGGAGCAAGCATCTTCACTTCACCTGCAACTAGCAACGCTATAAGAAGGGCTGAGCGAAGCGTACTTAGCCAAGCAACGGTTTGCATAGGTAGGGTGGTTAAACATGGCAATTGGTTACAAGTAGGAGGCTGACAAGAAGAACATGGGCATCGAGGCAAAACTATAGATCGAGACTACTAGCAATAGGCAAAGATAGTAAAGTTATCGGGGTTCGGTCATCTTGCCTGAAGAGAAGACGTTCGGATCGAAAGAAGGGTCCTCGTGCTCAAACTCGTTGGAAACCTCGTGCTCAACCTCGTTGGAAAACTCGTGCTCAACTTCCGGCTCTAAACAAGACAAACACACCAAGCCCCAATCAACAAAATGCAATGCGCACTCGAAAAACATGAATGCATGATGGATGCACTAAAGATGCACATGGAGCACGGAAAACATCACTCAAGCAAAACACCTCAAAACAAGATAACAAGCTGATATTATTAATCTACACAGAAAATCACCCAAGTTTGATATAAGATTCGCTGAAATCGGAGTTACGGGCTAAAAGTTATGCCCGAAACAAGATTTGAGCGAAAACTACAAATTACAGCAACATAGCATCTTGGGAGCTCAAAATAAATAATCTACAGCACCCAAAAAGCATGGCAAAGGACTTGAACACAAACTAGATATAATGTACAGCAACTAGGTCCAAAGTGCACCCCCAACGGAGTCACGGATCAATAGCAATGATCTTGGACATATTGAACTTTGAAATAAAATTCTGGCAGCAGAATTTTATTGAAAGTTTGGAGCAAAAGATAAACATGCTACAGCCACTCAAATGGACATGTGAGGACATGGATGGAAAGACAACAATATATACTTCAAGGAACAATCAAAAACCACCCCAAAACTATCATGCTTTGTCCTACAACATCACACGAACATGGCATCGGAACGTTACAGATTTCAGACTTAGTGAAATTTCACTAAGTCCTAAAACAGCAACATCATCATAGCACACAAAAGAGCATGTTTAAGACACCTCGAAACTAAACATGGCAAAGGGTAAGCACCTCATCAAAATACATATGAAGGTGATCCCGAAACACACAAGCATGCATCATTGTGGTGAACACACCGATTGCAACGAGCTCAACAAGATGGCATTTCATAACAAGTGAAAACTCAACAAGTGAACATGGCATCTTGCAACGAAGATAACAAGGAAACAATAAATCTACCATGCAACCTATCATACACAACACGTAGTTTGTGACGAGACGAACACGTGGACATGTCATTTGCATCGTTTGGACAAACGAGCTAAAAGATATCACATGTCAAAGGTGGCATGAAAATAACACATAACAGCAGTTTATAACATCATGCACTCTTGCAACAGCAAAACAAGTGTCAAGATGACATCTAACATGCATGACTACAACAGGTAAAACGTAGAGGGCATCTCCACGAACATCTGGACATACTACACGCGCAAAACGGAGCAACAGGCACAAAGTTAGGGCAGTTCAAAGATTGCATCACAGATCAGTTTACAGGGACATAGCGGGGAAGAAGTCAACCTCTGGAGAAAAAAAACAGACACGGGCCGGCGGCGGCGGATCTGGCCCAGATCTGGAGGAACTGGGCCGGCGGCGGATGGAGCGGCCCAGATCTGGAGCTGGACGGCGCTGGGGGAGGCGGCCCGCTCGGGCGGCGGCGGAAGGAGCTGGGCCTGGCCCTGTCGGAGGCCGAGGCGGGACTGACTAAGGCCCGGCGGCGTACGGCCCTTGCGGCGCTGGCGGGGAGGCGCCTGGCCTCGCGGGCGAGGCGGGAGGCCCAGCCGACGGCGAGGCGTATGGGCCCGCAAGGCTGGCGGCCCGATCCGGCGGCACGCCCGGTCGGTGGAGTGGAGCAACGGGCCGGATGGAGAAGGGCCTCGGCGGCGAACAGGGGAAGTGGCGAGGCAGGATCGGTCGGGCCGGGGCTGACCTGGCGCGGGGGAAGTGGTCCCGCCCTCCTGGCGTCGGGCGTACGGCCCGTCGATGCGGCCGGCTCGGAGAGATCGAGCCCGAGCGGCTGCGACCAAGTGGCCTCGAGCGGTCGGCTCCCTGGCGCGTGGGAGTCAGCGCTGGGGGTGGCCGAGGCCCCCGTTGACCCGCCGGATCGAAGGGAGCAGGAGGTTTCTGTGGCTGCCGGCGGCGGCTTCGAGGGAAGGGATGATTTTTTATTAAGTGGAGAGGAGAGGGAAATGGATCTGAGAAAAAAAAAGGGGATGCCAAAATTAGACCTAGAGGGGTCTATATGTAGCAGTTTTAGACTAGGGTTTGGAGGCTAGGGGGTGTTTAGGAGCCCTCCGATCTGATCCAACGGATCCGATCGCGGGGATTGTTTAGAAGGGACTAGAAGGAGATAAAAGAGAGCAGCAGGGGTATTTCCGGGACACGAAGTGAAGGCACATCGGACCCACACGGACAACGGAGGGAAAAGTCAACGGAGTCCAAACGAGACGAGATTAGAGAGGCGGGTTGCACACAACAAAACAACAACACACAACACAACCTCGCGGCACACCGGTAACGAAAAACGCCCGAACAACAAAGTAGGCCTACGGGACGTCACGGACACGTGAGGGAGCTCCGGAACGCGAAACGGACAACGGGAAGGAACACGACGAACCGGATGCAACCCACAGCACAACAGCAATGCAATGCACATGTCTACATGATATGAATGAAAGCCACACACTCACACAACAAAACGACGAAAGCCCGAAAGACAAGAACCCGAAATGGAAATAGATGAAGCCGGAGATATATTATATACCCAAAAGGGAAAGTATTACATCCGGGGCATTACAAACTCTCCTCTACTACAAAAAGATCTCGTCCCGAGATCTAGGACTGGAAAAAGGAAGGGTACTCGGAACGAAGATGATCTTCTCGTTCCCAGGTAGCTTCTCGGTCTGTGTGATGTGACCACTTGACTTTCAGAAACTTGATGGACTTGTTACGAGTCTTGCGTTCGGTTTCTTCGAGAATTGCAACTGGATGCTCTCGGTAGGAAAGGTCTTGTTGAAGATCAATCTCCTCAAACGGAATCATGCGCTCAGGTGCCTTGAAGCATTTGCGAAGCTGAGACACATGGAAGACATCATGAACATTTGCAAAGTTGGAAGGGAGCTCGAGCTGATAGGCTAGATCGCCTCTTTTGCCAAGAATTTTGAAAGGCCCGACGTATCTAGGAGCAAGCTTTCCTTTGATACCGAATCTCTGGGTTCCTTTCATCGGAGAAACTCGGAGATAGACATGATCACCGATGTCGAAAGCCAAATCACGATGCTTTCCATCATAGTAGCTCTTCTGACGCGACTGAGCGGCCTTGAGATTCTCACGTATGACTTTGCACATTTCTTTGGCTTCAGAGATCAAATCATTGCCAAGAAGTTGGCGTTCGCCTGTTTCAGACCAGTTGAGAGGGGTACGGCACTTTCTGCCATAGAGAATTTCAAACGGTGCTTTGCCTGCACTTGCTTGGAAGCTGTTGTTGTAAGAGAATTCGGCAAATGGAAGACAGTCTTCCCATTTCATGCCGAAGGAGATGACACAGGCTCTGAGCATATCTTCTAGGATCTGATTCACACGCTCGACTTGACCACTAGTCTGAGGGTGAAAGGCAGTGCTGAACCTGATCTTCGTGCCCATGGCGGACTGAAAGGAGTCCCAGAACCTTGATGTGAACAAGCTGCCACGGTTTGAGGATATCACTTGAGGAATGCCATGTAGGGACACAATTCTGGAAGTGTACAGCTCTGCAAGTTGAGCTGCATTGATTGATTCTTTGACTGGAAGAAAGTGAGCGACTTTGGTAAGCTTGTCAATCACCACGAAGATAGCATCATTGCCTCGCTTGGATTTAGGAAAGCCAGTGACGAAGTCCATTTCAATGTGGTCGAACTTCCACTCAGGAATAGGAAGAGGTTGGAGAAGACCGGCTGGACGTTGATTTTCTGCTTTCACTCTTCTGCATACATCACATTCATTCACGAACTGGGCAATTTCCCTTTTCATGCGTGTCCACCAGTAAGACTGCTTGAGATCTTGGTACATCTTGGAACTGCCAGGATGAATGGAAAGGAGAGAGTCATGAGCTTCTTCCATTATGAGCTTCCTGAGATCACCTTTGGGAACAACGAGTCTGTCCTCGAAGAACAAGGTATCTCTCTCATCAACACGGAAGCACTTATATTTTGGAGTGCCCTTTGCAATCCCATGTTTCACCTTCTTCACCATGGTATCACTGAGCTGGGCCTCACGGACTTGATCTTCCAAGGTAGGAGCAATCTGGAGATTTGCAAGAAAACCCTGCGGAACAACCTGAAGGTTGAGCTTCCTGAAAGCTTCACAAAGCTCAGGCTGGTGTGGCTTGATAAGAAGGCTGTTGCAATATGCCTTTCTGCTCAAAGCATCTGCAATCACATTCGCCTTGCCTGGAGTGTACTCAATGCTGGGGTTGTACTCTTGGATCATCTCGACCCAACGAGTCTGGCGGAGGTTCAGATGCGGCTGTGTGAAGATGTATTTCAAGCTCTTGTGATCAGTGAAGATGTCGACCTTTCTGCCCAACAACAGATGTCTCCACGTAATCAGAGCATGTACCACAGCTGCTAGCTCGAGATCATGTGTGGGATAGTTCTTCTCAGCTGGCTTTAGCTGACGTGAAGTGTATGCCACAATTCTCTTCTCTTGCATAAGCACACCACCAAGACCTTGAAGAGAAGCGTCACAGAACACTTCATAGGGCTTGGATTCATCTGGAGGAATCAGAACTGGAGCTGAGACAAGCTTCTCTTTGAGGGTTTTGAAAGCCACTTCACATTCGGGAGACCAAGAGTATTTGACATTCTTCTGAAGGAGGTTGGAAAGAGGCTTGGCAATCTTGGAGAAGTTCTCCACAAACCTTCTGCAATAGCTGGCAAGACCCAGAAAACTGCGGAGCTGCTTGACGTTCTGAGGAGCTTCCTAGTTGACAATTGCTTCAACTTTCTCGGGATTAACCGCAATACCGTCAGCTGAGATAATGTGGCCCAGGTACAGAACCTTCTCGAGCCAAAACTCGCACTTTGAGAACTTGGCATAGAACTTATGCTCTCGGAGTCGATCAAGAACCAGACGTAAGTGCTTTTCGTGATCTTCTTCATTCTTGGAAAACACCAGAATATCATCCAGATACACAAGCACAAACTCGCCAGTATAGGGGTTGAAGATGTAATGCATCATCCTTGAAAAGGTAGGAGGAGCATTGGCGAGACCGAAGGACATGACGGTATACTCATATGAACTGTAGCTCGTTCTGAACGCCGTCTTGGGAATGTCTTCCTCGCGAATGCGAATTTGATGATAGCCCATTCGGAGGTCAAGCTTAGAGAACACTTTAGCTCCTTTGAGCTGCTCAAAGAGTTCGTTGATGTTGGGGAGCGGATACTTGTTCTTAATCGTCTTCTTGTTCAGTGGCCGGTAGTCAACACAGAGACGCTCCGTGCCATCTTTCTTCTTGACAAATAAGACACCACAGCCCCACGGAGATGTACTCGGTCTGATGAGACCCATATGCTCCTGTTCATCCAACTGTTTCTTCAATTCCTTCAATTCATCTGAAGAGAGCTTGTAAGGACGCCGGCAAACAGGTTCGGTGCCCGGCTCGAGTTCAATGACAAACTCCACCTGACGGTGTGGAGGCATGCCTGGAAGTTCTTCTGGAAAGACGTCTTGATATTCATTCACCACTGGAATTTGCTCTATGGCATTAATTTCACCCTTATCATTAAGAGAGAAAAGCCGAATAGTATTATCCCTGGAGGCGAAGATAATCACATCTTCATCAGAATGAGTCAACTTGACTTCCTTTTGAGCACAATCAATGTGAGCATCATGCTGAGAAAGCCAATCCATTCCGAGAATGAGGTCGATATCAGAATGACCAAGAACCACCGGTTTAGCCAGAAAACGATAATCTCCCATGCGAATAGAAACATCCGGAGCATAAACACTAGAAGTCATAATCTTGCCCGGAGAAACAACTTGCAACTTCTGAGGCAAATTTGAAGTGGCAATACTGTGCTTGGATGCAAAAGGTTGAGACATGAAAGAGCATGATGCACCCGAATCAAATAACACTTTAGCAGGTATAGAGTTCACTGGAAGGTTACCCGGAATAACATCAGAAGAAGCCTCTGCTTGTGCTGCATTCATCAGATTGACCCTTGCAGACTTTGGATCATGCCTGACAATAGCTGAACTCATAGGTGGTGGAGGAGGAAGACGCTTCGGATTCGGACATCTGTTGGCATAGTGACCTTTCTGAGTACATTTGTTGCAAGTCACTTCTGAGAGAGGACGGAACTGAGAGCCACTGGACTTGGAGCCTTGAGACTGAAACTGCTTCTTCGACTGGTTGCTTGGGTTGGGTGGGTGGGAGAAACCACGACCACTAGAGTTCTTGTTGTTGGAGTTGTTGAAGTTGCTGGAGTTGTTGTATGGAGCTCGAATCATTGGAGGAGGAGGAAGCCAGAATTTCTGTTGTTTCGCAGCCAACTGAGACGATGAGGTAGAGTGAACAGCATCTCGAATTCTCTTCTTAGAAGCCTCCATCTTAAGCTGAGCTGCTTCTTGTTTCAAAGCCATATTATAGAACTTATCGAATTCGTCTGGCTCGAACAGAGTGAGAGCAAGCTGAAGTTCATCTTTGAGACCTCCACGGAACTGATAGATTTTACTCTTTGCATCAGGAATGTCTTGCTTTGCATAGCGAGCGAGGTTTTGGAACTTGACATTATACTGATAGACTGACATGGAGCCCTGCTTGAGGTTGCGGAATTGCTCACGCATACCCTCGATAACACTTGTAGGAATGTGATGCGAGCGGAAATCCTTGCAGAAGTTCTCCCACGAGATCACTTGACCCGGCCTTGAGTCTTTGTACTGCTGCCACCAGTCAGCTGCTTGATCTTTCAGTTGGAAGGCTGCAAACTTCACATAGTCATCTTCTTTCACGTTACTGCACTCAAAATGCTTCTTGATATCGGTCATCCAATCTTCAGCATCAAGAGGGTCGACACAGTAACTGAAAGCTTTAGGGTTGTTGGCCAAGAACTGGTTGAGGGTAGCATGGTGCTGCTGGAAGAAGTTGCCTTGGTTCATTGGAACGCCCTGATTAGCTTGATTAGCTTGATTAGCTTGCATCATCTGCATCATCTGCATCATCAACTGAGTGTTCTGAGCAGTAGTCTGCATAATTGCTCTCCAAGCCTCAGGCGGAGGAGGAGGGGAAGGAGGATGCTCTGGGACCTCTTCCACCTCTGGGTTGGCATTCGGAACCTTTTTCGGAGCCATCCTGTAAGAGATGACCACGAATCAGCAATTGATTGACAAAAGGAATAAGCGGAATCAATGGAATGAATTGCAACAAGTCTTCACAATAATCATTCGAACAATAAGAACGAATGAAATCATCCGAACAAGAGGAACGAACGATATTTCTCAGTTAATTGATAACATCAGTCTTCACGAGAAGCCACATAGGGATCAAAAGGATAAAATAATAAAAAAACAACAAGGTACGGAAAGGAACAAACACAAGAGAGGAGTTTCGTTCTAACATCTTTGTGCTGAAAGCATATGAACGCGTTACGAAAAGGTTTTGCAATCCCCGGATCAGCATAGCCAAGGACCCTTTAAGATGCAACTCCTGATAGTAACCTCGGTCATATAACTCCTTCACTCAATGTCGAACCCCGAACTCACTAACCTGCATTCGTTGGAAGAATGCCTACGATCTACTGGATAAAACCCACCTATAGATTTCCGAAAGATTCCAGTTATGCAATCAGGTGTTGGGGATACACGGGAAGCACCGCGCAATCAACTCTAACCTACATCCAGGTGTATCCATCCTTCAACACATAACCAGTCTTTCTCGGAAACTGTGTACCTCGGACCTTCGAAAAGCATCCACTATAACAAGCTATGGCAATACTCCCGAACTACCTCCCCAGTACTGGGTGATGTCGGGGTTATCTTGCCACTGGCCGTATAGGGGAGATTTTCGATGTCGGCCGTCTTAAGTATTTAGTACTGTCGCGATATGCTTGTTACAACGATACCCCAAAGCTCAACTCCTCGGTAACAGGAGGCATCGGGAACAATATCCTTGTCACAAGAACATCGAAACAATCCCAGAATACTCGCGGGATTCCTAAAAAAAAATTGTGCAAATTTTGAAGATAGGAGAGACAAGAGTAGACGTCAGGAGTCCTCACCAGAGAGAAAGGGGATGAGAAGCAAAGAAATCCTACTCTCCGATATAATATAGGACTCAAAAGTTTTCAGTGTGTGCCTAGACTCAACCGTCAACGGTTCGATCAAACAGTGGGGGCTCCTAGGTCGGAGAAGGCTCTGAATACCAACTTGTAATGCCCAGGATGGAGTTATACCTCCTACGTGTCGAGGCACGACTTAAAGGCATAAGTCCATCCTAGAATGATCTCAAGTTTGGTAATCTTTGCACAACTCATGTAAAAGAGGGGATAGTAAACTGAAAATAGTTGGCTTACAATCGCCACGTCACAGAATTACAGAACAAGTCTCAAACATCATACATTAAGATCACTACAACCCTCTAAGGGCAAAAGCCAAAAGTCAAAGTACCAAACTCAGATAAATAAACCACAGGCGGATCGAATCCTAGTAAGAGACTCCACTACTGATCGTCCGGGTAGCGCACGTAGTAACGACTACGCTCCTCGTCGTACTCCCAATCCAGCTCGGTGCCATCACCTGGATAGCTCACAGCTGGACCTGCATCTGGTGTGTGAAGTAACTGTGAGCCACAGAGGACTCAGCAATCCCGTTCCCGGGTAACAGAACTATCAAAGCCTTTAGGAGAGGGAAGGCTGAAGAAAGAACAAGTCTGCAGCAGCAACTAGCATCTAGCTTACGCAAGTGAGAGCGAGAAGAGAAGGCATCGGCGAGAAGTGATCACGAAGTGATCCTAGCTACAAGCTCACAAACATAACCCCTCCGTGTTCAACTCCCGAATCCCTATTCGGAAATTGACAGTCACGGAACACACGCTGGTAGTGTATTAGTATCATTGTGTCAAGTTATCTACAACCGGAATTAACAAGCTCCCATCTGCCACATAACCGCGGGCACGGCTTTCGAAAGTTCAAACCCTGCAGGGGTGTTCCAACTTGACCCATTACAAGCCCACGATCCGCGGAGTCGCAACTCCAAAGTGGGAAGGCCCGAGTATCCTCGGAATCCCGTGCTCAAGTTAAACCGAACTAAGGTAAGGCTAATCCAGCAAATCCTCCCGGCGTGCCGACACCCTGATAGTAGCCGCGCGTATCTCGTCTCAGGCCACGACCGGATGGGTGATCCCACAGGTTTTTACCAAACCTTGAGTTTCCTCGAGGTGGCCCCGCGTAACCCCCGTTTCGGACCAACACTCATGTGGAGCACTGGCCCGGGGTTGTTGATTAAGAAAGAGGGTTAATTACTCCCTTATGCATGTTTAGTTTGTTATTAGGCAAATAGTACCAATGTTGGGATTTGCTGGAAAAGACTTAGCACTTAGCGGTTTATCGAGGGGGTCCCATACACCCCAACCGTGTTAGGAACGCATAATCAAGGAACATAAAACCGGCTTATACGGATCCTAACGGCATGAGTGGAACAAATCACCAAGCAAAAGGCTTAGCCTTCCACCCTTGCCAATATATATGTGATTTCATTTTAAACATTTAGATAGTGTGATATAACCCAACCAAACTTCAACATGGAGCAAGCATCTTCACTTCACCTGCAACTAGCAACGCTATAAGAAGGGCTGAGCGAAGCGTACTTAGCCAAGCAACGGTTTGCATAGGTAGGGTGGTTAAACATGGCAATTGGTTACAAGTAGGAGGCTGACAAGAAGAACATGGGCATCGAGGCAAAACTATAGATCGAGACTACTAGCAATAGGCAAAGATAGTAAAGTTATCGGGGTTCGGTCATCTTGCCTGAAGAGAAGACGTTCAGATCGAAAGAAGGGTCCTCGTGCTCAAACTCGTTGGAAACCTCGTGCTCAACCTCGTTGGAAAACTCGTGCTCAACTTCCGGCTCTAAACAAGACAAACACACCAAGTCCCAATCAACAAAATGCAATGCGCACTCGAAAAACATGAATGCATGATGGATGCACTAAAGATGCACATGGAGCACGGAAAACATCACTCAAGCAAAACACCTCAAAACAAGATAACAAGCTGATATTATTAATCTACACAGAAAATCACCCAAGTTTGATATAAGATTCGCTGAAATCGGAGTTACGGGCTAAAAGTTATGCCCGAAACAAGATTTGAGCGAAAACTGCAAATTACAGCAACATAGCATCTTGGGAGCTCAAAATAAATAATCTACAGCACCCAAAAAGCATGGCAAAGGACTTTAACACAAACTAGATATAATGTACAGCAACTAGGTCCAAAGTGCACCCCCAACGGAGTCACGGATCAATAGCAATGATCTTGGACATATTGAACTTTGAAATAAAATTCTGGCAGCAGAATTTTATTGAAAGTTTGGAGCAAAAGATAATCATGCTACAGCCACTCAAATGGACATGTGAGGACATGGATGGAAAGACAACAATATATACTTCAAGGAACAATCAAAAACCACCCCAAAACTATCATGCTTTGTCCTACAACATCACACGAACATGGCATCGGAACGTTACAGATTTCAGACTTAGTGAAATTTCACTAAGTCCTAAAACAGCAACATCATCATAGCACACAAAAGAGCATGTTTAAGACACCTCGAAACTAAACATGGCAAAGGGTAAGCACCTCATCAAAATACATATGAAGGTGATCCCGAAACACACAAGCATGCATCATTGTGGTGAACACACCGATTGCAACGAGCTCAACAAGATGGCATTTCATAACAAGTGAAAACTCAACAAGTGAACATGGCATGTTGCAACGAAGATAACAAGGAAACAATAAATCTACCATGCAACCTATCACACACAACACGTAGTTCGTGACGAGACGAACACGTGGACATGTCATTTGCATCGTTTGGACAAACGAGCTAAAAGATATCACATGTCAAAGGTGGCATGAAAATAACACATAACAGCAGTTTATAACATCATGCACTCTTGCAACAGCAAAACAAGTGTCAAGATGACATCTAACATGCATGACTACAACAGGTAAAACGTAGAGGGCATCTCCACGAACATCTGGACATACTACACGCGCAAAACGGAGCAACAGGCACAAAGTTAGGGCAGTTCAAAGATTGCATTACAGATCAGTTTACAGGGACTTAGCGGGGAAGAAGTCAACCTCTGGAGAAAAAAAAACAGACACGGGCCGGCGGCGGCGGATCTGGCCCAGATCTGGAGGAACTGGGCCGGCGGCGGACGGAGCGGCCCAGATCTGGAGCTGGACGGCGCTGGGGGAGGCGGCCCGCTCGGGCGGCGGCGGAAGGAGCTGGGCCTGGCCCGGTCGGAGGCCGAGGCGGGACTGACGAAGGCCCGGCGGCGTACGGCCCTTGCGGCGCTGGCGGGGAGGCGCCTGGCCTCGCGGGCGAGGCGGGAGGCCCAGCCGACGGCGAGGCGTATGGGCCCGCAAGGCTGGCGGCCCGATCCGGCGGCACGCCCGGTCGGTGGAGTGGAGCAACGGGCCGGATGGAGAAGGGCCTCGGCGGCGAACAGGGGAAGTGGCGAGGCAGGATCGGTCGGGCCGGGGCTGACCTGGCGCGGGGGAAGTGGTCCCGCCCTCCTGGCGTCGGGCGTACGGCCCGTCGATGCGGCCGGCTCGGAGAGATCGAGCCCGAGCGGCTGCGACCAAGTGGCCTCGAGCGGTCGGCTCCCTGGCGCGTGGGAGTCAGCGCTGGGGGTGGCCGAGGCCCCCGTTGACCCGCCGGATCGAAGGGAGCAGGAGGTTTCTGCGGCTGCCGGCGGCGGCTTCGAGGGAAGGGATGATTTTTTATTAAGTGGAGAGGAGAGGGAAATGGATCTGAGAAAAAAAAGGGGATGCCAAAATTAGACCTAGAGGGGTCTATATGTAGCAGTTTTAGACTAGGGTTTGGAGGCTAGGGGGTGTTTAGGAGCCCTCCGATCTGATCCAACGGATCCGATCGCGGGGATTGTTTAGAAGGGACTAGAAGGAGATAAAAGAGAGCAGCAGGGGTATTTCCGGGACACGAAGTGAAGGCACATCGGACCCACACGGACAACGGAGGGAAAAGTCAACGGAGTCCAAACGAGACGGGATTAGAGAGGCGGGTTGCACACAACAAAACAACAACACACAACACAACCTCGCGGCACACCGGTAACGAAAAACGCCCGAACAACAAAGTAGGCCTACGGGACGTCACGGACACGTGAGGGAGCTCCGGAACGCGAAACGGACAACGGGAAGGAACACGACGAACCGGATGCAACCCACAGCACAACAGCAATGCAATGCACATGTCTACATGATATGAATGAAAGCCACACACTCACACAACAAAACGACGAAAGCCCGAAAGACAAGAACCCGAAATGGAAATAGATGAAGCCGGAGATATATTATATACCCAAAAGGGAAAGTATTACATCCGGGGCATTACAACTGCTCAATGGAGCGGTAGTACCGCAAAGGCCCGCGGTAGTACCGCTGCCTCCAGCCCTAATGCTGATGCATGCAGATGTAGGCACAGATGTAATTTTTTACATCCGCCCTTACGCGGTAGTACCGTGATGTCAGTCCGGTACTACCGTGCCGGACTTTTGCTAGCTCCAACCTCTGCGGAAGTTGCCACAGTAGTAATTATTATTTCCGTGTTTTTTCTGTGTCAAGTGATGCCTGCCTTACGGTAGTACCGTAGGGGCGCGCGGTAGTACCGCTCTGGCAGTTCTACCGCTCGTTGCCATGTGCAACATGCCCTCATCTGGCCACTGCCGCGCAAGTAGTAGTACCGCAACCCGCAGCGGTAGTACCGCAACCCTCTGCGGTAGTACCACGGCTAGTTGAGGTAGTATCGCGTCGTGCGGGCTGTGTGAGGGGATAATGGTTGGATTTTTTCCTCCTATAAAAGGGGGCCTTCTTCCCCATTGAGCCTTATCCTTTAAGCTCGTGTTCTTCCCCCATTGTTGACCTTCTTTGAGCTTGCTATCTCTCAATCCCTCCATGGATTCTTGCTAGTTTTGGGGGGAAAAGAGAGAGGAGATCTAGATCTACGTTTACACCAATCACTTTCTCCTCTATGTGAGGGGAACCCTTTGGATCTAGATCTTGGAGTTCTTCGTGTTCTCTTCTTCGTTCTTCCTCTCATTTCCCTCCCTAGCATTAGTTGCTTTGGTGGGATTTGGGAGAGAAGGACTTGGGCACTCCGTGTGCCCTTGCCATTGCATTTGGTGCATCGGTTTGAGTTCTCCATGGTGATACGTGGAAGTGAAGTTGAGAAGCTTATTACTCTTGGGTGCTTGGTACCCTTGAGCTTGTTCCTCTTGGGTGCTTGGGCGCCCTAGATGGTTGAGGTCACCTCGAAGCCATATTCCATTGTGGTGAAGCTTCGTGGTGTCGTTGGGAGCCTCCAATTAAGTTGTGAAGATAGCCCCAACCTTGGTGGTGCTCGGAGCTCAATAATTGTGGTGTAAAGCTCCGAGCAAGCATCGAGATATCCAATTAGGTTGTGGAGATCACCCCAAGCAATTTCTATGGGTTCGGTGGCCGCCCTCAAGAGTCCCTTAGTGGAATCACAACATCTTTCATTGTGCGAGGGCGTGAGGAGATTACGGTGGCCCCAGTGGCTTCTTGGGGAGCATTGTGCCTTCACACCGCTCCAAACGGAGATTGGCATCCGCAAGGGTGTGAACTTCGGGATACATCGCCGTCTCCGCGTGCCTCGGTTATCTCTTACCGAGCCCTTTTACTTACGCACTTTACTTTGTCATAGCCATATTGTTTCTCGCTATATATCCTGCTATGACCTAATTGTTTATCTTGCTTAGCATAAGTTGTTGGTTGATACGTCTCCAACGTATCTATAATTTTTGATTGTTCCATGCTATTATATTATCTATCTTGGATGTTTTATATGCATTTATATGCTATTTTATATGATTTTTGGGACTAACCTATTAACCCAGATCTCAGTGCCAGTTTCTGTATTTCCTTGTTTTTGAGTTTCACAGAAAAGAAATATCAAACAGAGTCCAAACAGAACGAAACTTTTTGGAGATTTTTCTTGAACCAGAAGACATCAGATGGACTTGGAGTACACGCTAGGGGATCTGCGAGGAGACCACAAGGGTGGAGGGCGCGTCCCCTACCTTGTGGGCCCCTCGTGCCTCCCCTGACCTACTTCTTCCGCCTATAAATACCCATATATTCCAGAAACATCAGAACATCCATCGAAACCACTTTTCCGCTGCCGTAACCTTTTGTTCTCGTGAGATCCCATCTGGAGGCCTTTTCCGGCACTCTGTCGGAGGGGGAATCAACCACGGAGGGCATCTACATCAACCCTATTGCCCTTCCGATGAAGTGTGAGTACTTTACCACAGACCTACGGGTCCATAGCTAGTAGCTAGATGGCTTCTTCTCTCTCTTTGATCTTCAATACCATGTTCTCCTTGTTGTTCTTGGAGATCTATCCGATGTAATCTTCTTTTGCGGTGTGTTTGTCATGATCCGATGAATTGTGGGTTTATTATCAGATTATCTATGAATAATATTTGAGTTTCTTCTGAATTCCTTTATGCATGATCTTATATCTTAGTAATTCTATTCGAACTATCGGTTTTGTTTGGCCAACTAGATTGATATTTCTTGCAATGGGAGAAGTGCTTTGCTTTGGGTTCAATCTTGCGGTGCTCAATCCCAGTGACAGTAGGGGACATGACACATATTGTATTGTTGCCATCGAGGATAAAAATATGGGGTTTTCATCATATTGCTTGAGTTAATTCCTCTACATCATGTCATCTTGCTTAAGGCGTTACTCTGTTCTTATGAACTTAATACTCTAGATGCATGCTGGATAGCGGTCGATGTGTGGAGTAATAGTAGTAGATGCAAGCAGGAGTCAGTCTACTTGTCTCGGACGTGATGCCTATATTCATGATCATTGCCATAGATGTCGTTATAATTATTTGATTTTCTATCAATTGATTGACAGTAATTTGTTCACCCATTGTAATATTTCCTATCATGAGAGAAGCCCCTAGTGAAACCTATGCCCCCCGGGTCTACTTTACATCTTATAAGTTTCAGATCTACTATTTTGCAATCTTTTACTTTTGAATCTATAAACCAAAAGCCCAAAAATATTTACTTTACTTGTTTATCTATCTCTATCGGATCTCACTTTCGCAAATAACCTAGAAGGGATTGACAACCCCTTTATAGCATTGGGTGCAAGTTGTTTGATTGTTTGTGTAGGTATTTGGTGACTTGTGTGTAATCTCCTACTGGATTGATACCTTGGTTCTCAAAACTGAGGGAAATACTTACTTCACTTTGCTGCATCTCCCTTTCCTCTTCAAGGGAAATCCCAACGCAAACTCGGGAAAGTAGCAAGGAAGCATTGGTGCACATAGGTGAGCCTAGTTGTTGTAGGTTTTGTGCTTGACAAATTAACCACTAGGTTTATTCCGCATTTGTTCAAGCCTAAACCGTAATTATTTTAAAGCGCCTATTCACCCCCTCTAGGCGACATCCACGGTCTGTCAACCTTCCTGCTCGACCATGAGTTCCCAGAGAACTACGGACTAGAGGAATAGGATGAAATGGACATCGACGGGGAGCCTTTGTTCAAGAACGAGCTCTCCAACCAAGGCAGCGTGAAGCCGAAGCGCAAAAGCAAGCAGATGAAGGCATACACGGCGTTCGAGGACAAACTCCTTTGTGAGTGTTGGAGGGACATTGGGCAAGACCCCTAGGTCGGCGCCGAACAAAAGGCATCAACCTCTTGGCTTCGTGTTCATTGTGAGTACCATGAATGCAAGAATTTGCGCCTTATGAAATGCAGAGCAAGCGTGGGTGGGTGTCCCTCTCGAAGCGGTGGAGGGTGATACAACAAGAGTGCAACAAGTTTTGAGCCACCCTTGAGACCATCAAGGCACGCCCCGTGAGCGGCATTGATATGAAAGATATGGTATACATGCGCCTCTCTTCGTATCCGTTTTCATTATACTTGCATGTCCATTTGCCCATATGCTTGTGTGCTATTCTTTTGTAGGCATTCCAAGCTTTGGAGGCATTCAAGGCCTAACATGAGGGCATGTACTTCAACTTTCCCCATTCCTGGATAGTCATCAACGGGGAGAAGTTCAAGGCACAATATGCCGCCGCCAAGGCGTGTGTGAAGGAAATATGCCCTAGAGGCAATAATAAAGTTGTTATTTGTATTTCCTTATATCATCATAAATGTTTATTATTCATGCTAGAATTGTATTAACCGGAAACTTAGTACATGTGTGAATACATAGACAAAAGACAGAGTGTCCCTAGTATGCCTCTACTAGACTAGCTCATTGATCAAAGATGGTTATGTTTCCTAGCCATAGATATGAGTTGTCATTTGATCAACGGGTGAATGATGTGATGGACAAGAAACATCCATTAGCTTAACAACTTGATCATTTAGTTTTACTGCTATTGCTTTCTTCATGACTTATACATGTTCCTATGACTATGAGATTATACAACTCGCGAATACCGGAGGAACACCTTGTGTGCTATCAAACGTCACAACGTAACTGGGTGATTATAAAGATGCTCTACACGTGTCTCCGAAGGTGTTTGTGGTGTTGGCATAGATCGAGAATAGGATTTGTCACTCCGAGTGTCGGAGAGGTATCTCTAGGCCCTCTCGGTAATAGACATCATAATAAGCCTTCCAAACAAATGACTAATGAGTTATTCACAAGATGATGTATTACGGAACGAGTAAAGAGACTTGCCGGTAACGAGATTGAACTAGGTATGATGATACCGACGATGGAATCTCGGTCAAGTAACATACCGATGACAAAGGGAACAACGTATGTTGTTATGCGGTTTGACCGATAAAGATCTTCGTAGAATATGTAGGAACCAATATGAGCATCCAGGTTCCGCTATTGTTATTGATCGGAGATGAGTCTCGGTCATGTCTACATAGTTCTCAAACCCGTAGGGTCCGCACGCTTAACGCTCGATGACGATCGGTATTATGAGTTTATGTGTTTCGATGTACCGAAGGAAGTTTGAATTCCCGGATGTGATCACGGACATGACGGGGAGTCTCGAAATGTCCGAGACATAAAGATTGATATATCGGAAGCCTATGTTTGGACATCGGAGTGGTTCCGAATGAGTTCGGGCATTTACTGGAGTACCGGGGGGCTACCGGAACCCCCCGGGAGTTAATGGGCCTTAATGGGCCATAGTGGAAAAGAGGAGGAGGCGGCCAAGATGGGGGCGCCCCCCCCCACAATCCCAATACGAATTGGGCAGGGGCCGGCCCCCTTTCCTTCTTTCTTCGTCCTCCTTCCTTCCTCTCCTACTCCAACTAGGGAAAGGGGGGGAATCCTACTTCCGGTGGGAGTAGGACTCCCCTAGGGCGCGCCATAGAGAGGGCCGGCCCCTCCCCTCCTCCACTCCTTTATATACGTGGGGAGGGGGCACCCCATAGACACACAAGTTCATTTTAGCCGTGTGCAGTGCCCCTCCCCATAGTTACACACCTTGGTCATATCGTTGCAGTGCTTAGGCGAAGCCCTGCGCCGGTAGCTTCATCATCATCACCGTCACCACGTTGTCGTGCTGACGAAACTCTCCCGTGACGCTCAACTGGATCAAGAGCTCGTGGGACGTCATCAAGTTGAACGTGTGCTAAACGCGGAGGTGCCGTACGTTCGGTGCTTGGATCGGTTGGATCGCGAAGACGTTCGACTACATCAACCGCATCACTAGATGCTTTCGCTTTCGGTCTACAAGGGTACGTAGACACACTCTCCCCGCTCGTTGTTATGCTTCTCCTAGATAGATCTTGCGTGATCGTAGGATTTTTTTTAAACAATGTGGAATAGTTTCACAACTCACGCCACCCGGAACACCACAGCGTAATGGTGTGTCTGAACATCGTAACCGTACTTTATTAGATATGGTGCGATCTATGATGTCTCTTACCGATTTACCACTATCGTTTTGGGGTTATGCTTTAGAGATAGTTGCATTCACGTTAAATAGGGCACCATCTAAATCCGTTGAGACGACGCCTTATGAACTATGGCAAATCGAGAGGAAGACCGACGCCGACGGTAATGTTACTGTCTATGAAGCTCGACTTGTTGCGAAATGTTTTTGACAAGTTCAAGGAGTTGACTACGATGAGACATTCCCACCCGTAGCGATGCTTAGGTCTGTCCGAATCATGTTAGCAATTGCCGTGTTTTATGATTATGAAATATGGCAAATGGATGTCAAAACCGCATTCCTTAATGGATATCTCAAAGAGAATTTGTATATTATGCAGCCAGAAGATTTTGTCGATCCTAAAGGTGCTAACTGATACGTCTCCAACGTATCTATAATTTTTTATTGTTCCATGCTATTATTTATGAAGTCTTGGATGTTTAATGGGCTTTATCATTCACTTTTATATCATTTTTTGGACTAACCTACTAACCCAAAGGCCCAGTCCAGATTGCTGCTTTTTGCCTATTTCAGGGTTTTGTAGAAAAAGAATATCAAACGGATTCCAAACGGAATGAAACCTTCGCGAGAGATGTTTTTGGAGAAAATCACGCCCAAGAAGCTTGAGAACCACGTCAGAGGGGCGCGCCCCCTGCCTCGAGGCCTCCTCAAGTGGCCCCCGGTGCCCTCCTTCTTTCTATATAAGTCCACGTACCCCAGAAACTCCGTGAACAGAAAGAAAACCCTAATTCCACCGTCGTAGCTTCTGTTCCTGTGGAGATCCCATCTTGGAGCCTGTTCTGGAGCTCCACCGGAGGGGGATCCATCACGGAGGACTTCATCATCATCATCGTCGCCCTCACTATGAGTTTTGAGTAGTTTACCACAGACCTTCGGGTCCATAGCTAGTATCTAGATGGCTTATTCTCTATCTCCGGATCTCAATACAAAGTTCTCCTCGGTCTTCGAGGAGATCTATTCGATGTAATCTCTTTTTGCGGTGTGTTTGTCGAGATCCGTTGAATTGTGAGTTTATGATCAAGGTTATCTACGAAAGATATTTGGTTCTTCTCTGAACTTTTTATGTGTGCTCATAATATCCTTGCAAGTCTCTTTGAATTATCGGTTTAGTTTGGCCTACAAGATCTATAGTTCTTGCAATGGGAGAAGTGTTTTGCTTTGGGTTCAATCTTGCGGTATCCTTTCCCAGTGATAGTAGGGGCAGCAAGGCACGTATTGTATTGTTGCCATCGAGGATAAAAAGATGGGATTTATATCATATTGCTTGAGTTTATCCCTCTACATCATGTCAGCTTGCTTAAGGCGTTACTCTGTTTGTATGAACTCAATACACTAGATGCATGCTGGATAGCGGTCGATGTGTGGAGTAATAGTAGTAGATGCAGGCAGGAGTCGGTCTACTTGTCTCGGACATGATGCCTATATACAATGATCATGCCTAGATAGTCTCATAATTATTTGCTTTTCTATCATTGCTCGACAGTAATTTGTTTACCCATCGTAGAATATCGCTATCATGAGAGAAGCCACTAGAGAAAACTATGGCCCCCGGGTCTATTCTCAACATATCAATCTACACCTACTGTACTTTTATCGCTTTTATTTGCTGTTTTATTAAACTAAAAATACCAAAAATATAAACTATCATCTCTATCAGATCTCACTCTCGTAAGTGACCGTAAAGGGATTGACAACCCCTTATCGCGTTGGCTGCGAAGTTCTTATTTGTTTGTGTAGGTGCGAGGGACTCGCGCGTGGTCTCCTACTGGATTGATACCTTGGTTCTCAAAAACTAAGGGAAATACTTATGCTACTGTGCTGCATCTCCCTTTCCTCTTCAAGGGAATACAACGCAAGCTCAAGAGGTAGCAAGACGAATTTCTGGCACCGTTGCTGGGGAGGCTTACACAAAAGTCATATACCAAGTACCTATCACAAACCCTTATCCTTTGCATTATATTTTTTGCCTCTCGTTTTCCTCTCTCCCACTTCACCGTTGCCGTTTATTCGCCCTTCTTCCGGTGTGTGTTTATCATTCGCTTGCTTCTTGTTTGCTTGTGTGTGTTGGATTGCTTGCTTGTCACTATGGCTCAGAACAATACCAAATTGTGTGACTTCTCCAATACCAACAAAAATGATTTTATTAGCACTCCGATTGCTCCTATTACCATTGCTGAATCTTGTGAGATCAATGCTGCTTTGTTGAATCTTGTCATGAAAGATCAATTCTCTGGCCTTCCTAGTGAAGAAGCCGCTACCCATCTAAACAACTTTGTTGATTTGTGTGATATGCAAAAGAAAAGGGATACGGATAACGATATTGTTAAATTGAACTTATTTACATTTTCACTTAGAGATCATGCTAAAACTTGGTTTTCCTCTTTGCCTAGAAATAGTATTGATTCGTGGAATAAGTGCAAAGATGCTTTTATCTCTAAGTATTTCCCTTCTGCTAAAATCATCTCTCTTAGAAACGATATTATGAATTTTAAGCAACTAGATCATGAGCATGTTGCATAAGCTTGGGAGAGAATGAAATTGATGATACGTAATTGCCCTACACATGGTTTGAATCTATGGATGATTATTCAGAACTTTTATGCTGGCTTGAATTTTGCTTCTAGAAATCTTTTAGATTCGACACGCCGGAGGCACTTTCATGGAAACCACCTTAGGAGAAGCTACCAAACTCCTAGATAATATTATGGTTAATTATTTTCAATGGCACAACGAAAGATCTACTAGTAAAAAAGTGCATGCTATCAAAGAAATTAGTGTTTTGAGTGGAAAGATGGATGAACTTATGAAATTGTTTGCTGCTAAGAGTGCTTCTTCTGACCCTAATGATATGCCTTTGTCCACTTTGATTGAGAATAACAATGAATCTTTGGATGTGAATTTTGTTGGTAGGAATAATTTTGGTAACAATGCTTATAGAGGTAATTTTAATCCTAGGCCTTTCCCTAGTAATTCCTCTAATAATTTTGGTAATTCCTACAACAACTCTTATGAAAAGATGCCTTCTGAATTTGAAACTAGTGTTAAAGAGTTTATGATCTCGCAAAAGAATTTCAATGCTATGCTTGAAGAGAAATTGCTTAAGGTTGATGAATTGGCTAGAAGTGTGGATAGAATTACTCTTGATGTTGATTCTTTGAAACTTAGATCTATCCCACCTAAGCATGATATCAATGAGTCTCTCAAAGCCATGAGAATTTCGATTGATGAATGCAAAGAAAGAACCACTAGAATGTGTGCTAAAAGAGAAGATTATATTAAATCGTGTTCTTCTAGTTATCATGAAAATAAAGATGAAGATATGAAAGTTATTGATGTGTCTCCTATTAGATCCTTGTTTTCTAGTATTAATCTTGATGAGAATATGATTGGAGATGATTCTGCTTTAAGGTGTCCCAATGATTCGGAGTTTTTAGATCCTGATGCTCAAATTGCCAAAAGTGGGAGTGAAGAGATTAAAACGTTGCATAGTGATGAACCCACTACTTTGGATTTCAAGGGATTCAATTATGATAATTGCTCTTTGATTGATTGTATTTCTTTGTTGCAATCCGTGCTAAATTCTCCGCATGCTTATAGTCAAAATAAAGCTTTCACGAAACACATAGTTGATGCTTTGATGCAATCTTATGAAGAAAAGCTTGAGTTGGAAGTTTCTATACCTAAAAAGCTTTATGATGAGTGGGAACCTACTATAAAAATAAAAATAAAAGATCATGAATGCTATGCTTTGTGTGATTTGGGTGCTAGTGTCTCCACTATCCCAAAAACTTTGTGTGATTTGCTAGGGTTCCATGAGCTTGATGATTGTTCTTTAAATTTGCATCTTGCGGATTCCACTATTAAGAAACCTATGGGAAGAATTAATGATGTTCTTATTGTTGCCAATAGGAATTATGTGCCTATAGATTTCATTGTTCTTGATATAGATTGCAATCCTTCATGTCCTATTATTCTTGGTAGACCTTTCCTTAGAACGATTGGTGCAATTATTGATATGAAGGAAGGAAATATTAGATTTCAATTTCCGTTAAGGAAAGGCATGGAACACTTTCCTAGAAAGAAAATAAAACTACCATATGATGGGTTGCCTTATGGGTTGCCTTCCAAAGATGGCAATACCTAGATCTATCTTGTATCGTGCCTAGCTAGGGGCGTAAAACGATAGCGCTTGTTGGGAGGCAACCCATTTTTTTGTTTTTTGTTTTTGTTGCTGTTAGCGAATAAATATTGCATCTAGCCTCTGATTAGATGTGGTTTCATGTTTTGTTTAGTGTTTGTGCCAAGTAGAACCTTTGGGAAGACTTGTGTGAAGTTTATATGATCTTGCTGTGAAAAACAGAATCGTTAGCGCTCGCTAAAGTAGTCGTGGGATTTTACTGGAGCGTGCTTTTCAGCTGATTATTTTTGCAGATGATTGGTAGACAAATTCCACAAATTTAACAATTTAGTTTGAATTTTTTGGAGTTCCAGAAGTATGATAATCCTGCAGATTACTACAGACTGTTCTCTCTTTGACAGATTCTGTTTTTCGTGTGTTGTTTGCTTATTCTGATGCATCTATGAGTAGTATTGGAGGATATGAACCATAGAGAAGTTGGAGTACAGCAGGTTTAACAGTAATATAAGCAAAGAATGAATTCATTGTTGTACCTTTAAGTGGTGGTTTGCTTTCTTATACTAACGAAGCTCACGAGAATTTTTGTCTAAGTTTTGTGTTGTGAAGTTTTCAAGTTTTGAGTATTGCTTTGATGGACTATGGAACAAGGAGTAGCAAAGGCCTAAGCTTCGGGATGCCCATGGCATACCAAGTAAATTCAAGATAATCAAAACCCTAAGCTTGGGGATGCCCCGGGAAGGCATCCCCTCTTTCGTCTTCATCCATCGGTAACTATACTTGGAGCTATATTTTTATTCGCAACATGTTATGTGTTTTGCTTGGAGCGTATTGTATAATTTGAGTCTTTGCTTGTTAGTTTGCCACAATCATCCTTGCTGGACACACCTATTTGAGAGAGTTAAATATGGCCTAGAAATTATTAGAACACTCTATGTGCTTCACTTATATCTTTTGAGTTGAATAGTTTTTACTCTAGTGCTTCACTTATATCTTTTAGAGCACGATGGTGATAATATCTTGTAGAAATTGTTGAACTCTCATGCTTCACTTATATCTATTTGAGAGTCTATTAAAACAGCATGGTAATGTGTTTAGGCTAAAGAAACTAGTCTTCACATGATAGACATCCAACGTCAATGTAGTAAAAAAATCACACAAAGTGCATTGAATAGAATGAGATGTTGGATGCTTGATAATTGTTTTGAGACATGAGGATAGTGATATTAGAGTCATGCTAGTGGAGTTATTATTAAATTGAGAAATACTTGTGTTAAGGTTAGTGATTCCCGTAGCATGCACGTATGGTGAACCGTTGTGTGACTAAGTTAGAGCATGAGGTATTTCTAGAGTGTCAACCTTTGTGTGGAGGTCGGGGGCGCGCGATGGTTAACTCCTACCAACCTCCCCCCTAGGAGCATGCGTTGATTGCTTTGTTTTGATGACTCATAGATTTTTGCAATCAGTACGTGAGTATTGATGACTAATGTTGAGTCCATGGATTATACACACTCTCATCCTTCCACCATTGCTAGCCTCTCTTGTACCGCTCAACTTTCGCCGGTGCCACAAACCCACTATATATCCTTCCTCAAAACAGCCACCATACATACCTTTGAAAACAAATGCTATGGAAACAAATGCTTGGCTGAAATCAGGGTTGTGCATGATATGAATAATTTTGTGTGATAACGAGGGAGCATAGCCAACACTATATGATTTTGTAGGGATAACTTTCTTTAGCCATAGTATTTTGAGAAGACATGATTGCTTTGTCAGTATTGCTTGAAGTATTATTATTTCGTATGTCAATATAGACTTTTATCTTGAATATTTCAGATTTGAACATTCATGCCACAATTAAGAGAATTACATTGAAAAACTATATTGGTTATCATTCCACATCAAAAATTCTTTCTTTATCATTTACCTACTCGAGGACGAGCAGGAATTAAGCTTGGGGATAATTGATACGTTTCCAACGTATCTACAATTTTTGATTATTCCATGCTATTATTTATGAAGTCTTGGATGTTTAATGGGCTTTATCATTCACTTTTATATCATTTTTGGGACTAACCTACTAACCCAAAGGCCCAGTCCAGATTGCTGTTTTTTTGCCTATTTCAGGGTTTTGCAGAAAAAGAATATCAAACGGAGTCCAAACGGAATGAAATCTTTGCGAGAGATATTTTTGGAGAAAATCACGCCCATGAAGCTTGAGAACCACGTCAGAGGATCGAGGAGCCGCCCTCGAGGGTGGGGGGGGGGGGGAGCGCCCCCCTTCCCAGGGCGCGCCCCCTGCCTCGGGGCCTCCTCAAGTGGCCCCCGGTGCCCTCCTTCTTCCTATATAAGTCCACGTACCCCAGAAACTCCGTGAACAGAGAGAAAACCCTAATTCCACCGGCGTAGCTTCTGTTCCCGTGGAGATCCCATCTTGGAGCCTATTCCGGAGCTCCACCGGAGGGGGATCCATCACGGAGGCCTTCATCATCATCATCATCGCCCTCACCATGAGTTGTGAGTAGTTTACCACCGACCTTCGGGTCCATAGCTAGTATCTAGATGGCTTCTTCTCTCTCTCCGGATCTCAATACAAAGTTCACCTCGGTCTTCGAGGAGATCTATTCGATGTAATCTCTTTTTGCGGTGTGTTTGTCGAGATCCGATGAATTGTGAGTTTATGATCAAGGTTATCTACGAAAGATATTTGGTTCTTCTCTGAACTTTTTATGTGTGCTCATAATATCCTTGCAAGTCTCTTCGAATTATTGGTTTGGTTTGGCCTACTAGATCTATAGTTCTTGCAATGGGAGAAGTGTTTGGCTTTGGGTTCAATCTTGCGGTGTCCTTTCCCAGTGACAGTAGGGGCAGCAAGGCACGTATTGTATTGTTGCAATCGAGGATAAAAAGATGGGATTTATATCATATTGCTTGAGTTTATCCCTCTACATCATGTCATCTTTCTTAAGGCGTTACTCTGTTTGTATGATCTCAATACACTAGATGCATGCTGGATAGCGGTCGATGTGTGGAGTAATAGTAGTAGATGCAGGCAGGAGTCGGTCTACTTGTCTCAGACGTGATGCCTATATACAATGATCATGCTGAAGGAAATATGCCCTAGAGGCAATAATAAAGTTATTATTTATTTCCTTATATCATGATAAATGTTCATTATTCATGCTAGAATTGTATTAACCGGAAACTTGATACATGTGTGAATACATAGACAAAACAGAGTGTCCCTAGTATGCCTCTACTAGACTAGCTCATTGATCAAAGATGGTTATGTTTCCTAGCCATATACACGAGTTGTCATTTGATCAACGGGATCACATCATTAGGAGAATGATGTGATGGACAAGACCCATCCGTTAGCTTAGCACTATGATCGTTTAAGTTTTACTGCTATTGCTTTCTTCATGACTTATACATGTTCCTATGACTATGAGATTATGCAACTCCCGAATACCGGAGGAACACTTTGTGTGCTACCAAACGTCACAATGTAACTGGGTGATTATAAAGGTACTCTACAGGTGTCTCCGAAGGTACTTGTTGGGTTGGCGTATTTTGAGATTAGGATTTGTCACTCCGATTGTCGGAGAGGTATCTCTGGGCCCACTCGGTAATGCACATCACTATAAGCCTTGCAAGCATTGCAGCTAATGAGTTAGTTGCGGGATGATGTATTACGGAACGAGTAAATAGACTTGCCGGTAACGAGATTGAACTAGGTATTGAGATACCGACGATCGAATCTCGGGTAAGTAACATACCGATGACAAAGGGAACAACGTATGTTGTTATGCGGTTTGACCGATAAAGATCTTCGTAGAATATGTGGGAGCCAATATGAGCATCCAGGTTCCGCTATTGGTTATTGTCCGGTGATGTGTCTCGGTCATATCTACATAGTTCTCGAACCCGTAGGGTCCGCACGCTTAAGGTTTCGATGACAGTTTTATTATGAGTTTATGAGTTTTGATGTACCGGAGGAGTTCGGAGTCCCGGATGAGATCGGGGACATGACGAGGAGTCTCGAAATGGTCGAGACGTAAAAATCGATATATTGGACGACTATATTCGGACATCGGAAAGGTTCCGAGTGATTCGGGTATTTTCGGAGTATCGGGGAGTTACGGGAATAGAGGAGAGAGGCCAAAAGGAAGGAGGCGCGCGCCCCCCTTCTGGTCCGAATTGGACAAGGGGTGCAGCCCCCTTTTCCTTCTCCCTCTCCCCCTCTTTCCTTCTCTCCTACTCCGGAAAGGAAAGGGGAATCCTACTAGGACTTGGGAGTCCTAGTAGGACTCCCCACACTTGGCGCGCCCCCTCTAGGGCCGGCCTCTCCCCCCTCCTTTATATACGGGGGCAGGGGGGCACCTCTAGAGACAACAATTGATCTCTTGATCTCTTAGCCGTGTGCGGTGCCTCCCTCCACCATAGTTCTCCTCGATAATATTGTAGCGGTGCTTAGGCGAAGCCCTACGACGGTAGAACATCAAGATCGTCACCACGCCGTCGTGCTGACGGAACTCTCCCTCGACACTCGGCTGGATCGGAGTTCGAGGGACGTCATCGAGCTGAACCTGTGCTAGAACTCGGAGGTGCCGTAGTTTCGGTGCTTGATCGGTCGGGCCGTGAAGACGTACGACTACATCAACCGCGTTGTTCTAACGCTTCCGCTTTCGGTCTACAAGGGTACATAGACTCACTCTCCCCTCTCGTTGCTATGCATCTGGTAGATAGATCTTGCGTGATCGTAGGAAAATTTTAAAATACTACGTTCCCCAACAGTGGCATCAGAGCCAGGTCTATGCGTAGATGATATGCACGAGTAGAACACAAGTGAGTTGTGGACGATACTAGTCATACTGCTTACCAGCATGTCATACTTTGCTTCGGCGGTATTGTGAGATGAAGCGGCCCGGTCCGACATTACGCGTATGCTTACGCAAGACTGGTTTCACCGTTATGAGCACTCGTTGCTTAAAGGTGACTGGCGGGTGTCAGTCTCTCTCACTTTAGCTGAATCGAGTGTGGCTACGCCCGGTCCTTGTGAAGGTTAAAACAGCACATACTTGACGAAACATCGTTGTGGTTTTTGTATGCGTAGGTAAGAACGGTTCTTGCTAAGCCCGTAGCAGTCACGTAAAACTTGCAACAACAAAGTAGAGGACGTCTAACTTGTTTTTGCAGGGCATGTTGTGATGTGATATGGTCAAGACATGATGAGTTATACAGTTTTGTATGAGATGATCATGTTTTGTAAAGTTATCGGCAACTGGCAGGAGCCATATGGTCGTCGCTTTATTGTATGAAATGCAATCGCCATGTAATTGCTTTACTTTATCACTAAGCGGTAGCGGTAGTCGTAGAAGCAATAGTTGGCGAGACGACAACGATGCTACGATGGAGATCAAGGTGTCGCGCCGGTGACGAAGGTGATCATGACGGTGCTTTGGAGATGGAGATCAAAAGCACAAGATGATGGTGGCCATATCATGTCACATATTTTGATTGCATGTGATGTTTATCTTATTACGCTTCTTATTTTGCTTAGAACGACGGTAGCATTATAAGATGATCCCTTACAAAATTTCAAGGTATAAGTGTTCTCCCTGAGTATGCACCGTTGCAAAAGTTCGTCGTGCCGAGACACCACGTGATGATCGGGTGTGATAAGCTCTACGTTCAAATACAACGGGTGTAAGACAGTTTTGCACACGCAGAATACTCGGGTTAAACTTGACGAGCCTAGCATATGAAGATATGGCCTTGGAACACTGGAGACCGAAAGGTCGAGCGTGAATCATATAGTAGATATGATCAACATAAGATGTTCACCATTGAAACTACTCCATCTCACGTGATGATCGGACATGGTTTAGTTAATTTGGATCACGTGATCATTTAGATGACCGGAGGGATGTCTATCTAAGTGGGAGTTCTTTAAGTAATATGATTAAATTGAACTTTAATTTATCATGAACTTAGTCCTGGTAGTATTAGCATATCTATGTTGTAGATCAATAGCTCACTATGTTGCTCCCCGTTTGTTTTATATGTTCCTAGAGAAAACTAAGTTGAAAGATGTTAGTAGCAATGATGCGGACTTGTTCCGTGATCTGAGGATTTTCCTCATTGCTGCACAGAAGAATTATGTTCTTGATGCACCGCTAGGTGACAGACCTATTGCAGGAGCAGATGTAGATGTTATAAATGTTTTGACAAAAGCTCGGTATGATGACTACTTGATAGTTTAGTGCACCATGCTTTACGGCTTAGAACCGGAACTTCAAAAACATTTTGAAACGCCACGGAGCATATAAGATGTTCCAAGAGTTGAAATTAGTATTTCATACTCACGCCCGTGTCGAGAGGTATGAGACCTCTGACGGTACTTTGCCTACAAGATGGAGGAGAATAGCTCAACCAATGAGCATGTGCTCAGATTGTCTGGGTACTACAATTACTTGAATCAAGTGGGAGTTATTCTTCCAGATAAGATAGTAATTGACAAAGTTCTCTAGTCACTATCACCAAGTTAGTAGAACTTCGTGATGAACTATAATATGCAAGGGATGACGAAGGTAATTCCCGAGCTCTTCGCGATCCTGAAATTGGCGAAGGTAGATATCAAGAAAGAGCATCAAGTGTTGATGGTTAATAAGACCACTTGTTTCAAGTAAAGGGCAAAGGTATAGAAGGGGAACTTCAAGAAGAATGACAAGCAAGTTGTCACTCCCATGAAGAAACCCAAAGCTAAACTCAAGCCTGAAACTAAGTGCTTCTATTGCAAAGGAAATGGTCACTGGAAGTGGAACTGCCCTAGATACTTGGCGGATAAGAAGGATGGCAAAGTGAACAAAGGTATATTTTGATATACAGATTATTGATGTGTACTTTACTAGTGTTCATAGCAACCCTTGGGTATTTGATACCGGTTCAGTTGCTAAAATTAGTAACTCGAAACGAGAATTGCAGAATGAACACAGACTAGTTAAAGGTGAAGTGACAATGTGTGTTGGAAATGGTTCCAAGATTGATATGATCATCATCGCACACTCCCTATACTTTTGGGATTAGTGTAAAACCTAAATAAATGTTATTTGGCATTTGCGTTGAGCATGAATATGATTTGATCATATTTGTTGCAATACGGTTATTCATTTAAAGTCATAGAATAATTGTTATTCTGTTTACATGAATAAAGCCTTCAATGGTCATACACCCAATGAAAATAGTTTGTTGGATCTCGATCGTAGTTATACACATATTCATAATATTGAAGCCAAAAGATGCAAGGTTAATAATGATAGTGCAACTTATTTGTGGCACTGCCATTTAGGTCATAATGGTATAAAGCGCATGAAGAAACTCCATAGTGATGGACTTTTGGAATCACTTGATTATGAATCACTTGGTGCTTGCGAACCATGCCTCATGGGCAAGATGACTAAAACTCCGTTCTCCGGAACAATGGAGCGAGCAATTGACTTGTTGGAAATCATACATACTGATGTATGCAGACCAATGAGTGTTGAGACTCGCGGCGGGTATTATTATTTTCTGACCTTCACAGATGATTTGAGCAGATATGGATATATCTACTTGATGAAACACAAATCTGAAACATTTGAAAAGTTCAAAGAAATTTCAGAGTGAAGTAGAGAATCATCGTAAGAAGAAAATAAAAGTTTCCACAATCTGATCATGGAGGCGAATATTTGAAGTTACGAGTTTGGCCTTCATTTAAAACAATCTGGAATAGTTTCACAACGCACGCCACCCGGAACACCACAGCGTAATGGTGTGTTCGAACATCGTAATCGTGCTTTATTAGATATGGTGCGGTCTATGTTGTCTCTTACCGATTTACCACTATCGTTTTGGGTTATGCATCAGAGACAACTGCATTCACGCTAAATAGGGCAACATTTAAATCCGTTGAGACGACGCCTTATGAACTGTGGTTTGGCAAGAAACCAAAGTTGTCGTTTCTTAAAGTTTCGGGCTGCGATGCTTATGTGAAAAAGCTTCAACCTGATAAGCTCGAACCCAAGTCGGAGAAATGTGTCTTCATAGGATACCCAAAGGAGACTGTTGGGTACACCTTCTATCACAGATCCGAAGGCAAGATATTCGCTGCTAAGAATGGATCCTTTCTAGAGAAGGAGTTTCTCTCGAAAGAAGTGAGTGTAAGGAAAGTAGAACTTGATGAGGTAATTGTACCTTCTCCCGAATTGGAAGGTAGTACATCACAGAAACTAGTTCCAGTGATTCCTACACCAATTAGTGAGGAAGCTAATGATGATGATCATGAAACTTCAGATCAAGTTTCTGCTGAACTTCATAGATCAACCAGAGTTTGTTCCGCACCAGAGTGGTACGGCAACCCGGTTCTGGAAGTCATGTTAGTGGACCATGATGAACCTACGAACTATGAGGAAGCGATGATGAGCCCAGATTCCGCAAAATGGCTTGAGGCCATGAAATCTGAGATGGGATCCATGTATGAGAACAAAGTGTGGACTTTGGTTGACTTGCCCGATGATCGGCAAGCCATCGAAAATAAATGGATCTTCAAGAGGAGGACTGACGCTGACGGTAATGTTACTGTTTACGAAGCTCGACTTGTTGCGAACGGTTTTTGACAAGTTCAAGGAGTTGACTACGATGAGACTTTCTCACCCGTAGCGATGCTTAAGTCTGTCCGAATCATGTTAGCAATTGCCGCATTTTATGAAATCTGGCAAATGGATAACAAAACTGCATTCTTTAATGGATTTATTAAAGAAGAATTGTATATGATGCAACCAGAAGGTTTTGTCAATCCTAAAGGTGCTAACAAAATGTGCAAGCTCCAGTGGTCCATCTATGGACTGGTGCAAGCATCTCGGAGTTGGAATATACGCTTTGATAAGTTAATCAAAGCATATAGATCTATACAGGCTTGCGGTGAAGCCTGTATTTACAAGAAAGTGAGTGGGAGCACTACAACCTTTCTGATGAGTATATGTGAATGACATATTGTCGATCGGAAATGATGTAGAATTTTGTGGAAAGCATAAAGGAGTGTTTGAAAGGAGTTTTTCAAAGAAAGACCTCGGTGAAGCTGCTTACATATTGAGCATCAAGATCTATAGAGATAGATCGAGCCGCTTGATAAGTTTTTTCGATGAGTACATACCTTGACAAATTTTGAAGTAGTTCAAAATGGATTAGTCAGAGAAGGAGTTCTTGCCTGAGTTAAAAGGTATGAATTTGAGTAAGACTCAAAACCGGACCTCGGCAAAAGATAGAGAAAGAATGAGAGTCATTCCCTATGCCTCAGCCATAGGTTCTATAAAGTATGCCATGCTGTGTACCAAACCTGTTGTGTACCTTGCCATGAGTTTGGCAAGGAGGTACAATAGTGATCTAGGAGTAGATCACTCGACAACGGTCAAAATTATCCTTAGTAACAGGATGACTAAGGAAATGTTTCTCGATTATAGAGGTGATAAAGAGTTCGTCGTAAAGGGTTACGCCGATGCAAGCTTTGACACTAAATCCAGATGACTCTAAGTATCAATCTGGATGCGTATCGAAAGTGGGAGCAATTAGCTAGAGTAGCTCCATGCAGAGCATTGTAGACACATAGAAATTTGCGAAATACATACGGATCTGAATGTGACAGACCCGTTGACTAAACTTCTCTCACGAAGCAAAACATGATCACACCTTAGTACTCTTTGGGTGTTAATAACATAGCGACGTGGACTAGATTATTGACTCTAGTAAACCCTTTGGGTGTTGGTCACATGGCGATGTGAACTATGGGTGTTAATCACATGACGATGTGAACTATCGGTGTTAAATCACATGGCGATGTGAACTAAATTATTGACTCTAGTGCAAGTGGGAGACTGAAGGAAATATGCCCTAGAGGCAATAATAAAGTTATTATTTATTTCCTTATATCATGATAAATGTTTATTATTCATGCTAGAATTGTATTAACTGGAAACTTAATACATGTGTGAATACATAGACAAAACAGAGTGTCCCTAGTATGCCTCTACTAGACTAGCTCATTGATCAAAGATGGTCATGTTTCCTAGCCATATACATGAGTTGTCATTTGATCAACGGGATCACATCATTAGGAGAATGATGTGATGGACAAGACCCATCCGTTAGCTTAGCACTATGATCGTTTAAGTTTTACTGCTATTGCTTTCTTCATGACTTATACATGTTCCTATGACTATGAGATTATGCAACTCCCGAATACCGGAGGAACACTTTGTGTGCTACCAAACGTCACAACGTAACTGGGTGATTATAAAGGTACTCTACAGGTGTCTCCGAAGGTACTTGTTGGGTTGGCGTATTTCGAGATTAGGATTTGTCACTCCGATTGTCGGAGAGGTATCTCTGGGCCCACTCGGTAATGCACATCACTATAAGACTTGCAAGCATTGCAGCTAATGAGTTAGTTGCGGGATGATGTATTACAGAACGAGTAAAGAGACTTACCGGTAATGAGATTGAACTAGGTATTGAGATACCGACGATCGAATCTTGGGCAAGTAACATACTGATGACAAAGGGAACAACGTATGTTGTTATGCGGTTTGACCGATAAAGATCTTCGTAGAATATGTGGGAGCCAATATGAGCATCCAGGTTCCACTATTGCTTATTGTTCGGAGACGTGTCTCGGTCATGTCTACATAGTTCTCGAACCCGTAGGGTCCGCACGCTTAAGGTTTCGATGACAGTTTTATTATGAGTTTATGAGTTTTGATGTACCGAAGGAGTTCGGAGTCCCGGATGAGATCGGGGACATGACGAGGAGTCTCGAATGGTCGAGACGTAAAAATCGATATATTGGAAGACTATATTCGGACATCGGAAAGGTTCCGAGTGATTCGGGTATTTTCGGAGTACCGGGGAGTTACGGGAATAGAGGAGAGAGGCCAAAAGGAAGGAGGCACGCGCCCCCCTTCTGGTCCGAATTGGACAAGGGGTGCAGCCCCCTTTTCCTTCTCCCTCTCCCCCTCTTTCCTTCTCTCCTACTCCGGAAAGGAAAGGGGAATCCTACTAGGACTTGGGAGTCCTAGTAGGACTCCCCACACTTGGCGCGCCCCCTCTAGGGCCGGCCTCTCCCTCCCTCCTTTATATACAGGGGCAGGGTGGCACCTCTAGAGACAACAATTGATCTCTTGATCTCTTAGCCGTGTGCGGTGCCCCCCTCCACCATAGTTCTCCTCGATAATATTGTAGCGGTGCTTAGGCGAAGCCCTGCGACAGTAGAACATCAAGATCGTCACCACGCCGTCGTGCTGACGGAACTCTCCCTCGACACTCGGCTGGATCGGAGTTCGAGGGACGTCATCGAGCTGAACGTGTGCTAGAACTTAGAGGTGCCGTAGTTTCGGTGCTTGATCGGTCGGGCCGTGAAGACGCACGACTACATCAACCGAGTTGTTCTAACACTTCCGATTTCGGTCTACGAGGGTACGTAGACTCACTCTCCCCTCTCGTTGCTATGCATCTGGTAGATAGATCTTGCGTGATCGTAGGAAAATTTTAAAATACTACGTTCCCCAACACATGCCTAGATAGTCTCATGATTATTCGCTTTTCTATCAATTGCTCGACAGTAATTTGTTTACCCGCCGTAGAATATCGCTATCATGAGAGAAGCCACTAGAGAAAACTATGGCCCCCGGGTGTATTCTCAACATATCAATCTACACCTACTTTACTTTTACCGCTTTTATTTGCCGTTTTTTTAAACTAAAAATACCAAAAATATAAACTATCATCTCTATCAGATCTCAGTTTCGTAAGTGACCGTAAAGGGATTGACAACCCCTTATCGCGTTGGCTGCGAAGTTCTTATTTGTTTGTGCAGGTGCGAGGGACTCGCGCGTGGTCTCCTACTGGATTGATACCTTGGTTCTAAAAAACCGAGGGAAATACTTACGCTACTGTGTTGCATCTCCCTTTCCTCTTCGAGGGAATACAACACGAGCTCAAGAGGTAGCACTAACAAAGTGTGCAAGCTCCAACGATCCATCTATGGACTGGTGCAAGCATCTCAGAGTTGGAATATACAGTTTGATGAGGTGATCAAGCATATGGTTTTATATAGACTTTTGGAGAAGTCTGTATTTACAAGAAAGTGAGTGGGAGCTCTGTAGCATTTCTGATACTATATGTGGATGGCATATTGTTGATTGGAAATGATATAGAATTTCTGGATGGCATAAGAGGATACTTGAATAAGAATTTTTAATGAAATACCTCGGTGAAGCTGCATATATATTAGGCATCAAGATCTACAGAGATAGATCAATACGCTTAATTGGACTTTCACAGAGCACATACCTTGATAAAGTTTTGAAGAAATTCAAAATGGATCAGTCGAAGAAGGGGTTCTTGCCTGTGTTACAAGGTGTGAAGTTGAGTAAGACTTAATGCCCGACCACTACAGAAGATAGAGAGAAAATGAAAGTCATTCCCTATGCCTCAGCCATGGGATCTATCATGTATGCAATGTTGTGTACCAGACCTGATGTGTGTCTTGCTATAAGTTTAGCAGAGAGGTACCAAAGTAATCCAGGAATGGATCACTGGACAGCGGTCAAGAACATCCTGAAGTACTTGAAAAGGACAAAGGATATGTTTCTCGTTTATGGAGGTGACAAAGAGCTCATCATAAATGGTTACATAGATTCAAGCTTTGACACAGATCCGGATGACTCTAAGTCACAAACCGCATATGTATTTTTATTGAATGGTGGAGCTATCAGTTGGTGCAGTTCCAAGCAGAGCGTCGTGGCGGGATCTACGTGTGAAGCGGAGTACATAGCTGCTTCGGAAGCAGCAAATGAAGGAGTCTGGATCAAGGAGTTCATATACGATCTAGGTGTAATACCTAATGCATCGTGTCCAAAGAAAATCTTTTGTGACAACACTGGAGCAATAGCCTTGGCAAAGGAATCCAGGTTTCAGAAAAGAACCAAGCACATCAAGAGACGCTTCAATTCCATCCGCGATCAAGTCAAGGAGGGAGACATATAAATTTGCAAGATACATACGGATCTGAATGTCGCATACCCGTTGACTAAGCCTCTTCCATGAGAAAAACACGATCAGCACCAAGACTCCATGGGTGTTAGAATCATTACAATGTAATCTAGATTATTGACTCTAGTTCAGGTGGGAGACTGAAAGAAATATGCCCTAGAGGAAATAATAAACTTGTTGTTTGTATTTCCTTATATCATGATAAATATTTATTATTCATGCCAGAATTGTATTAACCGGAAACTTAGTACATGTGTGAATACATAGACAAAAAACAGAGTGTCCCTAGTATGCCTCTACTAGACTAGCTCATTGATCAAAGATGGTTATGTTTCCTAGCCATAGACATGAGTTGTCATTTGATTAACGAGATCACATCATTAGGAGAATGATGTGATGGACAAGACTCATCCGTTAGCTTAGCAACTTGATCGTTTAGTTTTACTCATATTGCTTTCTTCATGACTTATACATGTTCCTATGACTATGAGACTATGCAACTCCCGAATACCGGAGCAACACCTTGTGTGCTATCAAACATCACAATGTAACTGGGTGATTATAAAGATGCTCTACAGGTTTCTCCGAAGGTGTTTGTGGTGTTGGCATAGATCAAGAATAGGATTTGTGCTACTCCTCGAGCTTGCGTTGTATTCCCTCGAAGAGAAAAGAGAGATGCAACACAGTGTCGTAAGTATTTCCCTCAGTTTTTGAGAACCAAGGTATCAATCCAGTAGGAGACCATGTGCGAGTCCCTCGCACCTGCACAAACAAATAAGAACTTCGCAGCCAACGCGATAAGGGGTTGTCAATCCCTTTACGGTCACTTACGAAACTGAGATCTGATAGAGATGATAGTTTATATTTTTGGTATTTTTAGTTTATAAGAACAGCAAATAAAAGCGATAAAAAGAAAGTAGATGTAGATTGATATGTTGAGAATAGACCCGGGGCCATAGTGTTCTCTAGTGGCTTCTCTCATGATAGCGATATTCTACGGCGGGTAAACAAATTAATGTCGAGCAATTGATAGAAAAGCGAATAATTATGAGACTATCTAGGCATGATCATTGTATATAGGCATCACGTCCGAGACAAGTAGACCGACTCCTGCCTACATCTACTACTATTACTCCACACATCGACCGTTATCCAGCATACATCTAGTGTATTGAGTTCATAAGAACAGAGTAACGCCTTAAGCAAGATGACATGATGTAGAGGGATAAACTCAAGCAATATGATATAAACCCCATCTTTTTATCCTCGATGGGCAACAATACAATACGTGCCTTGCTGCCCCTACTGTCACTGGGAAAGGACACCGCAAGATTGAACCCAAAGCCAAGCACTTCTCCCATTGGAAGAACTATAGATCTAGTTGGCCAAACCAAACCAATAATTCGAAGAGACTTGCAAGGATATTATGAGCACATAAAAAGTTCAGAGAAGAACCACATATATTTCATAGATAACCTTGATCATAAACTCACAATTCATCGGATCTCGACAAACACACCGCAAAAAGAGATTACATCGAATAGATCTCCTCGAAGACCGAGGAGAACTTTGTATTGAGATCCAGAGAGAGAGAGAAGAAGCCATCTAGATACTAGCTATGGACCCGAAGGTCTGTGGTAAACTACTCACAACTCATGGTGAGGGCGATGATGATGATGATGAAGAACTCCGTGATGGATCCCCCTTCGGTGGAGCTCCGAAACAGGCTCCACGATGGGATCTCATGGGAACAGAAGGTTACGGCGGTGGAATTAGGGTTTTCTCCCTGTTCACGGAGGTTTTGGGGTACGTAGACTTATATAGGGAGAAGGAGGGCACCGGGGGACGCTCGAGGGGGCCACGAGGCAGGGGGGCGCGCCCTGGGAAGGGGGGCACGCCCCCACCCTCGTGGGCCACCCCTTGATCCCCTGACGTGGTTCTCAAGTTCTTCGTGCGTGATTTTCTCCAAAAATATCTCTCGCGAAGGTTTCATTCAGTTTGGACTCCGTTTGATATTCTTTTTCTGCAAAACCCTGAAACAGACAAAAAAACAGCAATCTGGACTGGGCCTTTGGGTCAGTAGGTTAGTCCCAAAAATGATATAAAAGTGTATGATAAAGCCCATTAAACATCCAAGACTTCATAAATAATAGCATGGAACAATAAAAAATTATAGATACGTTGGAGACGTATCAAGCATCCCCAAGCTTAATTCCTGCTCGTCCTCGAGTAGGTAAATGATAAAGAAAGAATTTTTGATGTGGAATGCTAACCAACATAGTTTTTCAATGTAATTCTCTTATTTGTGGCATGAATGTTCAGATCTGAAAGATTCAAGATAAAATTCTATATTGACATAAGAAATAACAAAGCAATACTAACAAAGCAATTATGTCTTCTCAAAATACTATGGCTAAAGAAAGTTATCCCTACAAAATCATATAGTCTGGCTATGCTCCCTCTTCATCACACAAAATATTCATATCATGCACAACCCCAATTTCAGCCAAGCACTTGTTTTCATACTCTATTCTTTCAAACCTTTCAACTTTCACAGAATACATGAGCGTGAGCCATGGACATATCACTATGGGTGGAATAGAGGTGGTTGTGGAGAAGACAAAAAGGAGAGAAAGATAGTCTCACATCAATTAGGCGTATCAACGGGCTATGGAGATGCCCATCAATAGATATCAATGTGAGTGAGTAGGGATTGCCATGCAACGGATGCACTAGAGCTAAATATGAATGAAAGCTCAACAAAAAAAACTAGTGGGTGTGCATCCAACTTGCTTGCTCACGAATACCTAGGGCATTTGAGGAAGCCCATCGTTGGAATATACAAGCCAAGTTCTATAGTGAAAATTCCCACTACTATATGAAAGTGACTAAACATGAGACTCTCTACAATGAAGAACATGGTGCTACTTTCAAGCACAAGTGTGGAAAAAAAGATAGTAGCAATTGTCCCTTTTTTTGGGCCTTTCTTTTTTCTTTGGCCTTTCTCTTTTTTTTTTGTGGAGGGGCTTTATAGATTTAGCCTTTCCTCCCGTGGGACAATGCTCTAATAATGATGATCACCACACTTTCATTACAACTCGATATAACAACTCGATACTACAACAACAAAGTATGACTCTATATGAATGCCTCCGGCGGTGTACCGGTATGTGCAATGAAACAAGAGTGACATGTATAAAAATTATGCATGGTGGCCTTGCCACAAATACGATGTCAACTACATGATCATGCAATAGCAAGATGACAATATGATGCGTGTCATATGAACGGAACGGTGGAAAGTTGCATGGCAATATATCTCGGAATGGCTATGGAAATGCCATGGTAGGTAGGTATGGTGGCTGTTTTGAGAAATAATATGGTGGCTGTTTTGAGGAAGGATATATAGTGGGTTTATGGCACCGGCGAAATTTGCGCGGTACAAGAGAGGCTAGCAATGGTGGAAGGGTGAGAGTGCGTATAATCCATGGACTCAACATTAATCATAAGAACTCATATACTTATTGCAAAAATCTACGAGTCATCAAAACAAAGCAATCTACGCATGCTCCTAGGGGGGAGGTTGGTAGGAGTTAACCATCGCGCGCCCCCGACCTCCACACAAAGGTTGGCACCCTACAAATACCTCATGCTCTAACTTCGTCACATAGCGGTTCACCATACGTGCATGCTACGGGAATCACTAACCTTAACACAAGTATTTCACAATTTCATAATAACTCCACTAGCATGACTCTAATATCACTATCCTCATATCTCAAAACAATTATCAAGCATCCAACATCTCATTCTATTCAATGCACTTGGTGTGATTTTTTTTACTACATTGACATTGGATGTCTATCATGTGAAGACTAGTTTCTTTAGCCTGAACACATTACCATGCTGTTTTAATAGACTCTCAAATAGATATAAGTGAAGCATTAGAGTTCAACAATTTCTACAAAATATTAACACCACCGAGCTCTAAAAGATACAAGTGAAGCACTAGAGCAAAAACTATTCTACTCAAAAGATATAAGTGAAGCAAATAGAGTGTTCTAACAATTTCTAGGCCATATTTAACTCTCTCAAATAGGTGTGTCCAGCAAGGATGATTGTGACAAACTAACAAGCAAAGATTCAAATTATACAAGACGCTCCAAGCAAAACACATATCATGTTGCGAATAAAAATATAGCTCCAAGTATAGTTACCGATGGATGAAGACGAAAGAGGGGATGCCTTGGCGTCCCCAAACTTAGGCTTTTGATTATCTTGAATTTACTTGGGGTTCCATGGGCATACCCAAGCTTAGGCCTTTGCTACTCCTTGTTCCATAGTCCATCAAAGCAATACTCAAAACTTGAAAACTTCACAACACAAAACTTAGACAATGATTCTCGTGAGCTCCGTTAGTATAAGAAAGCAGACCACTACTCAAAGGTGCAGCAATGAATTCATTCTTTGTTTATATTGGTGTTAAACCTACTGTATTCCAACCTCTCTATGGTTCATATCCTCCAATACTACTCATAGATGCATCGGAATAAGCAAACAACACACGAAAAACAGAATCTATCAAAAACAGAACAATCTGTAGTAATCTGCGCGTTTCGCCTACTTCTGGAACTCCAAAAAATTCGAACTAAATTGGTAAATTTGAGGAAATTGTCTAAAAATCATCTGCAAAAAGAATCAACTAAATAGCACGCTCCAGTAAAATCTGAAGACCACTTTAGCGAGCGCTAACGATTCTGTTTTTCACAGCAAGATCACATAAACTTCACACAAGTCTTCCCAAAGGTTCTACTTGGCATAAACACTAAACAAAACAAGAAACCACATGTAATAAGAGGCTAGATGCAATATTCATTCCCTAACAGCAACAAAAACAAAAAAACAAAAAATATATAAAGTTGGGTTTCCTCCCAACAAGCGTTATCGTTTTACGCCCCTAGCTAGGCACGATACAAGATAAATCTAGGTATTGCCATCTTTGGAAGGCAATCCATAAGTGGCTCTCATAATAGATTCATAAGGTAATTTTATTTTCTTTCTAGGAAAGTGTTCCATGCCTTTCCTTAATGGAAATTGGAATCTAATATTTCCTTCCTTCATATCAATAATTGCACCAATCGTTCTAAGGAAAGGTCTACCAGGAATAATAGGACATGAAGGATTGCAATCTATATGAAGAACAATGAAATCTACGGGCACATAATTCCTATTGGTAACAATAAGAAAATCATTAATTCTTCCCATAGGTTTCTTAATAGTGGAATCTGCAAGATGAAAATTTAAAAAACAATCATCAAGCTCATGGAACCCTAGCAAATCACACAAAGTTTTTGGGATAGTGGAGACACTTGCACCCAAATCACACAAAGCATAGCATTCATGATCTTTTATTTTTATTTTGATAGCAGGTTCCCATTCATCATAAAGCTTTCTAGGGATAGAAACTTTAACTCAAGTTTTTCTTCATAAGATTGCATCAAAGCATCAACTATGTGTTTGGTGAAAGCTTTATTTTGACTATAAGCGTGCGGATAATTTAGCACGAATGGCAACAAGGAAATACAATCAATCAAAAAGCAATTGTCGTAATTGAATCCCTTGAGATCCAAAGTAATGGGTTCATCACTATGCAAAGTTTTAATCTCTTTACTCCCACTTTTAACAATTTTAGCATCAAGATGAAAAACTCCGAATTATTGGGAAACCTTAAAGCAGAATCATCTCCAATCCTATCTTCATCAAGATTTATACTAGAAAACAAGGATCTAATAGGAGACACATCAATAACTTTCAGATCTTCATCTTTATTTTCATGCTCTTCCGATTTAGCAGCCATCTTATTGATCAAGGTGGACTGCTTATCTGAAATTTGGGCAATTAAGTTCTCAAGATGAGCAAACTGAGATTTCAAGCCATAAAATTCCTTAAACATATCATCAAGGTCTTTATTCATATACTCCATAAACTTTTTCTGAAAAAGTCATTATGCTCAAATTGTATAGTCATAAAATGTCTAACATTGTTTTCAATCTCCTCCAGCCTCTTGAGGTGAGGGTCAACACTAATAGGGAGAGCCATAGTGACAAGCAAGCAAGCAGCACACAAGCAAACAAGAAGCAAGCGAATGATAAACACACGGCGGAAGAAGGGCAAATAAAACGATAAAGGTGAAGTGGGGCAGAGGAAAACGAGAGGCAAATAAAGGTAATACGAAGGATAAGGGTTTGTGATAGGTACTTGGTATATGACTTTTGCGTAAGCCTCCCCGGCAACGGCGCCATAAATTCTTCTTGCTACTTCTCGAGCTTGCGTTGTATTCCCTCGAAGAGGAATGGGAGATGCAGCACAGTAGCGTAAGTATTTCCCCCAGTTTTTCAGAACCAAGGTATCAATCCAATAGGAGACCACGCGCGAGTCCCTCGCACCTGCACAAACAAATAAGAACTTCACAGCCAATGCGATAAGGGGTTGTCAATCCCTTTACGGTCACTTACGAAAGTGAGATATGATAGGGATGATAGTTTATATTTTTGGTATTTTTAGTTTATAAGAACAACAAATAAAAGCGATAAAAGTAAAGTAGATGTAGATTGATATGTTGAGAATAGACCCGGGGGCCATAGTGTTCTCTAGTGGCTTCTCTCATGATAGCGATATTCTATGGCTGGTAAACAAATTACTGTCAAGCAATTGATAGAAAAGCGAATAATTATGAGACTATCTAGGCATGATCATTGTATATAGGCATCACGTCCGAGACAAGTAGACCGACTCCTGCCTGCATCTACTACTATTACTCCACACATCGACCGCTATCCAGCATGCAACTAGTGTATTGAGTTCATAAGAACAGAGTAACGCCTTAAGCAAGATGACATGATGTAGATGGATAAACTCAAGCAATATGATATAAACCCCATATTTTTATCCTCGATGGCAATAATACAATACGTGCCTTGCTGCCCCTATTGTCACTGGGAAAGGACACCACAAGATTGAACCCAAAACCAAGCACTTCTCCCATTGCAAGAACTATAGATCTAGTAGGCCAAACCAAACCAATAATTCGAAGAGACTTGCAAGGATATTATGAGCACACATAAACAGTTCAGAGAAGAACCAAATATCTTCCATAGATAACCTTGATCATAAACTCACAATTCATCGGATCTCAACAAACACACCGCAAAAAGAGATTACATCGAATAGATCTCCTCGAAGACCGAGGAGAACTTTGTATTGAGATCAAAGAGAGAGAAGAAGCCATCTGGATACTAGCTATGGACGCGAAGGTCTGTGGTAAACTACTCACAACTCATGGTGAGGGCGATGATGATGATCATGAAGAACTCCGTGATGGATCCCCCTTCGGTGGAGCTCCGAAACAGGCTCCAAGATGGGATCTCACGGGAACAGAAGGTTACGGCGGTGGAATTAGGGTTTCTCTCTGTTCATGGAGGTTTTGGGGTACGTAGACTTATATAGGGAGAAGGAGGGCACCGGGGGACGCTCGAGGGGGCCACAAGGCAGGGGGCGCGCCCCCCGCCCTCGTGGGCCACCCCTTGATCCCCTGACGCAGTTCTCAAGTTCTTCGTGCGTGATTTTCTCCAAAAATATCTCTCGCGAAGGTTTCATTCCGTTTGGACTCCGTTTGATATTCTTTTTCTGCAAAACCCTGAAACAGGCAAAAAATAGCAATCTAGACTGGGCCTTTGGGTTAGTAGGTTAGTCCCAAAAATGATATAAAAGCTTATGATAAAGCCCATTAAACATCCAAGACTTAATAAATAATAGCATGGAACAATAAAAAATTATAGATACGTCGGAGACGTATCAATTTGTCACTCCGAGTGTCGGAGATGTATCTCTCGCCCCTCTCGGTAATACACATCATAATAAGCCTTGCAAGCAAATGACTAATGAGTTAGTCACGAGATGGTGTATTACGGAACGAGTAAAGAGACTTGCCGATAACGAGATTGAACTAGGTATGATGATACCGACGATCGAATCTCGGGCAAGTAACATATCGATGACAAAGGGAACAACGTATCTTGTTATGCGGTTTGACCGATAAAGATCTTCGTGGAATATGTAGGAACCAATATGAGAATCCAGGTTCCGCTATTGGTTAATGACCGGAGATGAGTCTCGGTCATGTCTGCATAGTTCTCGAACCCGCAGGGTCCGCACGCTTAACGTTTGATGACGATCGGTATTATGAGTTTATGTGTTTTGATGTACCGAAGGTAGTTCGGAGTCGTGGATGTGATGACGGACAAGACGAGGAGTCTCGAAATGTCTGGGACATATTGATCGGTATATTGGAAGCCTATGTTTGGACATCGGGATGGTTCCGGATGAGTTCGGGCATTTACCGGAGTACCGGGGGGCTACCGGAACCCCCCGGGGAGTTAATGGGCCATAGTGGAAAATAGGAGGAGGCGGCCATGGTGGGGGCGCGCCCCCCACAAGACCAATCTGAATTGGGAAGGGGGCCGGCTCCCCTTTCCTTCTTTCTTCTCCCTCCTTCCTTCCTCTCCTACTCCAACTAGGGAAGGGGGGGATCCTACTCCCGGTGGGAGTAGGACTCCCCTAGGGCGCGCCATAGAGAGGGTCGGCCCCTCCCCTCCTCCACTCCTTTATATATGTGGGGAGGGGCACCCCATAGACACACAAGTTGATTTTAGCCGTGTGCGGTGCCCCTCCCCATAGTTACACACCTCGGTCATATCGTTGCAGTGCTTAGGCGAAGCCCTGCGCCGGTAGCTTCATCATCAACACCGTCACCACGCCGTCGTGCTGACGAAACTCTCCGGTGACGCTTGATGACCCACAAGTGTAGGGGATCTATCGTAGTCCTTTCGATAAGTAAGAGTGTCGAACCCAACGAGGAGCAGAAGGAAATGATAGGCAGTTTTCAGTAAGGTATTTTCTGCAAGCACTAAAATTATAGGTAACAGATAGTTTTGTGATAAGGTAATTGGTAGCAAGTGACAAAAGGTAAAAGTAAATAAGGTGCAGCAAGGTGTCCTAATCCTTTTTGTATTAAAGGACAAGCCTAGACAAACTCTTAGATGAAGGAAAGCGCTCCCGAGGACACATGTGAATTATCGTCAAGCTAGTTTTCATCACGATCATATGATTCGCGTTCGGTACTTTGATATTTTGGTATGTGGGTGAACCTGTGCTTGGGTGCTGTCCTTACTTGGACAAGCCTCCCACTTATGATTATCCTCTAATGCAAGCATCCACAACTACAAAAGAAGTATTAAGGTAAACCTAACCATAGCATGAAACATATGGGTCCAAATCAGCCCCTTACGAAGCAACGCATAAACTAGGGTTTAAGCTTCTGTCACTCTAGCAACCCATCATCTACTTATTACTTCCCAATGCCTTCCTCTAGACCCAAATAATGGTGAAGTGTCACGTAGTCGATGTTCACATGACACCACTAGAGGAGAGACAGCATACATCTCATCAAAATATCGAACGAAGACCAAATTCACATGACTACTAATAGCAAGACTTCTCCCATGTCCTCAGGAACAAAAGTATCTACTCACAAGACATAATATTGTTCATGATCAGAGGGGTATTAATATGCATAATGGATCTGAACATATGATCTTACACCAAATAAACCTACTAGCATCAACTACAAGGAGTAATCAACACTACTAGCAACCCACAGGTACCAATATGAGGTTTGGGTAGAAAGATTGGATACAAGAGATGAACTAGGGTTTGAGAGGAGATGGTGCTGGTGAAGATGTTGATGAAGATAGCCCTCCCCAAGATGGGAGAGTTGTTGGTGATGACGGCGGTGATGATTGCCCCCTCCCGAAGGGAAGTATCCCTGGTAGAACAACTCTGCCGGATCCCTAGATTGGTTTCCGCCTCGGTTCCGCCTCGAGGCGGCGGCGTCTGGTCCCCAAAGCTTCCTTTTGATTTTTTCCAGGTCAAAACACCTCATATAGGAGAAGATGGGCATCGGGGGGCCTTCGGGGGGCCTGATGGCTTCTCGCCCCTCGTTGGTTACCCCAAGTGGAAGGTTTGAGATGCAGTGTAGCGGTAGTTTTCCCTTGGCAAAGATACCAAGGATCGATTTCCCCTGAGACTCCCAGTTTCAACAAGAAGGTGTCAACTTCTAACGGCGCCAGATATTAGCAATCAACTTGGACCTGCACACAGATACAAATAACTTTGCTCCCAACGAGTACAGAGAGGTTGTCAATCCCTCCGGCCTTGTCGTTTACAAAGGATCAAACGCAAGTGATAATAGTGATAGGTAAAACCGTACTAGTATGTAAAAGCAGAAAGTAAATAGCGGATGTGATCAGTGATGGTAATATGGACCGGGGTCCCATGATGTTCACTAGTGATGTCTCTCTCCCAAAAGACAATAAAACAGCTATGTGAGGTAAACGAATTACAACTGGGCAATTGACAGAATTATGTGCGCAAACCAATGCTAACTATGTTGCAAGAAAGGTAGAGGTTCAAAGCATGGGCGGTACGCCAAGGCAAGTAGACCGAAATCCATCTGCATCTACTACTAATCATCCACCTTGAGATATCTATCCAGAACATCTCGCTGGTATTAAGTTGCGAGTCCCACCCATAGTGTAAACTCAAAGCAACAGACAACTGCATTAAAAGAACTTTCGTAAAGTAAACAATCCTTGCACCCACGGGCACAAGCCCCCTTGTGGCAACAACACATCCCCTAGACTCATGTTTCTGTCACTCAAGCTAGTCATCGAGGGGCATGAACCCACAATCAAGCATAACATTCCCTCTTGGAGTCACTACCTACTACTCGGCCAAAGCAATAAATAGCAATGGAGAACATGCAAGAATTACTTATGAACATAAATATAAAAGAGGTGAATCAAATATATTACTCAAACACAATCTGAACATAATCTCACAATCCATCGGATCCCAGCAAACTCAACATAGCAATTGCATAAGGATTACATATGTGCCTTGATCATGTAGGGCAGCTCACGAGGTCTAATTAGTGAAGCACAAGAAGGGGAGGAGAACATCACATAGCTACTGGTCATGGACCCATTGTCCAAGGGAGACTACTCACAACTCATCCGGGAGGCGTCCATGGTGGTGGAGAGGCTCCCGGTGGTGATCCTCCCCTCCGGCAGGGTGCCGGGAAGAGTTCTCCTGGTGCTCCTGATCTTGGAAGCGCGGCGGCGGCGGAACAGAGATGAGATCGCGAAAAAGGGTTCCGTCCTCGAGGGTTTCGGGATGCGTGTTAAATATATGCCAAAGGGGGGCATCAGCGGAGGCCTGGGGGGCCCAGCCGCCCCCCCGGCGCGGCCAGGAGGGGGGCCGCGCCACCAGGGCGCCTGGAGCCCTGGTGGCCCCCCTCCGGCCCTACTTCGGCCGTGTGGAAGCTTCCGGAACGCTGATTTTTTATATAATTTTTCCGGGATTTTTCTGGCAGTTTACGTGATGGGAAAACCTGAAATACAAAAACAGCAGAAAATAGAAATTGGCACTGGGGTGCACTGAGTTAATAGGTTAGTCCAAAAATGATCAAAAGTGTATGGAAGTGTATAAATAACATAGCAATATCACACAAAAGAGGCATGGAGCAAGCAGAAATTATAGATACGTTTTGGACGTATCAACATCCCCAAGCTTAATTCCTGCTCGTCCTCGAGTAGGTAAATGATAACAAGAATAATTTCTGTGGTGACATGCTATTAACCATATAAGGACTTTTTATAGTCACATGACAAAAGCTTACTGAGACAATGAATCTGTAGTAATTAAGTTGCCTTATGAGAAAATCACAAAGAACTGAAAGTTTTACAACATGATACTGAAACATCAAATAGATCTGTAATGAGCATGGTGTGCAAATATGATAAAGTGATATCTCGCTTGCCCCCTTTAGTGAAGCAAAACATAAATGCAGGGGCACCTCCAAGGTTTAAGTGATGACTAGATACAATGATTTCAGAATAAACGATGTCACAATCATGCAAAAGACAATGCTACTTTGGGACAATGCACATTACACTCAGAATGACAATCATGCTCTCAGTAGTTGGTGCTTAAAGAAGGCGGAGACTCTCGAACCGTGGCTTTTGTTGGCAAGGTTGAAAACCCGTGGTCGGAAACAAAGACAAAGCATGTACCAGAGCTCTTGGTTTTAAAAACAGAAGTAATAATTATTATTTTTGGATATGCATGTTTCGTCAACGAATGCTAGCAGATAACTCAATTACTTCTCGAGATGGACAAGTTTCGAGGAACGGCTCCCAAATGAGGACGATCACATCCTCTTAATCTCCTTTGTTTATCACTGCCAAAGTTTTCTGATTTCTCATGAACAAAGTGTGAAGGAGGGTTTGTTTGTTTATATTATTTTTTAATGAGCCGGGCGCACTCAATGCCAGTTCCTTCTCGTATTATGGGTTTGCACATTAGACATGCAATCCCGGGGTGAAGCTTCTCCAACTTAAAAAGATCATGAATTAACTACTACTTCCTCATGAACTAAAACAGAGGCACAAAAGAGAAATGCTTTTTTGAATAATTTCGAGATGGTACATGAAAGTCTTTGTTAGGAATGGCAGGTAAATACCATGTATAGGAAGGTATGGTGGACTCATATGGCATAACTGGTTTAAAGGATTTTGGATGCACAAGCAGTCAGTCCGCTTAGTACAGGTGGAGGTTAGCAAAAGGCTGGGAGCGACCAACTAAGAGAGCAATGACGGTCATAATCATGCAGAGCGACAAAGCAACATTGAATCAGGCATGGAAGTTATATCGCTACTCAGAAATAAAAGATCATCAAGGCTTGACAGACTTTCTTTACAGTCTTTAATATGCGTGAACATACGCCAAGTCAATCAAAATAAATTCTTGAAGGAAGATATTACTAAACCATACCACATCATAGGCAAACAAATCATGTTGGTACTCCAATAACACATTGGGAACCCCCCAGCTATTTGAGACTAACCATAAGAAAACATGAACTACTAAGCGCCATTATGCACGTAGCATTTTTATCATAGACATATCGACCAATGCAACAGAAGCAAACTCTCTTAATAAGATAAGCATGATAACTAAAGAGAGTTCAAGCGACCAACTAAACAAAAGCTCTTTAAAAATATAGGCATGAAAACTAAGAGCTGAACATGATAGTAGCTATTGAAAGACAAAGAACATACACATCAAAGATAAACATGAAAATTCTATGTTGTGTTCTAGGTTGAAGTGGAGCGTGTCTCTCTCCCACACAAAGAAAGCTGAGTTCCAACTCGTTATGAAAAGCTAAAGAAAACTAAAAAGGAAACTAAAAGCAAGACGCTCCAAGCATAGCACATAACACATGAAGTGATAAAAATATAGTGGAACGAAAGACGAACTGATAATGTTGATGGAGAAGGGGATGCACGGGGGCATCCCCAAGCTTAGACGCTTGAGTCTTCTTGAATATTTCTTGGGGGTGCATGGGGGCATCCCCAAGCTTGAGCGTTTGACACTCCTGAATCTTTTTATCATCTTCCCTCGCACACTTGAAAACTCCCTTCATACATAACTCATCATAATCTGATTAGCGAGGTTAGTACCCTTAATAAAATAATTGTTACTTGCTGGAAATAAAGATATTCTTGAAGGTCTACTGTTTCTCAAGATTGCCAAAAGGTTTTTGCAAAGAAAAAGCAAGCTCAAGGTTTGCAAAATGAAGGAAAGGCAAAACATGACAGAATCTGTGAAAAACAGAATAGCAGGTAGTAAATGATTTTTTCGGGGCACTTCTGCAACTCTAATAAAAAAACTCAGAACAGACGACCGAAAGACAATTGTATAGAGCACGCTGTCGAAACAATTCAGACCAAAAAGATGATCTGGTGATTTTATACGATTTTTTCTATCCAAGGACAGAATCTGTTTCCTGGACAGCACGTCACAACTTTTGAACTTTCTTGCAATCAGAGGCTACACTTGGCACAAAGTTGAAAATCAAAGATACAATGATGATGCTACTGTAGTAACAACATCAAGACACAACAAAAGCAAAATAAAAATTTATTCATTGTGGGCTGCCTCCCAAAAGCGCTTTCTTTTATGCCTTTAAGCTAGGCATAATGCAAAAAGATCAAGTTTTATCAAGAGTAAAAGAATAGCTAGCCCGTATAACGGACTCAAAAGGTAACTTAATATTATTTCGAGAGAAGTGTTCCATCCCTTTCTTGAGAGGAAATTGGAATCTTATATTCCCCTCTTTCATGTCAATGATAGCACCAACGGTGCGTAGAAAAGGACGTCCCAAAATAATTGGACACGAAGGTTCACATTCAATATCCATAATAGTAAAATCAACGGGAACGTAATTGTCATTGACAACGATAAGCACATCGTCGATCCTCCCCAAAGGTTTCTTTATGGAAGAATCAACGAGACGAACACCAAAAGAACAAGAATCAAAAGGTTTCAATTTAAGCATATCATATATTCTTTTGGGCATAACGGAGGTACTAGCTCCAACATCACATAAAGCATAGCAAGAGAAGTTATTCAACTTAATTTTAATCATAGGATCCCAACCATCTTCTAGCTTTCTAGGTATGGAGGCTTCTACTCTAAGTTTCTCCTCCCTAGCTTTGATAAGAGCATTAGTGATATGCTCTGTGAAGGCAAGGTTAAGCGTGCTAGTGCGGGGATCTCTAGACATCTTGTGAAGGAAATCAATAACTTCGGTAAGAGTGCAATTATCAAAATCAAGGTCACTACTATCAAGTAAAGTGGTAGTGGTGTCCTTTAGGTTCACTTGTTTGGTAGTTTCTATGGTCATAGCATCACCATTAATAGGTCCACTGGGACCAGGAGTGCATTGGGTGCTAAGAGTTTGGATATCCTCAACAACTTGGATAGTAGCAACAGTGTGGTGGGTAGGAAGGTTCTTAACTTCTTCCTCCCTTTCTTTAGCCCATCTCTCTTTAAGTTTAGCCAACATCCTAATGTTTTCATTAATTTGCACTTGAATAGCATTCATAGGAGTGACCTTCCTCTCCTCAAGAGGAGAAGTTCTAATTTTAAGCAATTCTACCTCATGGGCTAAATTGTCTACCTTTGAAGAGAGATCATATAGTTTGTTTAGTTTTTCTTCTACACTCTTATTAAAGGCTTTTTGGGTAGTGATGAAATCTTTAAGCATAATCTCTAGTTCAGTGGTGGAGTTCTTGGTGCTAGGATAAGCATTGTTGTTCCCATAGGAATTATAGGGGAACGGTCTAGGATTGCTACCAAAATTACTCCTATAAGCATTGTTATTAAAATTGTTTCTAGAGATAAAGTTCACATCTACTTGTTCTTGAGCAATCAAAGAATTTAAAGGAACATCACGAGGATCAACAGAAGATTGCTTCGAAAGTAGAGACATGATCAAGTCAACCTTTTCATTTAGGGAGGAAATCTCCTCGACAGAGTTTACCTTCCTACCTGTTGGAGCGCGTTCGGTGTGCCATTGGGAATAGTTGATCATCATCTCATCAAGAAGCTTCGTGGCAGCACCAAGTGTAGTTGACATAAAGGTTCCTCCCGCGGCCGAATCTAACAAGTTCCGCGAGGTAAAGTTCAAGGCTGCATAAAAAGTTTGGATAACCATCCAAGTAGTCAAACCATGAGTAGGGCAGTTCTTGACAAGAGATTTCATACGTTCCCAAGCTTGGCCAACGTGTTCATTATCCAATTGTTTAAAATTCATTATGTTACTTCTTAGTTGGATAATTTTAGCAGGTGGATAGTATTTTCCAATAAAAGCATCTTTGCACTTGTCCCATGAATCTATGCTATTTCTAGGCAAAGATTGAAACCAAATTTTAGCTCCTCCTCTCAAGGAGAAAGGAAAAAGCTTAAGCTTAACAATATTACCATCTATTTCTTGGTACTTTTGCATATCACAGAGTTCAACAAAATTGTTTAAGTGTAAAGTAGCATCATCTCCAGCACCGGAGAATTGATCTTTCATAACTAGGTTCAGTAAAGCAGGTTTAATTTCATACGAAGGTGCTAAAGTGGCAGGTGTAGTGATAGGTGTGCAGATAAAGTCATCGTTGTTGTGACTAGTGAAGTCACACAACTTGGTGTTCTCGGTGGAACCCATAGCAGCAAGCAAGCAAGATAACTATTTTTGTGATTTTCGATAAAAGATACTAAAGCAAAACTGAAAGGTAAACTAACAAGACTAAAAGCAAAGGTAAAAGATAGCGTGCAACTCCCCTATCTTGAAGAGTGGAGTCCCCGGCGACGGCGCCAGAAAACTTTGCTTGATGGCTTGATGTCTACACACGCTTCTACTCTTGTAGACTATGTTGGGCCTCCAAGCGCAGAGGTTTGTAGGACAGCAGCAATTTCCCTCAAGTGGATGACCTAAGGTTTATCGAACTCAGGGAAGTAGAGGTTGAAGATGGTCTCTCTCAAGCAACCCTGCAACTAAGATACAAGAAGTCTCTTGTGTCCCCAACACACCTAATACACTTGTTAGATGTATAGGTGCACTAGTTCGGCGAAGAGATGTTAAATGGCAAGTGATATGGATGGCAAAACAAAGTAATATAAATCTGTAATAAAAAGTGCAGCAAGCAAACAAGTGGTAAACGTGAGCACAAATGGTATTGCAATGGTGGAAACAAGGCCTAGGGTTCATACTTTCACTAGTGGCAACTCCCAACAACATTAACATAATCGAATCACATGATATTTCCCATAAAACATGCAATGGAGACGCACCCGAAGGTCATTCCTTCGTGGTCAAGAGAGGACGAGAATTATGTAGGGCTACAAAAGCACACCTCAAAGTTCGTAGTTCTCAATCTAAGGATTTCCCAATGTCACCGCGGCCATCCAAAGAGAGTCCCACAATCACCACAACATATCTAAAGGATAGTCAAAGACAAGCACCAAGAGACTCTCAATCTTCAATCAACACACAAGAGAGGAAATCACTCATGAAAATACTTTTCTAATCCATGTCCAATAGACCGCTGTCACCTTGGTCTCGGGGATTATACTAGATAAAGACAAGCGAGTACATCAATCCAATACATAGAGGAAGGGGAAATATCATGGGATCACCCTAGATTAACATAGCCTATGATCACAACGAAGATCACATCATGGGAGAGAGAATTGACCACATAGCTACTGGTAAGAACCTCAGCCCCGAGGAGGAACTACTCCCGCATCATGGAGGGAGGAAGCAACGTCGATGGAGATGAATCCGGGGGCACTTCCCCGTCCCGGCAGGGTGCCGGCACAGGAATTCTGGTCCCTCGAAGCTTGATGGCGATGGCGGCGGAGATCGGAATCGCGTCTAGAGAAAAGGGGTCTGGAATCATGGTTTCTGCGACGCGATGTAAATATATGCCGAAGGGGGTCGTCAGCGGAGCCTCGGGGGGTCCAGGCGCCCCCCCGGCGCGACCCAGGGGGGGGGGGGCGCCGCCAGGGCGCCTGGAGCCCTGGTGCCCCCCCGGCTGTACTTCGGGCGCACGGTAGCTTCTGGAACGCTTATTTTTTATATAATTTTTCTGGATTTTTCCTGGCAGTTCTCGTAATGTGAAAACCTGAAATACAAAAACAGCCGAAAACAGAAACTGGCACTGGGGTGCACTGAGTTAATAGGTTAGTCCAAATATGATCAAAAGTGTATGGAAGTGTATAAATAACATAGCAATATCACCCAAAAGAGGCATGGAGCAAGCAGAAATTATAGATACGTTTTGGACGTATCAACATCCCCAAGCTTAATTCCTGCTCGTCCTCGAGTAGGTAAATGATAACAAGAATAATTTCTGTGGTGACATGCTATTAACCATATAGGACTTTTTCATAGTCATATGACAAAAGCTTACTGAGACAATGAATCTATAGTAATTAAGTTGCCTCATGAGAAAATCACAAAGGACTGAAAGTTTTACAATATGATACTGAAACATCAAATAGATTTGTAATGAACATGGTGTGCAAATATGATAAAGTGATATCTCGCTTGCCCCCTTTAGTGAAGCAAAACATAAATGCAGGGGCACCTCCAAGGTTTAAGTGATGACTAGATACAATGATTTCAGAATAAACGATATCATAATCATGCAAAAGACAATGCTATTTTGGGACAATGCACATTACACTCAGAATGACAATCATGCTCTCAGTAGTTGGTGCTTTTAAAAGAAGGTGGAGACTCTCGAACCGTGGCTTTTGTTGGCAAGGTTGAAAACCCATAGTCGGAAACAAAGACAAAACATGTACCAGAGCTCTTGGTTTTATAAACAGAGGTAATAATTATTTTTTCTTAGATTATGCATGTTTCGTCAACGAATGCTAGCAGACAACTCACTCACTTCTTGAGATGGACAAGTTTCGAGGAACGGCTCCTGAATGAGGACGATCACATCCTCTTAATCTCCTTTGTTTATCACTGCCAAAGTTTTCTGATTTCTCATGAACAAAGCGTGAAGGAGGGTTTGTTTGTTATATTATCTTTTTGAGCCGGGCGCACTCAAAGCCAGTTCCTTCTCGTATTATGGGTTTGCACATTATACATGCAATCCCGGGGTGAAGCTTGTCCAACTTAAAAAGATCATGAATTAACTACTACTTCCTCATGAACTTAAAACAGAGGCACAAAATAGGAATGCATTTTTTTGAATAATTTCGAGATGGTACATGCAAGTCTTCGTTAGGAATGGCAGGTAAATACCATGTAGGAAGGTATGGTGGACTCATATGGCATAACTGGTTTAAAGGATTTGGATGCACAAGCAGTCAGTCCGCTTAGTACAGGTGGAGGTTAGCAAAAGACTGGGAGCGACCAACTAAAAGAGAAATGACGGTCATAATCATGCAGAGCGACAAAGCAACATTGAATCAGGCATGGAAGTTATATCGCTACTCAGAAACAAAAGATCATCAAGGCTTGACAGACTTTCTTTACAGTCTTAAATATGCGTGAGCATACGCCAAGTCAATCAAAATAAATGCTTTGAAGGAAGATATTACTAAACCATACCACATCATAGGCAAATAAATCATGTTGGTACTCCAATAACACATTGGGAACCCCCCCCCCCCCAGCTATTTGGGACTAACCATAAGAAAACCTGAACTACTAAGCGCCATTATGCACGTAGCATCTTTATCATAGACATATCAACCAATGCAACGGAAGCAAACTCTCTTAATAAGATAAACATGATAACTAAAGAGAGTTCAAGCAACCAACTAAACGAAAGCTCTTTAAAAAGATAAGCATGAAAGTTAAGAGCTAAGCATGATAGTAGCTATTAAAAGACAAAGAACACACACAGCAAGGATAGACATGAAAATTCTATGTTATGTTCTAGGTAGAAGTGGAGCGTGTTTCTCTCCCACATAAAGAAAGCTGAGTTCCGAATCGTTATGAAAAGCTAAAGAAAATTAAAAAGGAAAACTAAAAGCAAGACGCTCCAAGCATAGCACATAACACATGAAGTGATTAAAATATAGTGGAACGAAAGACGAACTGATAATGTTGATGGAGAAGGGGATGCATGGGGGCATCCCCAATCTTAGACGCTTGAGTCTCCTTGAATATTTCTTGGGGGTGCATGGGGGCATCCCCAAGCTTGAGCGTTTGACACTCCTGAATCTTTTTATCATCTTCCCTCGCACACTTGAAAACTCCCTTCATACATAACTCATCATAATCTGATTAGCGAGGTTAGTAACCATAATAAAATAATTGTTCCTTGCTGGAAATAAAGATATTCTTGAAGTTCTACTGTTTCTCAAGATTGCCAAAAGGTTTTTGCAAAGAAAAAGCAAGCTCTAGGTTTGCAAAATGAAGGAAAGGCAAAACATGACAGAATCTGTGAAAAACAGAACAACAGGTAGTAAATGATTTTTCCGGGGCACTTCTGCAACTCTAATCAAAAAACTCAAAACAGATGCACGAAAGACAATTATATAGAGCACGCTGTCGAAAAAATTCAGACGAAAAAGATGATCTGGTGATTTTATACGAATTTTTCTATCCAAGGACAGAATCTGTTTCCTGGACAGCACGTCACAACTTTTGAACTTTCTTTTAATCAGAGGCTACACTTGGCACAAAATTGAAAAGCAAAGATACAATGATGATGCTACAGTAGTAACAACATCAAGACACAACAAAAGCAAAATAAAATTTTATTCATTGTGGGCTGCCTCCCAAAAGCGCTTTCTTTTATGCCTTTAAGCTAGGCATAAGAGTTTAATGATGCTCTCGTAGGAATAAGAGTTGAAGAACAAAAGAGAGCATCAAGAAGCAAATACCAAACACATTTAAGCCTAACATGCTTCCTATGCATAGGAATATTGCAATAGAATAATTCATTGAAGCACAAAGCAACTAGCATAGGAAGGCAAAACAAGCATAACTTCAAAATATTCACCATAAAGAGAGGAAACTTCTTATTATTAAGATATTTAGAACCAAGTCTCCCTCTCTCATTATAAATTTCAGTGGCATCATGGATGAACTCAACAATATAAGCATCACATAAATCATTGTTACCATGATCCACATGCAAAAAGGTACTCTTACTCTCCACATAAGCATAATCTTTCTCATTGGTAATAGTGGGAGTAGGACTATCATAAACAACTTGAACACTATAGATTAATTGTGTATTAGGAGGGTGGTGTTCAACAAGGGAGTAATTCCCTCCATGATTATGAAAAGTTTCATAAGGATAATTTCTCCTTATGTCATAGGTACCTTTATAATCACTATAGATTGGAGTTATAACATCATCATAGTAGAGAAGAGCATTATCATTGCTAGCAACTATATTTGTAATCATGTTGTCTTTATTCTTACTAGCAAGAGAATTATCAATTATCACATCACTAGTGGGTAAAGGATTTGCAATCCTATCATCCCCAAGCTTAGAGCTTCCCATATCATCACTTTCAGAGTTGGTACCAAAAAGATTTTCAATATCATAAGTAGCATTATCATCATTTTCCCAATTATAATTAGTAACATGCATATCATAATCAAAATCATCTTCAATAGTACCTACGGACGTATCATCAAGATGATAATTAAGGCAATAAACTTCACCTTCTTCTTTAAACTTACAACCGTTAGGATAAAAGTTGATGGGAGGAATATGCTCAGGCCAGGTTGATACCCATTCTTCTTCCTTCTTGCTCCTCTTCCTCCTCCTCTTCTTTTTCTTCTTCTTCACCTTAAGAGGGGGTGGTTTGAGATGAAGCTTCTCCACATATCCTGGTTTATCATTAGAAACAATATGGGAAACTTGGGAGAAACTCTCCTTTTTATTAGCAGAAATATAAGAGACATTTTTATACTTTGGTAAAGTTCCCTCCTTTCTAATGTTACTTATGTAATCATTTTCATGGCAATTAACAACACAATAGAGATGGCAATTTTGCAAAGTGTTTTTTATTCCTATGGCATTAACATCTAGCCAAGAAGTCTTTTCTGATAACTCTTTACACATCAAAAATAACATAAGCTCATCATAAAGATCAGAGGTGATCATGTTATCACACAACTGGTTAACAGTTATGTTTTGAAAGTTCATGCATTGAAAATTAAAGTGACCCTCTATACGGCAAAGTTCACAAGTAAAAGGATAAAGGTCACACAAATCTCTAGCAATTTCATTTGAACCTCTAACCCAAGTGATTGTTCTTTCATGCTTATGTTGCTTACAATACTTCTCTTCTTCAATCATAGGCCTTTCACAAGGTCTATCCACTCCACAAAAATTAACATGCTTATATAAAACTTCATTTTTAGGAATTGGATCATGCATGTTGCAATCATCATGAACAATTTCATTTTCTTTGCAAATCTCTTTAAAAGGTTTATGATGCTTGTTCCAATCCTCCTTAGGCATATTAAGATGTGAAGCAAAAGATTTGAGGAAATCAACAAGGAGTTGAGAATCAAGCCCAAACTTAGCACTAAACTTATTAAAACTTGTAGTTTCAACAAAGGACTTAATGCAATCATACTCATAAATTATACCTGACTCTTTACCTTTGTCGATCTCCCAATCTTCAGTGTTGCGTTGAATTCTTTCTAGGAGTTCCCATTTAGCATCAATCTTTTTGTTTGTGAAAGAACCCATAGAGGAAGCGTCGAGCAAATCTTTATCCTGTCGAGAAAGCCTCGCATAGAAATTAGTAATAATCATATCTTTGGGGAGCCCATGGTTAGGACATTTTAGCATTAACGTTTTCAGTCTCCCCCAAGCTTGAGCTATGCTCTCTCCGTCATGAGGATAGAAATTATAAACATAATTCCTATTCTCATGGACTTCATGAAGAGGATAAAACTTGGAGTAAAAGAGAGACTGGATCTCTTCCCAATCCAGCAGGTGAGAGTCATCTAGTAGCCTATACCATTCCAATGCTTTTCCTTTCAGTGACAAGGCAAATAATTTCCTCATGACAAACTCCTTTGATACACCTGCAAGCTTAAATAATGAACATAGTTGTGACAGATATAGCAAGTGTTCACCGGGATGTTTGTCTCCTGCATAACGATTAGCCAAAACATAATCGATAATACCAGCTGGTATTTTATAGGGCACAATTTCAGTAGGGGGAGGAGCAACCACCACAGGTGTGGGGCGTCTTCCCGCAAGCAACGATCCAATAGCACGGTTTTCCATAAACATAACTAGTGAAATAAAAACAAGAAACAAAAAGATTTAATTGCCAGATCTAAAGATATACCTTCAAGCGCTCACCCCCCCGGCAACGGCGCCAGAAATAGCTTGATGTCTACACACGCTTCTACTCTTGTAGACTATGTTGGGCCTCCAAGCGCAGAGGTTTGTAGGACAGCATCAATTTCCCTCAAGTGGATGACCTAAGGTTTATCGAACTCAGGGAAGTAGAGGTTGAAGATGGTCTCTCTCAAGCAACCCTGCAACTAAGATACAAGAAGTCTCTTGTGTCCCCAACACACCTAATACACTTGTTAGATGTATAGGTGCACTAGTTCGGCGAAGAGATGTTAAATGGCAAGTGATATGGATGGCAAAACAAAGTAATATAAATCTGTAATAAAAAGTGCAGCAAGCAAACAAGTGGTAAACGTGAGCACAAATGGTATTGCAATGGTGGAAACAAAGCCTAGGGTTCATACTTTCACTAGTGGCAACTCCCAACAACATTAACATAATCGAATCACATGATATTTCCCATAAAACATGCAATGGAGACGCACCCGGAGGTCATTCCTTCGTGGTCAAGAGAGGACGAGAATTATGTAGGGCTACAAAAGCACACCTCAAAGTTCGTAGTTCTCAATCTAAGGATTTCCCAATGTCACCGCGGCCATCCAAAGAGATTCCCACAATCACAACAACATATCTAAAGGATAGTCAAAGACAAGCACCAAGAGACTCTCAATCTTCAATCAACACACAAGAGAGGAAATCACTCATGAAAATACTTTTCTAATCCATGTCCAATAGACCGCTGTCACCTTGGTCTCGGGGATTATACTAGATAAAGACAAGCGAGTACATCAATCCAATACATAGAGGAAGGGGAAATATCATGGGATCACCCTAGATTAACATAGCCTATGATCACAACGAAGATCACATCATGGGAGAGAGAATTGACCACATAGCTACTGGTAAGAACCTCAGCCCCGAGGAGGAACTACTCCTGCATCATGGAGGGAGGAAGCAACGTCGATGGAGATGAATCCGGGGGCACTTCCCCGTCCCGGCAGGGTGCCGGCACAGGAATTCTGGTCCCCCGAAGCTTGATGGCGATGGCGGCGGAGATCGGCATCACGTCTGGAGAAAAGGGGTCTGGAATCAGGGTTTCTGCGACGCGATGTAAATATATGCCGAAGGGGGTCGTCAGCGGGGCCTCGGGGGACCCAGGCGCCCCCCCGGCGCGGCCCAGGGGGGGCACGCCGCCAGGGTGCCTGGAGCCCTGGTGGCCCCCCGGCTGTACTTCGGGCGCACGGTAGCTTCTGGAACGCTGATTTTTTATATATTTTTTCTGGATTTTTCCTGGCAGTTCTCGTAATGTGAAAACCTGAAATACAAAAACAGCCGAAAACATAAACTGGCACTGTGGTGCACTGAGTTAATAGGTTAGTCCAAATATGATCAAAAGTGTATGGAAGTGTATAAATAACATAGCAATATCACCCAAAAGAGGCATGGAGCAAGCAGAAATTATAGATACGTTTTGGACGTATCATGGCTTCTCGCCCCTCGTTGGTTACCCCAAGTGGAAGGTTTGAGATGCAGTGTAGCGGTAGTTTTCCCTTGGCAAAGATACCAAGGATCGATTTCCCCTGAGACTCCCAGTTTCAACAAGAAGGTGTCAACTGCTAACGGCGCCAGATATTAGCAATCAACTTGGACCTGCACACAGATACAAATAACTTTGCTCCCAACGAGTACAGAGAGGTTGTCAATCCCTCCGGCCTTGTCGTTTACAAAGGATCAAACGCAAGTGATAATAGTGATAGGTAAAACTGTAACTAGTATGTAAAAGCGGAAAGTAAATAGCGGATGTGATCAGTGATGGTAATATGGACCGGGGTCCCATGATGTTCACTAGTGATGTCTCTCTCCCAAAAGACGATAAAACAGCTATGTGAGGTAAACGAATTACAGCTGGGCAATTGACAGAATTATGTGCGCAAACCAATGCTAACTATGTTGCAAGAAAGGTAGAGGTTCAAAGCATGGGCGGTACGCCAAGGCAAGTAAACCGAAATCCATCTGCATCTACTACTAATCATCCACCTTGAGATATCTATCCAGAACATCTCGCTGGTATTAAGTTGCGAGTCCCACCCATAGTGTAAACTCAAAGCAACAGACAACTGCATTAAAAGAACTTTGCGTAAAGTAAACAATCCTTGCACCCGCGGGCACAAGCACCGTTGTTTTCCCCCTTGTGGCAACAGCACATCCCCTAGACTCATGTTTCTGTCACTCAAGCAAGTCATCGAGGGCCATGAACCCACAATCAAGCATAACGTTCCCTCTTGGAGTCACTACCTACTACTCGGCCAAAGCAATAAATAGCAACGGAGAACATGCAAGAATTACTTACGAACATATATATAAAAGAGGTGAATCAAATATATTACTCAAACACAATCTGAACATAATCTCACAATCCATCGGATCCCAGCAAACTCAACATAGCACCAGCATAAGGATTACATATGTGCCTCGATCATGTAGGGCAGCTCACGAGGTCTAATTAGTGAAGCACAAGAAGGGGAGGAGAACATCACATAGCTACTGGTCATGGACCCATGGTCCAAGGGAGACTACTCACAACTCATCCGGGAGGCGTCCATGGTGGTGGAGAGGCTCCCGGTGGTGATCCTCCCCTCCGGCAGGGTGCCGGGAAGAGTTCTCCTGGTGCTCCCGATCTTGGAAGCGCAGCGGCGGCGGAACAGAGATGAGATCGCGAAAAAGGGTTTCGTCCTCGAGGGTTTCGGGACGCGTGTTAAATATATGCCAAAGGGAGGCATCGGCGGAGGCCTGGGGGGCCCAGGCGCCCCCCCCGGCGCGGCCAGGAGGGGGGACGCGCCACCAGGGCGCCTCGAGCCCTGGTGGCCCCCCTCCGGCCCTACTTCGGCCGTGTGGAAGCTTCCGGAACGCTGATTTTTTATATAATTTTTCCGGGATTTTTCTGGCAGTTTACGTGATGGGAAAACCTGAAATACAAGAACAGCAGAAAACAGAAACTGGCACTGGGGTGCACTGAGTTAATAAGTTAGTCCAAATATGATCAAAAGTGTATGGAAGTGTATAAATAACATAGCAATATCACACAAAAGAGGCATGGAGCAAGCAGAAATTATAGATACGTTTTGGACGTATCAGGGCCCACGAGACAGGGGGGCGCGCCCAGAGAGAGGGGGCGCGTCCCCACCCTCGTGGACAGCAGGTGGCCCCCCTTTTGATCTTCTTTCGCCAGATATTTTTTATATTTTTTGAAACGGAGTTCTGTGAAGTTTCGGGGCTTTTGGAGTTGTGCAGAATAGGTTTCCAGAGTTTGCTCCTTTTTCAGCCTAGAATTCCAGCTGCCGGCATTCTCCCTCTTCATGTAAACCTTGTAAAATAAGAGAGAAAATGCATAAGTATTGTGACAAAACATGTAATAACAGCCCATAATGCAATAAATATCAACATATACTCCCTCCGTCCGGTGAAAAGTGTACGTTTAGCTTCAAAATTTGTCCACAATAGAGTGTACTTCTAACTTCCCAATGCACATTAAAGTACTTCTCTCTCATCACACAGTAATCAAGACCAATAACAATCTACACATGGTCTTCTTAATTTTTACATGCACTTAGCTCATTGGGGGTTGGGTAATTAAATAGGAGAGAGATGATGGCTTGCACCTTTCCAATGCATGTTTTACTTCACTCCATAATTTGTCCTAAAATCTCTAGATTCACACTCTTCACCGGACGGTGGGAGTAAGCATGATGCAAAATGGACGTATCAACTCCCCCAAGCTTAGACCTCGCTTGTCCTCAAGCGAAAGCCGAAATCGGAAAATATGTCCACATGTTTAGAGATAGAGGTGTCGATAAAAATAAAATACGGACATGAGGGCATCATGATCATTCTCATAGCAGCAGCATATATATATTGTCATATGATTCTTATGCTAAAGTAACAATTCATCCGCAGTATCAAGCATGAATCATAAACTTCATTGAGAACTAACAAACTTTGATCTCGCTCATTGAAGCAATTGCATATTATCGTAACATCGGAAAGAGTCATCATAAGAGCTTTTCAGCAAGCCTACATACTCAACTATCATATAGTCTTTCACAATTGCTCAGACTCACACAATATTTATGTTTATGGAGTTTTAGTCGGACATAGAGAAAGATAGGGGCTTATGGTGTTGCCTCCCAACCTTTTACCTCAAGGGTGATGTCAACAGTAATAGACCATGAAAACTTACATCCAAGTGGGCATATATGTCAGGATCTTTCCAACACAATGTGCTTGCCAAAGAATAAAATGTAAAAAGGAAAGGTGAATTTCACCTTGACTCTTATAAGGCAAGAATAATAGATAGACCCTTCGCAGAGGGAAGTAGAGGTTGTCATGTGTTTTTATGGTTGGATGCACAAAGTCTTAGCACAGAAGAACGTCACTTTATATTGCCACTCATGATAAGGACCTTTATTATGCAGTCCGTCGCTTTTATTACTTCCATATCACAAGATTGTATAAAGCTAATTTCCTCCACACTAATAAATCATACATATTTTAGCAAGTTTGCAACATGACAACTTACTTGGAAGGATCTTTCTCAATCCATAGGTAGGTATGGTGGACTCTCATGGAAAAACTGGGTTTAAGGATGTATGGAAGCACAAGTAGTATCCCTACTTGGTGCGAGGAGTTTTGGCTAGCATGGGGGGGGGGGGTAAGGCAAGCTCAACATGTTGGATGATCCATGACAATATACTTTATTTTGGATATAAGAAAACATAACCCATTATGTTGTCTTCCTTGTCCAACATCAACTCTTTAGCATGTCATATTTTAATGAGTGCTCACAATCATAAAAGATGTCCAAGATAGTATATTTGTATGCAAAGCCTCTCTTCTTTTATTACTTCCTATTAATTGCAATGATGACCAAAACTATATTTGTCAACTCTCAACAACTTTTATTCATCATACTCTTTATATGTGAGGTCATTACTTCCCATAAGATCAATATGATCTCTTGGATACTTTTTATGTTTTCTCTTTATTTTTCATGACCTAAGTGAGGAAATCAAGCCCTTGAGTCAACACTAATCTTTATTATATAACTCACGGACTCGATTACAAAGGGTAAAGATCATAAGGCAAAAGCTCGCAACTAGATCATGCTAACTTTATTCTACTAGATCAAGATACTACCAAAAGGATCGAACTAAGAAAAACGGTAAAGATAGGAGTGATGGTGATACGATACCGGGGTCACTCCCTCAAGCTTGGCAGTTGCCAAGGGGAGTGCCCATACCCATATGATTATGTCTCCTTCTTCGGGGGTGGTGATGTAGGCTTGTTGTCCACCTTCGAAGGCATGGGCTCACCATCGTAGAAGGATGATCGAGTCTCCGGGATACTTAAATCTGCAGCCAAACTCATCTTCTTGAATCTATATTCATACTCATAGTTTTGGTTTTGCAGGTCATAGATCTGGGCTTGGAGGTGATCGATCTTCTCTTGAAGATTGGAGATAGCTTCCCGGAAGATCCTTGAATCCACCTTGAGGTTGTTGACGAGCTCCGAGATCATCATGTGGTTGGCGTTGAGTCCTTGTTCCACCATACCTTGGCACTTGAAAACTTGCTGCTCCATTGCTTCGAGTCTTGTCTCCACGCTTCCGGTCCTCCTCGGCCCCTCAACATCACGGATGTGCAACACCCCCTCATGCAACTCCATGGTTTTAGGGTGATGCAGCACCTACGCAAGGTAGGGATTGATGACCTTCTCGAAGAACTTGTCCTTGGGGATGTTGGAGGATGCCATGATGATCTAGATCTGTCAAAAACAGCAGCTCAAAACGAAAACAGAGGATTTTTGCGTGATACAGAGGTCAAAACCTTCGGGAGTATATATAATGAATTTTTACCGACCAAAAGGAGTAACATACAAGAAATCGGAGTCCGGGAGGCACACGAGCTGCCCACGAGGCAGGGGGGCATGCCCAGGGAAGGGGGCGCGCCCTCCACCCTCGTGGATGGCTCATGTCTCTTCCAGACTGCTACTTATTTTTTCTATTTTTCTATATATTCCAAAACAGAGGAAAATTGCCTTTAGAGCTGTTTTGGAGTCGGTTTACCTACCGTACCACATACCTCTTCCTTTTCGGTGGCTGAATCGTTCTGGAAAGTATCCCTTATGTATTCCTCCGGGGTTACGGTTTCAATAACATTGGTTTCAACATTTATAGGGTTACCTGAGATATAATGTTTGATTCTTTGATCGTTCACCACCTTCGGATTTGTGCCTTCGAAGTTGGCACCGGAACGATAGACCTCCTCGATAACGTAAAGTCCTTCCCACTTAGAGAGAAGCTTTCCTGCAAAAAATCTTAAACGAGAGTTGTATAGCAATACAAAATCACCTACGTTGAACTCACGCTTTTGTATCCTTTTGTCATGCCATCTTCTAATTTTTTCTTTAAACAGGTTGGCATTCTCATAGGCCTGGGTTCTCCATTCATCAAGAGAGCTAATATCAATAACCTCTTCTCACCGGCAAGTTTGAAATCGTAATTGAGCTCTTTAATAGCCCAATATGCCTTATGTTCTAGCTCAAGAGGTAAATGACAAGCTCTTCCATATACCATCTTATATGGAGACATACCCATAGGATTTTTGTATGCAGTTCTATAGGCCCATAATGCATCATCAAGTGTCTTGGACCAATTCTTCCTAGACCTATTAACTGTCTTTTGCAAAATTAATTTCAGCTCTCTATTACTTAGTTCTACTTGACCACTAGTCTGTGGGTGATAAGGGGATGCAATTTTATGATTCACATCATATTTTGCAAGCATTTTACGGAAAGCACCATGAATAAAGTGTGAACCACCATCAGTCATTAGATATCTAGGGACTCCAAACCTTGGGAAAATAACTTCTTTAAGCATCTTAATAGAGGTGTCATGATCAGCACTACTAGTTGGAATACATTCTACCCACTAAGTAACATAATCAACAACAACTAAAATATGTGTGTACCCATTAGAGGCAGGAAATGTCCCATATAATCAAAGCCCCAAACATCAAATGGTTCAATAACAAGTGAATAATTCATAGGTATTTCTTGACGTCTACTGATATTACCAATTCTTTGACATTCATCACAAGATAAGACAAACTTACAGGCATCCTTGAAGAGAGTAGACCAATAGAAATCGGATTGCAATACCTTATGTGTAGTTCTATCTCCAGCATGGTGTCCTCCATAAGCTTTGGAGTGGCACTTGCGTAGGATCTGTTCCTGTTCATGCTCAGGTACACAACGTCTAATAATACCATCTACTCCTTCTTTATAAAGATGTGGGTCATCCCAGAAGTAATGTCTCAAATCATAGAAGAACTTTTTCTTTTGCTGGTATGTGAAGCTAGGAGGTATAAACTTAGCAACAATATAATTAGCATAATCAGCATACCATGGAGCAGTGCGAGAAGTACTTATGACAGCTAATTGTTCATCAGGAAAGCTATCATCAATAGGTTGTGGGTCATCAAGTATATTCTCTAACCGAGACAAGTTATCTGCAACGGGGTTCTCAGCTCCCTTTCTATCAATAATATGCAAGTCAAATTCTTGCAGCAAGAGAACCCATCTAATAAGTCTAGGTTTAGCATCTTTCTTTTCCATAAGGTATTTGATAGCAGCATGATCAGTGTGAATAGTTACTTTAGAATCTATAATATAGGGTCTAAACTTATCACAAGCAAATACAACTGCTAAAAATTCTTTCTCGGTAGTAGCATAATTTTTCTGGGCACTATCTAGAGTTTTACTAGCATACTGGATAACATTCAATTTCTTATCAACTCTTTGCCCTAAGACAACACTTACAGCATAATCCCGAGCATCGCACATAACCTCAAAGGGTAAATTCCAGTCAGGAGGCTGGACAATAGGTGCAGAGATCAATGCTTTCTTAAGTATTTCAAATGCTTCTAGACAATCATCATCAAAGACAAAAGGGATATCTTTTTGTAAGAGATTAGCCAGAGGCCTGGATGTCGGTGTACTAAGATAGGGGTACCTTAGTACCCCAACTTGTGCACGGGCAGTAGCAGCTTCCCGTGGCAGGGCTTACCACGCGCTCGCCAAGGTCCACTCTGGTCCCTTTGAAGCCATTCAAGAACAAAGTATACAAGTTAAGAGACAAGACCCCGGTAAGAGGAGCTTGCCGGGAAGGCCGCACCAAGCTCAAAGTCATCTTTCCAGCACAAGACCCTGGCAAGAGGTGCTTGCCAGGAAGGCCAAGAAAACGGCATCTGAAGAGGAGATAACGCGGCGCATCGTGCGCCCCGGCAGGACCCGGAGAGCGGCAAGCTTGCGGGCCCGGCAAGATAGTGATCCCGGCAAGCTGCTTGCCGGGGGAGACTTACACTGTGTGCCTGCGCTCTAGCTCGTCTGTCCACGCGTCGCCCTGGGGCCCTTCCAGGGGCGCGTGGCAGACTGCTGTGCAGCCTGGGGTACACGGTGGCAGGCCGCGGTGACGAGGCCATCGCCGTGGCGAACGGAGACGCATGGACGGGCGCTTTTGGGGCGACGGCGACGGGCATTCAATGCCCTTGTCCCCCACTGTCAAAGTTAGGTGAAGACCACTGTTCATGCACTGTTCACGCACTGTTACAACTACCACCAAAGTTACATCTTTACCCTTTCTCTACGTTGACACCTGTTGGTGACCCCTTTGAGCTATAAAAGGAGGCCCATGCACAACGTAGAGGAGGTTGGATCCCAGAAACTCACACACTCCCTCGCTCGGTGCAGCTAGCACTGTAGATCTTCAAGCTCCCGAGCCCCAAGAACTTAATACAACCAAAAGCAGGAGTAGGGTTTTACGCGTCCGCGCGGCCCAAACCTGGGTAAACTGCCCGCGTGTGCTCCTCGATCTGCTCTCCGTGCCTCCTCCGCTCCCTTACCGCAACGTAGAAGGGGCTCCGGTCCCATAGGTGTTCGTGGGAGGACAGTTTCCCCCGACATCTTTGGCGCGCCAGGTAGGGGGCGTCGAGGATTTGCGAACCTGATCCGGCGCTCACGCGGGCGCATTCTTCATCAACTTCTCCAGCTTCGTCAACCTCATCAACAACATCAGCATGCCTCCGAAGAAGAACGCTTCGGAGGTCGGAGGCCCGTCCGCGTCAGTCCCACCACCACCGGAACCAACGGTTGGTAGAGGAGACGCTGGCGGAAGGGTGGTCGCCAGCGAGGAGACTCACGGCGCCACCAAGTCCAAGGACAAGACGGACGACCGGGCGAACTCCAAAGCCTCGGTGTCCGTTCATGCACCATGTCCCTCTCAGGAGGTGCCAGACCAGCAGCGATGTGGTACCGGAGGTACCATACGCTTGCTGGGACGCGGACAAACCGGTGGGTCGCGGGATGCTCAAGGCCAGCGTGCTGGCATGAGCAGGGCGCGGTCGCCGGGGCGAGATCTTGCTCCTTCTAACCCTGTTAGGAGTCCGAGCATATCTCGCTCCTCGCACCGCTCGCCGCCGCTTCCCTCCTCTCCAGCAGAAGCTCTTGCTAGAGCCCAACTGCTCCTTGACTTCCCTCCAGCGGCGGACAAAGCCGAAGACTGGAGGGCTACGATCCAGAGCTCATCGTCTTCGCCAACAACGACACGCCGCAGCAGCCGGCGACATCACGCCCGCGGCAAGTCGACCAAGCGAAGGCCGATGGAGACAAAACCGCCGGGGGTGCAACAACCGTGCACTCCCCGCCGCGGAAGCAGAAATCGCCACCCCGCCAGATCAACGTCGACGACGACTCCACAGCATCGTCGGATCCGCGGGCTCGCCGCGATCAGCGCCAAGTCCTTGAAGACAGGCGACAAGAGGACGCTCGAACTCGCATCGAGCGTCGAAGGGAAGCCCGAAGGCAATCAGACCAACGCGCTGGGACTGCTGTCGACACGCACGCGCCCGGTGAGCCAGGCGACTTGCCGTACGCGGTAGGTTGCCCTGCGTTCACCCGAGAGCTGCGGCAAGTCCAGTGGCCCAGCATGAAGAACTTCAAGCCCGACGTACCCGAGAAGTACGACGGCAAGACACACCCCTCGGAGTTCCTCAGCATCTACACCATCGCGGTGCAGGCTGCCGGGGGACGCGACGAGAAGATCCTAGCCAACTATTTCCCGCTTGTGCTTAAGCCAAACGTCAGGTCTTGGCTTATGCACTTGCCGGAGAACTCCATCTCTTCATGGGCGGATTTGTGCCACCAGTTTGTTGGCGCCTTCACGGGCGGCCACAAACCCCACGGCCAAGAGAGCGATCTCCACATCCTTGCCCAGAAGGAGGGAGAGTCCCTGCGCAAATATATCCAAAGGTTCAGCCGCGTGCAACACAACATTCCCGATGTCCACCCTGCCGCGGTTATCAGCGCGTTCCACCAGAACGTGCGTAACCGTCGGATGAGGGAGGAGATGGCCATGACCAAGATCCGGGACGTCAACGAGCTTTACGCTCTGGCTGACAAATGTGCACGTGCTGAAGAAGGGAGGAGACTCCCCGGAGAGGATACCGGCGCAGGAGGAAGTGACAGCGAGGATGCCGCCCCGGCAAGGAAAAACCGGCGGCGGAACAAGAAGAAGAAGAGCAAGGAAGTACTTGTTGTCGAGAAGTCCGGCAAGGAGGCTCCCGCCAAGAAGACACAGGCTGGTAGCTCCGGCAAGGAGCCTGCCCCTGTAGCGGCAGCCGACAAGCAGGACGGCTCCGACAAGCAGTACTGCAAGATCCACCGCACCAAGGGCCATGATCTCCAGAACTGCAAGAGGGTAGAGTACCTCGTAGAACAGCAGAAGGCTGAATACGAGAGACGCGACAAGGAGAAGGCCCAAGGAGGCGGAGGAGAGCCAAGTAAGAAGCGACCGTTCAATGGCGGGGGAGGGCGCCGCGGCAAGGCCAAGCAGGGACAAGGTGACAGACCTCCCCGGGGCCGCGACAAGGATGAGGACGAAGATGACGATGAAGACATGGAAGAAGGAGACAACAGCGAGCAGGAGTTCCAGAAGGCCACAGAGGTCCTGTGTGTCGACGGGGGTGCTTCCCTGCACACTTCCCACCGCCAACTCAAGCAGTGGGTGCGGGAAGTGAATGCAGCTGAGCCACCCGTCGAATCACGCAGGCTGCTGAAATGGTCCGGCACGCCCATCATCTTCGACCTTGAGGACCACCCTGACCGCACAACCGTGGTCGGGTGCTTGCCGATGTTGGTTTCACCGACTATCCGCAACCTCAAGGTCACCAAGATGTTGGTTGATGGCGGGGCCGGCCTCAACTTGATCTCCTCTGCTGTGATCAAGAAGCTACAGATCCCCGACAGCGAGCTCGAGGAGACCGGGACGTTCCAAGGAATCAACCCGGGAAGGAGCAAGCCGAAGGGGAAGATCACACTGCCAGTAACCTTTGGCGGAGAGCTCAACTTCAGGACGGAGAGGATCACGTTCAACGTCGTCGATATCCCATTGCCATATAATGGGATACTTGGCCGTCTTGCGCTCGCCAAGTTCATGGCAGCTTCCCACTATGCCTACAACATGCTCAAGATGCCGGGGCCGATAAGCGTCATCTCTGTCCCCGGCGACAAGAAGGACGCGCTTATCTGCGCCGATAAGATCTACCGGGATGCAGCAGCCGCGGCAGACAGCAATACCCTTGCCGCTGAAGCTCCCGGGGGGAAGACCAAGACCAAGTACGGCAAGAGCTCTGGGGCCCACTCCGGCAAACGCACCTCTTCGGAGTGCTGTGCTGCCGTCAAGGACGCACCATCGAGCTCCACCGGCAAGAGTAAGAAAGGAATGGCAGCTCCACCGGCAACCAAGAAGGTGTCCGCCAAGGAGGACGGCACTGGTGGTAACTTCACCATCAGTGCTACGCTCGACCCCAAATAGGAAAGCGCGCTCGTTGCCTTCCTGCGGGCGAATGTCGACGTGTTCGCATGGCAACCGTCTGACATCCCTGGCGTTCCCAGGAAGGTAATTGAGCACAAGCTTGCCGTTTGTCCTCATGCGCGGCCCGTCTAGCAGAAGGTTAGGAAGCAAGCTGTGGAGCGCCAAGAGTTCATTGCCGAGGAGATAAAGAAGTTGGAAGCAGCAGGCCTAGTCAGAGGCGTAATCCATCCTACATGGTTAGCCAATCCAGTTGTTGTGCGCAAGGCCAATGGGAAGTGGAGACTTTGTATAGACTTCATTGATGTGAATAAAGCATGTCCCAAGGATCCATTTCCCTTGCCGCGTATTGACCAGATTGTCGACTCCACGGCTGGATGTGAGTTGCTTTCATTCCTCGATGCATACTCAGGTTACCACCAGATATTCATGGCCAAGGAAGATGAAGAGAAGACTGCATTCATTACTCCATGTGGCACATACTGCTTTATACGCATGCCCTTTGGACTGAAGAATGCAGGCTCAACATTTGCAAGGGTGGTACATACTGCTTTTGAGCCACAGATTCACAGAAATGTAGAAGCCTACATGGACGATATAGTGGTCAAGAGCAAGAGCAAAGATACCCTGATCCAAGACTTACAAGAAACCTTTGAGAATCTGCGCAGGATACAACTCAAGCTGAACCCCAAGAAGTGCGTCTTCGGAGTCCCCTCCGGCAAGCTTCTCGGGTTCTTTGTGTCTCAGAGGGGGATTGAGGCCAATCCCGACAAGATAAAAGCCATCGAGCAGATTGAAGCCCCGAAGCGCGTCAAGGACGTCAGGAGACTTGCTGGTTGTGTGGCTGCCCTCAGCAGGTTCATTTCAAAGTCTGTAGAACGCGCCCTGCCTTTCTTTAAAATCTTGAAGAAGACAGGTCCTATGAAATGGACTCCAGAAGCGGAGGCAGCGCTGCAAGACTTGAAAGGATACCTATCCTCCACTCCAATACTTGTCGCACCTAGGCCACAAGAGAAGTTGCTGCTATACCTAGCGGCAACCAATCAAGTGGTTAGTGCTGCGTTAGTAGCGGAGAGAGAGGCAGATGAGGAACGCACATCCCCGGCAAGCGAATCCAGCGACAAGCAAGGAGCTTCCCCGACGAGCTCTGGCCCCGACAAGGACAAGTCTGCGCAGGAACAAGGAGAAGTGCGAAGGAAGATGGTGCAGCGCCCAGTTTATTTTGTAAGTTCCCTCCTGGAGGGGGCTAGATCAAGATACTCTGGGGTGCAGAAGTTGCTTTTCGGCCTCCTCATGGCCTCGAGAAAGCTGCGCCACTACTTCCAAGCACACGAGATAACAGTGGTCACTCGCTTTCCGTTGAAGAGGATATTGCAAAATCCAGAAGCAACAGGAAGGATCGTCGAGTGGGCACTGGAGCTGTCGAGCTTTGGTCTCAAGTTTGAGAGTACTTCAACTATACAGAGCAGAGCTTTGGCAGAGTTTATATCAGAATGGACCCCAACACCGGATGAAGAAGTTCCAAAGACAAGCACCCCGGTCCAAGAAACAAGCAAAGAGTGGATAATGTACTTTGATGGTGCCTTCTCGCTGCAAGGCGCCGGTGCTGGCGTATTACTCATAGCGCCCACCGGAGAGCACCTCAAGTATGTCGTCCAAATGCACTTTCCCAAGGAGCAAGCAACCAACAATACTGCCGAGTATGAAGGTTTGCTTGCCGGCCTCAGGATTGCGGCCGAACTTGGGATCAAGAAGTTGATTGTGTGGGGAGACTCACAATTGGTGGTCCGACAAGTAAACAAGAGTTACCAGAGCCCTCTGATGGAAGCTTATGTTGATGAAGTGAGGAAGCTTGAAGAACACTTTGAAGGCCTGCAGATGGAGCACGTTCCGAGAGCTCAAAATGATATTGCTGACGGCCTCTCAAAGTGTGCTGCAATGAAGTTACCTGTGGAACCAGGGACCTTCGTGCTCAAGCTAACTCAGCCATCCGTTACACCATCAGTTGGGCAGAGCAAGAAGAGGAAGTTGATCTCCGGCGACTACTTGCCGGCGGGTCTTCCTGAAGCCGCCGCCAAGGTCCCCAAGATCAACAACCAACATGCTGAGGAACAGTCTGCTCCTGCGGACCCGAGGGTCCGTACAGTTGAAGCAGGCGTTCCCGACAAGCCTTGCCCCGGCAGGCTTGCCAGGGAGCCCTCAGCTCCGGCAGAGCCGCAGGTTCTTGCCGTAGAAGCTGAGGTTCCCGCAGCAGCCCAGATGCCTTTATTCCTTGTTGTTGAGCCCCAGGCTCCAGCATGGGCACATCAAATCGTCTGTTTTCTTCAAACCGGAGAACTTCCCGAAGAACCGGAAGAGATAGAGAAAATAACCAGACAGTCAAGTATGTACCAGTTCGTTGGCAACGAACTGTACAGAAGAAGACTCAACGGTGTCAGATTGAAGTGTATATCCCGGGAAGATGGACAGAAGTTGTTGGCAGAGATAGATGGAGGCATATGCGGCCACCACATTGGCGCAAGGGCACTTGCCGGGAAGGCGTTCCGGCAAGGGTTCTTTTGGCCAGAAGCCCTCCAAGATGCAACTGCACAAGTAACCAAGTGTGAAGCGTGCCAGTTCCATGCCAAACAAATACACCAGCCAGCTCAAGCTCTCCAGACAATCCCTTTGTCCTGGCCCTTCTCGGTCTGGGGGCTCGATATCCTCGGCCCCTTTCCCCGCGCCGTCGGGGGCTTTGAGTACTTGTACGTAGCAGTCGACAAGTTCACAAAGTGGCCAGAAGTGGAACCAGTGAGGAAGGTGACAGCACAGTCAGCAGTCAGGTTCTTCAGGTCAAAGTTTGCCGTTTCGGAATCCCTAACAGGATCATCACCGACAACGGCACACAGTTTACAAGCCGCACCTTCATGCAATACGTCCAAGACCTTGGCGCCAAGGTCTGTTTTGCTTCTGTTGCTCACCCAGGGAGCAATGGTCAAGCAAAAAGGGCAAATGCTGAAGTGCTGCGCGGACTCAAGACAAGAACCTTCGATAGGCTGCACAAGTGCGGAAGAAACTGGATAGAGGAGTTGCCGGCGGCTCTTTGGTCAATCAGGACGACACCAAATCGAGCCACCGGACAGACACCCTTTGCTCTTGTCTATGGAGCAGAGGCAGTTCTCCCCACGGAACTCGTATATGGGTCTCCTCGAGTGCTCGCTTACGATGAGCTCGAGCAAGAGCAACTGCGCCAAGATGATGCATTGCTCCTCGAGGAGGAACGTCTCCAGGCTGCTGTACGAGCTGCTCGATACCAGCAAGCCTTGCGTCGCTATCATAGCCGCAAGGTCAGGGCCAGGAGTCTCGAGGAAGGCGACCTTGTTCTTCGGCGTGTTCAGTCCGCCAAGAATTCCAACAAGTTGACGCCGAAGTGGGAAGGCCCTTATCGGGTGAGACAAGTCACAAGGCCCGGCGCTGTCCGCCTTGAGACCGAAGAAGGCTTACCGGTGAGCAACTCCTGGAACATAGAGCATCTTCGCAAGTTTCACCCATAAGGCGCGGTTGTCGTGATCTGCTCCGGCAACCACCTTTTGTACAAGTCTTGCTGCTGTTGCATGTAAACCTTTGTACAAAGCCGGGCGCAGACCCCGTGCATCAGTAAAACTTTTGTGCTTCGCAGTAATTGTCATTTCATGCCTTCCTTTTTAATTGCATGCATCATCTGACACCTTGTGTGGGAAGGAGATAAAAGTGTGGACCAAGTGCTGTTCAAGAAAGGAAAGCCTTACCGGGAAGCAAACAATTCATGAGAGCTAAGTTCCCAGAATTTGAGCAACTCAAATTTTTAAATTTTTAGTTGTCTTCCTTGAACAACCACACTTTGTATGGAAAACCTGTGCGCGGAGGAACCTACCCGTGGCTAGCCGCGCCCTTACCTTGTTTCGAGCACGCTCAATGGCTTAAGTGAGCTGCGACAAGTGTCGCGCCCTTACTTCGTTCTCGAGTTCGCTCAACAACCTAAGTGTGCTGCGACTAGCTGCGGCAAGGTTTCTTGCCGGCAAGGACATTGCCAGCAGGCTGCTAAGAGTCCCGCACTCAGCGCTCGCGGCAAGGGTTCCTTTGCCGGCAAGTTCCCTAAAAACGTAAGGTGGAAAGCATACAAAGTGAAGGGACTAAGCAAGGGAGATAACATTGCACTAATCATCCAAAATAAAAGTATATATTACAGAGATGGCTTGCCGCTGTTTCTAACCAACTACTGCCTATGACTTAATTAACAGCGGCGAAGGAAGCAAGGTGCCTAGTCTCTTCGGTCTCCGTCGATCCTCTGGATCTTGCCCACCTTGGCGACGATGTGGGCGACTTGGGCCTTCAACACCTCTTGGTCAGCTTCGGGCGGCAAGGTGCAGAGGACGTTGACGAGGTTGATCCCTGGGTTGCGGTAGACAGTCTTCGACAGGACCCGCTCCATGGTACCCATGCAGAGCCGACGCGCCTCGTCGGCCAGCTGCACGGGGATCTTCTCCCGCAGCCGCGCAAGCGCCGGCGCCACTCCCCTGAAGAACAGACTCAGTTTGGCGCTGTGAGGGAGGTTCTCGTCCGGGGAGTACACGAGGTGCTCCGCCCTCAGCGCCATCATCTCCATATCAATGTTGGCGGCGGAGGTGACGAGTTCATCAGTCCACTGCTCCACTGCCCGGTGAAGTTATTCTGCGAGACGGCGGCGCTCTCCACCAAGGCCCTTTCTTTGCGGAGTTCGTCCTTGAGCTTCGTCTCGCGGTCCCGGGCGGCGTCGAGCGAGTCAGTCAAGGTGGAGACCTTCAGCTCTAAATCAGCAATGGAGTTCCTGGCGTCAGTGAGCTCTTTGCCCTTCTCGGAGAGGCGGACTTGCAGCTCAGAGTTGGTATGGGCGTCCTTCTCCCGCGCCACGTTGAGCGCAGTGACCCTTTCTTCACTCGCCTTCAAGAACAGCTCCATCTGCGCCACCTTGGCCTCCAGATCCTTCTTAGCAGTCTCCGCGGCAGCAGCGGCGTCCCTTGCCTCCTTCAGAGACCCGCCAGCGGCTCGCTCCCGGGCGGTGAGGTCGTCCTCGTGGCTGTCGAGGTCGACCTTCCGCTGGTTGAGTTCTCCTTCCCGCCGAGACAGCTCCTCGGCGGCCAGTCGCTGCTGCTCCTCGACCTCGGCCTTCTCGAGGACGAATGCTTGCTGCGCCCCGGCAAGCTCTTCGCGCTCCTCCGCCAAGTTCCGGAGGGCCGCCTGGTTGGCGGCACGGAGCTCCGCGGCGCGCTTCTCCAGGTCAGCACCAGCCTTGGCAGCCAGAGCCTCCCGAGACTCCAACTTCGCCTGCCTGGCCCGATACAAGGCCAGGAGTCGGCGAAGGAGTCGCTCCTCTTGGGGCTCGTCGCTGCTGCCGGGCGCATCCACAACCTTCAGCCCGGCGGAGGCGAGGACCTCTCCGTCAAAGGTCTCTCCCTCCGCGGGTGCCCTAGACGAGGACGCCCACGGGACTTGAATGAAGACCCCGTTGGCGGCCTCCAGATAGACGCCCTGCCCAGCCTCGGTGGCGGAAGGGTCGGCGGCCGGTGCAGCGTCCGGTGCTCCTGCGGCCTCCGGGCCAGCAGTGCGGTCGCCGGTCCCTTCCCCAGCCGCGGCGCCAGCGGTCGGGGCGGTCTCCTCGACGGCTGGCTCGTCGGCCCCAGCCATTCCCTCGGCAGTAGTGGCGTTGCCGCCATCGCCATGCACGCCCTCCTCGGCGGTGGTCTCCGTCTCCATTAGCTCCGGGGCGGGAGGATCTAGTAGAAGAAAAAGAAAAGGAAGATCGTCAAGCAAATATCCAAAAAGACGAATCCGAGAAGAAGAAATTACAAGGTTTACCTTCGCGGACTTCTTCGACGACGGGGTCCCTCGCCGGGGAACTCTCCCTTGGCGGCGGAGTGGTAGCCCTTGCTGGCGGAGGGCCGCTTGCACCCTCCCTTGGCGGGGTGCTCACCCTTGTCGGGCTGCTCACCCTTGGCGGGGTACTCGCCCTTGGCGGAGTACCCGTCCTTGGCGGAGCACTTTCCCTCGCTGGGGAGCTCATCCTTGGCGGGGAGGGTGGGGCGAGCGGCTCCTCGGGGGCGACCTCTTGGTGCTCCTACAGTTGCGGCTCCACTTCTGCACAAGACAACAAAATATCAGTAAGGATAATAACCTCAAGCGCACCCATCGAGCAAAAAAGTGAACACATAGGCTTACGCTGGGGGCTGCGCTGGGGCTGCTCCTCGGAGCGGCGGGCTGATCCGGCAAGTTTGCCACTGGCGCATCCTCCGTCGCTGCGGCAGGCTCGTCGTCCTCGATGTTGACCACAGGGATCTTGGCCCTTTTCGCCATCCGCTGGGTCAAGGTCCTGGAAACCAAACAAGATCAGAATCAGAACTGAGCAAGAGAAAAAGACAAAATCAACGGAAATGGAAAGTGCAAGTGCTTACTCTTCCTCCTCTTCGTCGGAGCTGAGGGCGGAGAAGTCGAACTCCGCCTGGTGCGCTCCAGCACGAGGAGCTGGAGGAGAAGGCTCCCTCGGGCGCTTGGCGGGCTCCGGGGCTGTGGGCTGTGAAGACCCAGCACCAGTCGCCACCGAAGACCGAGGGACAGAAGGGGCGCCGGAGCCACTCCGGGAGGATCCCCCTCCGCTTGTCGCTCGGGCCCGTGACGCCTCCTTAACAACCTTGCTCGTCGTGGCGGCGCGCGTCGCGCGGCGCTTCGGCTGCTGTCGAGGCGCCCATGGCCGCGCCGGCTCGGCGACCTTGCGGAGACGCTTTTGCCGTTGCTGCGGAGGGCTTGGTGGCGGCGGAGAGTTCTCTGAGGACGAGGAGGCATCGTCAAGATTCAAAGAACCACCGGAGTCTTCGTCAGAATCTCCGGACTCAGCGTCCTCCTCCTCCTCCTCGGCAGGCCCGCTGGACTCGGTGCCCTGCCCGACGGACCCGCTCGCCCCGGCAAGCTTCCCGGAAGGCTCCCCGGCGAACTACTCGGGCGCAATCTTTAGCAACTTGAGGATTTCCTCCTCCTCGGCATGGCTCACCGCGTCCGCTGCTTCCGCCTCGTCCACAGTGTACCCAAATTCGCCTGCGGCTGCAGCCGCAGCGGCCTCCTCCATTCTGGAGGCAATATATGCAATATCCCGGTCGGTTGTGTCCCGGGTGAGGCCCTTCTTCTCCTCGGCGTTGTGGGGCTTCTCGACCAAGTTGTCGAAGAAGGCTTGCACGGTCTCCGCTGAAGGCACCAGCCAAGTGGGGACGACCCCGTGGGAGTTGCACTCGGGCATCACCACGCGTATGGCACTGAGGGAGGTGTTGTTGCATAATGGCACCACTCCCACCGACGGCTTGAACCACTCTGGATGCTTGGGGTCATGCTTAAACAGTTCCCGGACCATCCCCTTCAGCTCCAGAACGGTGAAATTGTAGTTCAGCCCGGGGCGCAACCTCATGCGGTCTGCCGCGTTGCCGAACTCCCAAGAAGGTCTCTTTCTCTCCTGCAAGGGGGCGATGCGGCGGCGGAGGAAATCGGCCCCAACTTCGCCCACAGTCAGATTGGCGGCCCGGAGACGGAGAATCCTAATGAGGGCAATCTCCAACTTATCTTCCTCCGGGGCCAAATCGCTCCAATCCTTGCCGCGCACTATTGGAGTTTTGCGCGGCGAGGTAAACGGCTCAGGCTTCTCTTCCAGAACCCAGCACCAATCCGCCCTCCACTCCTCCCACTTGCCGCGAAGCTCTCCTTTCAAGTACGCCTCTTTCTTGTTCAACCTAAAGATCCATGAGATGCCGCCGGAGAGTGGGGATCCGGACTCTACTCTAGGCGTGAAGAAATGGCGGAAGAGAGCTACATTTGGGTGGACCCCTACGTAGTTTTCGCACAGATGTGCGAAAACGGCCAAGGTGAGGATGGTGTTGGGGGTGAAATCTAGGAGGTGGAGGCCGTACGTATTCATCACATCACAAAAGAACTCCGAGAACGGAGGGCACATACCACAGTGGAAGAATGCGACAAAGTAAAAGTACCCGCCGGGGAACATGTCGATGGCGACGGCGGGGAGGACTCTGGTGCGGGGATGAGCCTTCGTCTCCCTTTCCTAGAACAAGTAATACTTGTCCCGGAGCTCCCTCGCGCCAAGCCTCGGCGGGAAGACCACCCTCTTCCTCCGCATGGCTGCTAACTTCGCCGCCTACTCGGACTTCTCCTTCTTCGCCTTGTCGCCCTTCGCTTTATCACTCTTCGGAGCCATGGCGGGGGCGGCAAGGAAGGAGGCTAGGAGGTCGCCGGCGCTGCGGGTGTTGGATGCGGCGGAGGGAGTGGAGCTCGGCTCTCCGTCGACCTTTGCGGAAGCAGAGGGCGACGGGGGTTTCTGGAGATTGAAGACACAATGAAGGCAATGGAGGGAAACTGCCCCTGCTTCCTCTGCTTTTAAGGGGGGAGTGGGGGACGTTCCGCATTTCCCATTAAAGAACAGGCCACGATCTCTTCCACGACGCCGCAATCGACGCGTGCCGTTAGGGAGGGATGCGGCGGATGCGGGGATGGATGCGGCTTGCCATGGGCCGCGTGTGCCCGTGCACTGTCTTGGGCCTGGCCCAACAACGCTCGGCACCGTGTGTGGCCCAGGCCCGGGGGCTCCTGTCGGTGTACTAAGATAGGGGTACCTTAGTACCCCAACTTGTGCACGGGCAGTAGCAGCTTCCCGTGGCAGGGCTTACCACGCGCTCGCCAAGGTCCACTCTGGTCCCTTTGAAGCCATTCAAGAACAAAGTATACAAGTTAAGAGACAAAACCCCGGCAAGAGGAGCTTGCCGGGAAGGCCGCACCAGGCTCAAAGTCATCTTTCCAGCACAAGACCCTGGCAAGAGGTGCTTGCCAGGAAGGCCAAGAAAACGGCATCTGAAGAGGAGATAACGCGGCGGATCGTGCGCCCCGGCAGGACCCGGAGAGCGGCAAGCTTCCGGGCCCGGCAAGATAGTGACCCTGGCAAGGTGCTTGCCGGAGGAGACTTACACTGTGTGCCTGCGCTCCAGCTCGTCTGTCCACGCGTCGCCCTGGGGCCCTTCTAGGGGCGCGTGGCAGACTGCTGTGCAGCCTGGGGTACACGGTGGCAGGCTGCGGTGACGAGGACATCGCCGTGGCGAACGGAGACGCATGGACGGGCGCTTTTGGGGCGACGGCGACGGGCATTCAATGCCCTTGTCCCCCACTGTCAAAGTTAGGTGAAGACCACTGTTCATGCACTGTTCACGCACTGTTACAACTACCACCAAAGTTACATCTTTACCCTTTCTCTACGTTGACACCTGTCGGTGACCCCTTTGAGCTATAAAAGGAGGCCCATGCACAACGTAGAGGATGTTGGATCCCAGAAACTCACACACTCCCTCGCTCGGTGCAGCTAGCACTGTAGATCTTCAAGCTCCCGAGCCCCAAGAACTTAATACAACCAAAAGCAGGAGTAGGATTTTACGCGTCCGCGCGGCCCGAACCTGGGTAAACTGCCCGCGTGTGCTCCTCGATCTACTCTCCGTGCCTCCTCCGCTCCCTTAACGCAACGTAGAAGGGGCTCCGGTCCCATAGGTGTTCGTGGGAGGACAGTTTCCCCCGACACTGGAGATTTTGGAGAAGTCCTTAATGAACTTCCTATAAAACCCGTCATGACCAAGGAAACTTCGTATACCTTTGATGTCCTTAGGGCATGTCATCTTTTCAATAGCACCAACTTTAGCATTGTCAACTTCAATACCTCTTTCAGAAATTTTTTGTCCCAAGACAATGCCTTCATTAACCATAAAGTGGCACTTCTCCCAATTCAAGACAAGATTAGTTTCTTCACATCTCTACAAAACTCGATCAAGGTTGCTTAAGCAATCATCAAAAGAAGTTCCGTAAACGGAGAAATCATCCATGAAAACCTCAACAATATTTTCACAAAAATCAGAGAATATACCCATGATGCATCTTTGAAAGGTAGCAGGTGCGTTACATAAACCAAAAGGCATACGTCTATAAGCAAAGGTACCGAAAGGACAAGTAAAAGTGGTCTTTTCTTGATCCCCTTTTGACACAGGTATTTAAGAGAAACCAGAATAACCATCTAGAAAGCAAAAATGAGTATGTTTGGATAACCTTTCTAGCATTTGATCAATAAAAGGCAAGGGGTAATTATCTTTCTTAGTAGCTTTATTTAACTTACGGAAATCAATTACCATCCTATAACCTGTAACTATTCTTTGCGGGATCAATTCATCTTTATCATTAGGAACGACAGTCATACCTCCCTTCTTAGGGACACAATGGACAGGACTTACCCACTGGCTATCAGCAACTGGATAGATAATACCTGCCTCTAGAAGCTTTAGTATTTCCTTCCTTACCACTTCTTTCATCTTAGGATTTAACCGTCGCTGATGATCAATAATCGGTTTAGCATTTTCTTCCAATTTTATCTTGTGTTGGCATAAGGTGGGACTAATGCCCTTAAGATCATCTAGAGTATATCCAATAGCAGCACGGTGCTTCTTCAAAGTTTTCAATAGTTTTTCTTCTTCCTGCTCTGAAAGGTTAGCACTAATAATAACAGGATATATCTTCTTTTCATCAAGATAAACATACTTAAGATTATCAAGTAAAGGTTTAAGTTGAAACACGGGATCACCCTTGGGTGAGGAGGATCCCCTAGGATTTCCACAGGCAAGTTGTTTTTCAATACGGGTCCCTAATTAAAGAATATTTCATCTATTTCCCTTCTCTCATTCATATGCATATCATTTTCATGATCTAGCAAATATTGTTCTAAAGGATCATTAGGAGGCACACTGTTCAAGAAATCTTCTGATTCAGCGATTTATCGCTACTCTTGGGGTGACCGATAAGATTATGCCTTATCTTCATCATTTATCGTTTGGACCGATTTATCGCTATGAGAAGCGATTTATCGGGAATTGACCGATAAATCAGGCCTATTCGTAGCACTATGTTTGCAAGAACTATGTTTATTTGTGTTTTGTGGACCTTGTTACGCAATGTTCGACGACGGCCGGCGGGCTCCTCGACGCCCGTAACCTGTTCGAGGAAATGCCGACCGCCGTCGACGAGGACTACATGCAAAACCTCATCTTCGAGGGTGGTGCGCCGGGCGCTGGCTACGATCCCGACAAGGCACAAAGCCAGGACGGCCGCGGGGCGTTCACGTCGGCCGCTGCTGGCTATGATCCCGATCAGACGGCCTTCATGCGTGATCAGGTCAGCCTCGACCTATACGGCTTCCTCCCCGACCACGAGTTCCCGGAGGACTATGGGCTAGAGGAAGAGGACGAGTGCGACATCGAATTGGAGCCTTTGTTCGAGGACGCGCTCGCCAACCAAGCCGCTGGTCCTAAGCCGAAGCGCAAGAGCAAGTGCACGAAGGTGTACACAGCTACCGAGGACAAGCTTCTTTGCGAGTGTTGCCGAGACATTGGACAATACCAAAATATGGGCGCCGAGCAAAAGCATTCCACCTTTTGGACTCGTGTGCACCGCGAGTTTCATGAGCACAAGAAGTTTCCTCCTTACCAATTTGTGAGCACGCGCGGGTGGGTCTCCATTTCCAAGCGGTAGAGGGTGATCCAACAAGAGTGCAACAAGTTTTGCGCCACCCTTGAGAGCATCAAGGCCAGCCCCGTGAGCGGCATCGGCGTGCAAGACATGGTATGATAGCAAGCAAGCCGCCCTATTTTGTGCCATCAAGATCATCCTTTTATGTCTTCATTTGCTATCACTTGCCCATATGCTTGCATTGAAACATTTTGTAGGCATTTCAAGCTTTGGAGGCATTCAAGGTTTAACACAATGGCAAGTGCTTCAAACTCTCCCATTGCTATCGGGTCATCAAGGACGAAGAGAAGTTCAAGGCACAATATGCTGCACTCAAGGCACGCGGGGGGAAGGGCGCCGTGGAGGATGTTGGGGAGGGCGAGTCGGCACGGCCGCGGGGGAAGGCCAACTCCAAGAAGGAGGACAAGCGAGATGCGGCCACCAACGCCTTGATCGCAAGCGTGGACGTCATGATGAATAAGAAGGACTCAAGGGAGGAGGAGCGCCGACGTTTCAAGGCGGAGCAAATGGATGCTTTCATGGAGATCCAAAGGAGAAGGCTTGATCTTGACGCCGAGAAGCAAGCCAGGATCTTCGAGCTCGAGGCGGAGAAGCAAGCCAAGATGCTAGAGATCGAGGCCGCCAACCCCAAGACAAAGACGAAAGAAGTGGCTCTTGCAAGCATGATGACCGGGGTGGAGATCATGAAGGTCGATCTCAATGCCTTGTCGCCAAGGAAGAGGCCGTGGTTCGAGAAGATGCAGGCCGACATGCTCAAGTTGGAGGACTAGTGATCTATGGCGTCGAGGGGCAACTTTTTGGTATGCCGGCAGGTGTGCCGGCATGACCACGGGAGTCGCGATGGCGTGGTCGAACTCAAGTCCCACCATTTTTGGCGTGCTGGCATGTGTGTCGGCCGGCTGGTGAGTGCGCCAGCATGAACTATGGTATTTTCTGAAGCCGGCATTGTATGCCAACGCTGGCATGGTGCCGACATGAGTCATGGCCGCTGGCATGTTCGGCCGCTGGCCTTTTTTATTTGAAAGTTTAATGTGGACATGAAATGGGTCGGCGCGTTGGGCGCATTGCCGACCCAAATAGAAAACTGGGCGGACGCCGGGCGGGCGGCTGACCCAAATGGATAAAAAGTGGACAAATGCGCCGTCCGTTTATGTCGCCTCTTTAGAGTTGCTGTTAGTGCTCCTCGGTACGGAATGAGAGGGCAGAGTCCCTCTCCGGCAATAACTTGGTGCACACGACTATGTTTGTTGATTTCTTAAGGAGGCGTGATCTCGTCCTTCACTTGGTGTCCATATGGGCATCAAGTTGGGGTTCAACTACTTATATGCTCATGTGTGGCGGAGAGTTGGTGCTCCCTAGTAGAGAGTGGTGGATGTAGATTTGGAAAATGAGGCGCGAAGCATAGTCTTTACAGTTTTAACACCTACAATACACAAAGGGTTAAACTAACTACTGGCAGGAGAATTGGTTTTGCACTTTTTGGAGTGAATGCCATGGCGCCCCCACTAGATATGTTAATGCACCTTGTGTGCATTGTTCCGCGTTTTATTTTGTATATGTGATGTTCCCTAGCTATAGTGCCACAAGGTTAATATTGGACCCTGAAGCGGAGGGGGATTGTAGCGAACAAAAGCCTTACCCTAATTAAGGAACCAAGTTAATTGATAAAGTAGTTCAAGTACATGTCCAATGATCAGGCATGCACTCAACTAAGAAACTTAACTTGTCTCCCAAACCTTTTTAGTGAGGCTGTCAATTCCACTAGTTTTGCCACTCATACAAGGATTATTGTATCAAATGTTTGGAATTGCTTTGGAAAATGGAAGACAATAAGTTACATAATATTAAAGTACAAGAAAATATAAAAAGGTTTGTATTATGAGAAAAAGTGGAGCGGGATCCATAATTTCACTACTGACATCTCTCCAAATAGAATAGACATGGTAAACAAAATACTATTATGTATCGATTGAATTGAAGTTTGATGGAAAACCATACATATCGTGATTGCATATAGACATCACGTCCTTATATACATAAAGGTTATTCAGTATGCATCTATAGCAAATACTACACTTAGAGACCGATATCTAGCATGCGATTAAAGAGAACAAAACCATTAACAAGGATAACTGGTATAGTGATCAAGGAGTTGATCATGGGAATACCTATAATATCTGACCTTGGGTTTTGTAAACGTATCACGAAGCAAGGAATAGTATTCCTGCACAAAGGTTCGCTCGAGAACTTATTGAATATGCGAGATTCAATAAGGGAGTCTAGATCCTTCTTATACCCAAACCTGCCACAAATGGGATAAAAATTTACCACGTCATTTTGATGCCGCTCCATGATAGCATGTCAAGTTTCATGAATTTCGGACGAATTTTGGATTACTAGAATTACAAAAGCAAGTACGTCGACAGTTGCCAGAGAGCCACGGTGTCGTGGTGTTCGAATTTCATTCCCATTTCTTGCATGGGACATAAGCATAAACCCATGGACACATATATGATTTTACAACCCATGTTGGTGCACTGGAGCATGTGCATGTTGTTTAATTTTGAATTGTGCATCTTAAATGGCTAGAAAACCAATTTAATGTATAAAATGTTCAAACGAACCCTGAATAATTCCAATTCTTTTACGACACACATATAGTTGCATGTTCACTGCAGATAAAAGGTGTAGCAATTTAAACACCGTCCATTACCGCTATGACCCCATTAGGAAATTAAAATCAAGATGAAAAATCAAGTAGATTGCACGCAATTTATTATCACCAACCGTGTGAGATGCAGCACAAAATATCCTGGAGCATCGTCGGTGTATAGTACGCCTATGGCTTACGCGAGATGGTGCTTCGGTTACAGTCCACAGCCGGCGTCTCAAGCACACTAGCTCGCTCCCCAAATATCATTTGACTTTTCAATCGTCGCCGGTGAAAGATGGGCCCGTGCACCCGCGGGGTAACTTCGGTGGTCCACTCCAGCGAGAGCGCGGCCGCATGCGCCATGCGCGTGCTAACAAGCTTCGTGAGCACGACCGTGTTGGGGAACGTAGTATTTCAAAAATATTCCTACGATCATGCAAGATCTATCTAGGAGAAGCATAGCAACGAGCGAGGAGAGTGTGTTCACGTACCCTCGTAGACCGAAAGCGGAAGTGTTTAGTAACACGGTTGATGTAGTCGAACGTCTTCGCGATCCAACCGATCCAAGCACCAAACGTACGGCACCTCCGCGTTCAGCTCAATGACGTCTCACGAGCTCTTGATCCAATTGAGGTCGCGGGAGAGTTTCGTCGACACGACGGCATGGTGACGGTGATGATGAAGTTACCGACGCAGGGCTTCGCCTGAGCACTGCGACGATATGACCGAGGTGTGTAACTGTGGGGGGGGGGGCACCACACACGGCTAAGAAATCAATTTGTGTGTCTATGGGGTGCCCCCTGGCCACGTATATAAAGGAGGGAGGAGGAGGCCTGCTGATGACCCACAAGCGTAGGGGATCTATCGTAGTCCTTTCGATAAATAAGTGTGTCAAACCCAACGAGGAGCAGAAGGAAATGATAGGCAGTTTTCAGTAATGTATTTTCAGCAAGCACTGAAATTATAGGTAATAGATAGTTTTGTGATAAGATAATTGGTAGCAAGTGACAAAAGGTAAAAGTAAATAACGTGCAGCAAGGTGGCCCAATCCTTTTTGTAGCAAAGGACAAGCCTGGACAAACTCTTATATAAAGGAAAGCGCTCCCGAGGACACATGAGAATTATCGTCAAGCTAGTTTTCATCACGATCGTCTGATTCGCGTTCGGTATTTTGAGAATTTGGTATGTGGGTGGACCGGTGCTTGGGTATTGTCCTTACTTGGAAAAGCCTCCCACTTATGATTAACCTCTAATGCAAGCATCTGCAACTACAAAAGAAGTATTAATGTAAACCTAACCATAGCATGAAACATATGGATCCAAATCAGCCCCTTACGAAGCAACGCATAAACTAGGGTTTAAGCTTCTGTCACTCTAGCAACCCAATATCTACTTATTACTTCCCAATGCCTTCGTCTAGGCCCAAATAATGGTGAAGTGTCATGTAGTCGACGTTCACATGACACCACTAGAGGAGAGACAACATACATCTCATTAAAATATCGAACGAAGACCAAATTCACATGACTACTAATAGCAAGACTTCTCCCATGTCCCCAGGAACCAATGTAACTACTCACAAGACATAATATTGTTCATGATCAAAGCGGTATTAATATGCATAATGGATCTGAACATATGATCTTCCACCAAGTAAACCAACTAGCATCAACTACAAGGAGTAATCAACACTACTAGCAACCCACAGGTACCAATCTGAGGTATGGGTACAAAGATTGGATACAAGAGATGAACTAGGGTTCGAGAGGAGATGGTACTGGTGAAGATGTTGATGAAGATAGCCCTCCCCAAGATGGGAGAGTTGTTGGTGATGACAGTAGTGACGATTTCCCCCTCCCGGAGGGAAGTATCCCCGGCAGAACAGCTCTGCCAGAGCCCTAGATTGGTTTCCGTCTCAGTTCCGCCTCGAGACGGCGGCGTCTGGTCCCGAAAGCCTCCTGATGATTTTTTTTCCGGGTCAAAAGACCTCATATAGGAGAAGATGGGCATCGGGGGACCGTCGGTGGGCCCACGAGACAAGGGGGCGCGCCCAGAGAGGGGGGGCGCGCCCCCACCCTCGTGGACAGCCGGTGGCCCCCCTCGTGAACTTCTTTCGCCAGATATTTTTTATATTTTCTGAAACGGAGTTCTGTGGAGTTTCGGGGCTTTTAGAGTTGTGGAGAATAGGTTTCCAGAGTTTGCTCCTTTTCCAGCCCAGAATTCCAGCTGCCGGCATTCTCCCTCTTCATGTAAACCTTGTAAAATAAGAGAGAAAAGGCATAAGTATTGTGACAAAACAAGTAATAATAGCCCATAATGCAATAAATATGAACATATAAGCATGATGCAAAATGGACGTATCAACTCCCCCAAGCTTAGACCTCGCTTGTCCTCAAGCGAAAGCTGATATCGAAAAATATGTCCACATGTTTAGAGATAGAGGTGTCGATAAAAACAAAATACGAACATGAGGGCATCATGATCATTCTCATAACTGCAACATATATATATATATATATATATATATATTGTCATATGATTCTTATGCTAAAGTAACAATTCATCACAATATCAAGCATGAATCATAAACTTCATTAGAAACTAACAAACTTTGATCTCGGTCATTGAAGCAATTGCAATTTATCGTAACATTGGAAAGAGTCAATGTAAGAGCTTTTCAGCAAGCCTACATACTCAACTATCATATAGTCTTTCACAATTGCTCACACTCACGCAATACTTATGTTTATGGAGTTTTAATCGGACATAGAGAAAGATAGGGGCTTATGGTGTTGCCTCCCAACCTTTTACCTCAAGGGTAATGTCAACAGTAATAGATCATGGAAACTTACATCCAAGTGGGTATATATGTCAAGATCTTTCCAACACAATGTGCTTGCCAAAGGATAAAATGTAAAAAGGAAAGGTGAATTTCACCTTGACTCTTATAGAAGAATAATAGATAAGCCCTTCGCAGAGGGAAGCAGAGGTTGTCATGTGTTTTTATGGTTGGATGCACAAAGTCTTAGCATAGAAGAACGTCACTTTATATTATCACTTGTGATAAGGACCTTTATTATGCAGTCCGTCGCTTTTATTACTTCCATATCACAAGATTGTATATAGCTAATTTCCTCCACACTAATAAATCATACATATTTTAGCGAGTTTGCAACATGACAACTTACTTGGAAGGATCTTTCTCAATCCATAGGTAGGTATGGTGGACTCTCATGGCAAAACTGGGTTTAAGGATGTATGGAACCACAAGTAGCATCTCTACTTAGTGCGAGGAGTTTTGGCTAGCATGAGGGGGAAAGGCAAGCTCAACATGTTGGATGATCCATGACAATATACTTTATTTCGGATATAGGAAAACATAACCCATTATGTTGTCTTCCTTGTCCAACATCAACTCTTTAGCATGTCATGTTTTAATGAGTGCTCACAATCATAAAAGATGTCCAAGATAGTATATTTGTATGTGAAGCCTCTCTTCTTTTATTACTTCCTATTAATTGCAACGATGACCAAAACTATGTTTGTCAACTCCCAACAACTTTTATTTATCATACTCTTATATGTGAAGTCATTACTTCCGATAAGATCAACATGATCTCTTGGACATTCTTTCATATTTTCTTTCTTTTTATCATGACCAAAGTGAGGAAATCAAGCCCTTGACTCAACAATAATCTTTATTATATAGCTCACGGACTCGATTACAAAGGGTAAAGATCATACGGCAAAAGCTCACAACTAGATCATGCTAACTTTATTCTAATAGATCAAGATACTACCAAAAGGATCGAACTAAGAAAAACGATAAAGATAGGAGTGATGGTGATATGATACCGGGGTCACTCCCCCAAGCTTGGCAGTTGCCAAGGGGAGTGCCCATACCCATATAATTATGTCTCCTTCGGGGGTGGTGATGATGGAGTTGAAAGTAGTGACGCCGGATCATCATATATCGAGCGTAGGAGATCCTCCAGCTTGCGGATAATACCTTTGAGTGCAGCTATGTAATCCTTCAACAAAATATTTTCACTTGTGAGATGCTTATTTCGAATTTGAGCTAACTCAATCATCATGAAAGCTTCTATCTCAGTTGCGGTAAAGAGATTGGGAAGAGATTTAGGGGTGTCTTCTTCTCCCGATGCCGGAGCCGGATCTTCCACCTCCTTCTTGATCTTCTTTTCCTTGTGGGTCTCCTCGAGCCCTTCCCTCTTCAGATCTATCTTCATTAGCCAAGTATCGTTGCTTTCGTTGTTGGAGGAGGGAGACGACATGGTGCCTGGCTTCGCAAACCCTAGCAGAAAACAACTCGAAACAAGAACAGAGGATTTTTGCGTGATACAGAGGTCAAAACCTTCGGGAGTATATATAATGAATTTTTACCGACCAAAAGGAGTAACCCACAAGAAAACGGAGTCCGGGAGGCACACGGGGTGCCCACGAGGCAGGGGGGCGCGCCCTCCACCCTCGTGGATGCCTCGTGTCTCTTCCGGACTGCTACTTATTTTTCTATTTTTCTAAATATTCCAAAACGGAGAAAAATTGCCTTTAGAACTGTTTTGGAGTCGGTTTACTTACCGTATCACATACCTCTTCCTTTTCGGAGGCTGAATCGTTCTGGAAAGTGTCCCTTATGAATTCTGCCGGGGTTATGGTTTCAATAACATTAGTTTCAACATTTATAGGATTACCTGAGATGTAATGTTTGATTCTTTGGCCGTTCACCACCTTCGGATTTGTGCCTTCGAAGTTGTTGATCTTTATGGCACCGAAACGATAGACCTCCTCGATAACGTAAGGTCCTTCCCACTTAGAGAGAAGTTTTCCTGCAAAAAATCTTAAACGAGAGTTGTATAGCAAGACATAATCACCTAAGTTAAACTCACGCTTTTGTATCCTTTTGTCATGCCATCTTTTAACTTTTTCTTTAAACAACTTGGCATTCTCATAGGCCTGTGTTCTCCATTCATCGAGACAGCTAATGTCAAATAACCTCTTTTCACTAGCAAGTTTGAAATCATAATTGAACTCTTTAATAGCCCAATATGCCTTATGTTCTAGCTCAAGAGGTAAGTGACAAGCTTTTCCGTATACCATCTTATATGGAGACATACCCATAGGATTTTTGTATGCAGTTCTATAGGCCCATAATGCATCATCAAGTTTCTTGGACCAATTCTTCCTAGACCTATTAACTGTCTTTTGCAAGATTAGTTTCAACTCTCTATTACTTAGTTCTACTTGACCGCTAGTCTGTGGGTGATGGGGGGATGCAATTCTATGGTTCACATCATATTTTGCAAGCATCTTACGGAAAGCACCATGAATAAAGTGTGAACCACCATCAGTCATTAAGTATCTAGGGACTCCAAACCTCGGGAAAATAACTTCTTTAAGCATCTTAATAGAGGTTTTATGATCAACACTACTAGTTGGAATAGCTTCAACCCACTTAGTAACATAATTAACAACAACTAAAATATGTGTGTACCCATTAGAGGCAGGAAATGGTCCCATATAATCAAAGACCCAAACATCAAATGGTTCAATAACAAGTGAATAATTCATAGGCATTTCTTGACGTCTACTGTTATTACCAATTCTTTGCCATTCATCACAAGATAAGACAAACTTACGGGCATCCTTGAAGAGAGTAGGCCAATAAAAACCGGATTGCAATACCTTGTGTGCAGTTCTATCTCCCGCATGGTGTCCTCCATAAGCTTCGGAGTGGCACTTGCGCAGGATCTATTCCTGTTCATGCTCAGGTACACAACGTCTAATAATACCATCTACTCCTTCTTTATAAAGATGTGGGTCATCCCAGAAGTAATGTCTCAAATCATAGAAGAACTTTTTCTTTTGCTGGAATGTGAAGCTAGGAGGTATAAACTTAGCAACAATATAATTAGCATAATCAGCATACCATGGAGCAGTGCGAGAAGTACTTATGACAGCTAATTGTTCATCAGGAAAGCTATCATCAATAGGTTGTGGGTCATCAAGTATATTCTCTAACCGAGACAAGTTATCTGCAACGGGGTTCTCAGCTCCCTTTCTATCAATAATATGCAAGTCAAATTCTTGCAGCAAGAGAACCCATCTAATAAGTCTAGGTTTAGCATCTTTCTTTTCCATAAGGTATTTGATAGCAGCATGATCAGTGTGAATAGTTACTTTAGAATTGACAATATAAGGTCTGAACTTATCACAAGAAAATACAACTGCTAAAAATTCTTTCTCAGTAGTGGCATAATTTTTCTGGGCACTATCTAGAGTTTTACTAGCATACTGGATAACATTCAATTTCTTATCAACTCTTTGTCCTAGAACAGCACCTACAGCATAATCACTAGCATCACACATAATCTCAAAGGGTAAATTCCAGTCAGGAGGCTGCACAATAGGTGCAGAGATCAATGCTTTCCTAAGTATTTCAAATGCCTCTAGACAATCATCATCAAAGACAAAAGGAATATCTTTTTGTAAGAGATTAGTCAGAGGCCTGGAGATTTTGGAGAAGTCCTTTATGAACTTCCCATAAAACCTGGCATGACCAAGGAAACTTCGTATACCTTTGATGACCTTAGGGCATGTCATCTTTTCAATAGCATCCACTTTAGATTTGTCAACTTCAATACCTCTTTCAGAAATTTTATGTCCCAAGACAATGCCTTCGTTAACCATAAAGTGGCACTTCTCCCAATTCAAAACAAGATTAGTGTCTTCACATCTCTGCAAAACTCGATCAAGGTTGCTTAAGCAATCATCAAAAGAAGTCCCGTAAACGGAGAAATCATCCACGAACACCTCAACAATCTTTTCACAAAAATCAGAGAATATAGCCATCATGCATCTTTGGAAGGTAGCAGGTGCATTACATAAACCAAAAGGCATACGTCTATAAGCAAAGGTACCGAAAGGACAAGTAAAAGTGGTCTTTTCTTGATCCCCTTTTGACATAGATATTTGAGAGAAACCAGAATAACCATCTAGAAAGCAAAAATGAGTGTGTTTGGATAACCTTTCTAGCATTTGATCAATAAATGGCAAGGGGTAATGATCTTTCTTAGTAGCTTTATTTAACTTACGGAAATCAATTACCATCCTATAACATGTAGCTATTCTTTGCGGGATCAATTCATCTTTATCATTAGGAACGACATTCATACCTCCCTTCTTAGGGACACAATGGACATGACTTACCCACTGGCTATCAGCAACTGGATAGATAATACCTGCCTCTAGAAGCTTTAGTATTTTCTTCCTTACCACTTCTTTCATCTTAGGATTTAACCATCATTGATGATCAATAACCGGTTTAGCATTTTCTTCCAATTTTATCTTGTGTTGGCATAAGGTGGGACTAATGCCCTTAAGATCATCCAAAGTATATCCAATAGCAGCACGGTACTTCTTCAGAGTTTTCAATAATTTTTCTTCTTCCTGCTCTGAAAGGTTAGCACTAATAATAACAGGATATATCTTCTTTTCATCAAGATAAACATACTTAAGATTATCAGGTAAAGGTTTAAGTTCAAATACGGGATCACCCTTGGGTGGAGGAGGATCCCCTAGGATTTCAATGGGCAAGTTGTTTTCCAATACGGGTCCCTGTTTAAAGAATATTTCATCTATTTCCCTTCTCTCATTCATATGCATATCATTTTCATGGTCGAGCAAGTATTGTTCTAGAGGATCATTAGGAGGCACATCAATAGAAGCAAGACCAATAATTTCATCCTTACTAGGTAATTCTTTATCCAGGGGTTGTCTACGGAATTTAGCAAAGTTAAAATCATGATACATATCCCCTGAACCAACAGTAACGATATCTTTCGTGCAGTCTATCTTAGCATTAATAGTATTCAACAAGGGTCTACCAAATATAATGGGACATAATTCATCTTGTGGGGAACTAAGAATAAGAAAATCAGCAGGGTATTTAACCTTCCCACACAAAACCTCAACATCTCTAACAATCTCAACTGGTGAAATAGTGTCTCTATTAGCAAGCTTAATAGTAACATCAATCCCTTCTAACTCAACAGGTGCAAAGTCATGCATAATTTCTTGATATAAGGTATGAGGGATAATACACGCACTAGCATCCACGTCACATAAACCATGATAACAATGATCTCCTATCTTAACAGAGATAACAGGCAAGCCTACAACAGGTCTATGTTTATTCCTAGCATTGGGTTTCGCTATTCTAGCAGACTCTTCTTGGAGGTAAATAACATGTCCATCCAAATCTTCTACCAAGAGATCTTTAAACATAGCAACACTAGGTTCAACTTTAATTTGCTCAGAGGGTGTAGGTGTTCTAGTGTTACTCTTACGAACTACAGTTGAAGCTTGAGCATGTTCCTTTATCCTAACAGGGAAAGGTGGTTTCTCAATATAAGCAATAGGAATAATAGGATCAACATTATAAGTGATAGTATTTTCTTCAACTTTAACAGGTTCAACTACTTTTACTTCAATAGGGGGATTGTCGTGGAATTGTCACGATAGATGTCCTAGGGTAAGGACTTAGTCGTGGGGCCAACGCATCTATGTGGTAGCTTGAGAGGGGTTGAGCGGAATCGAGAGACGCAATACGAGACAAGGATTTAGACAGCTTCAGGCCCCAGGAAACATCATCCGGTAATAGCCCTACATGTTGTTTGAGGTTAGATCTCATTATGACCCTCATGGAGTCGCCGGTAAACCGGTTCTCCTTTAGTTGTGTCTAGCCCTAAAGAATATGGCGCCTCTAACTTGTGAGAACTTGTCCCTCTTTGGGGAGCCCTGCCCCTCCTTATATATGTTGAAGGGGCGGGTTACATGACTAGTCCTAGTAGGATTAGGATTACTCTATTACAAGGAGTATAGTCTTGCTTCCTTTGTAGGAGAATATTCCTTGTGCTTTCTTCATAAACCGGCCCACCGTAACAGGAACCGGCTTTCTGGGCCTTGGGCCTTGTCATCCGTCCGCCGTCCGCCGGGTTACCAATGAGTCATACTAACCAGGCAGGTTGCTTGTAAATCGTCTGGTCAGGGCGGGTCGCCTAGTGAATCACCAAGTGTAAACCGGGTCTCAAGTAAACCGCCAAGTCCGGCCGGGTCATTTCTTCGGCCGGGTTACGCCGCGGGGAATATCCCCGACATTAGCCCCCAGTTTAGCTTGGATTTATCCATGGTAAACTTATGCTGCAAAATAAACACGAGAACAGATTTGATAGGTTGTGCTCCGGGTTAAGAATTCTTGTAAACCGACACCTGACCATTTGTAAGTCCTTGTCCTTTCCTTCTTCTAGAAAATCCGGGTTAACGGACCAGCTTCATAATCAACTTGCTTGCATAAGAAATATTGTAAATCATGAATCCATTGGAATCGGCCTTCAATGCTCCGATTTGACAAATAATATTGGTCTTCAAATATTCAATTGATATCCAGCCGGCTTGAAGATGCCGGTTTATGATTACCACCATTGCCGGGTTATAAAAACTGATAATTCTGGGTCATGATTGTTTATAGATGCCGGGTTATGATTGTTGCCAACGCTGGGTTTACACAATTAATCTTCCTGATTTGCCCGAAACTGAGAATTTGAAGATGTTCCTCCCAAGTCTTAAGAGGAGAACATAGTGATAGCTTAAGACTTGTTTCAATATAAATGTTGCAACCTTGAAGAAATCTAGATTGTTCATCCCAGTCACTAGTAAAAACTGAATATTCCATATTATGTAGCCACCAAGTGCCGGGTTGTCATGCTTGCAGCAACCTGGGACTTGTACTTGCCTGATGCTCAAAAAACCGCCCAGCGTCCGGTCGCCCAATCATCCTTGTCGGGTCATATCTCCGGCCGGGTTACGCCGCGGGGTATATCCCCGACAGGGATGATATTTAAACCACTTCGCCTTGGGGAGATCAACATGAGTAGCAAATGATTCACAAAACGAAGCTATTATCTTAGAGTCAAGTCCATACCTAGTGCTAAACTCACGGAAAACATCGGTATCCATAAAAGCTTTAACACAATCAAACTTAGGGGGTCATACCTGACTCCTTACCTTTGTCGAGATCCCAATCTTTAGAGTTGCGTTTAATTCTTTCCAATAAATCCCATTTGAATTCAACAGTCTTCATCATAAAAGAGTCGGAACAAGAATTATGGAGCATGGTGCGATTATTGAGAGAAATCCGAGCATAAAAATTTTGAATGATCATTTTTCTTGAGAGCTCATGATTGGGGCATGAATATAACATTGACTTAAGCCTCCCCCAAGCTTGAGCGATGCTTTCTCCTTCGCGAGGCCAGAAATTATAAATATAATTACGATCATGATGAACCTGGTACATAGGGTAGAACTTCTGATGAAATTCCAATTTCAGACGATTATAGTTCCATGATCCAATATCATCACATAGCCTAAACCATGTCAATGCATCTCCCTTCAAAGATAAAGGGATGACCTTCTTCTTGATAACAACCTCGGGCATACCCACAAGCTTAAATAATCCACAAACTTCATACACATAGATTAGGTGTAAATCAGGATGCAGTGTTCCGTCTCCTGTAAAAGGATTTTCAAGCAGTTTCTCTATCATAACCGAAGGAATCTCAAAGCAAACATTTTCAGTAGGTGCAGTAGGTTGAGGAGCAACTCTTTGCTCTTCTGGTCGGGGCGAAGATACCCCGAACAAGCCCCTCAAAGGATTATGAGCCATAGTAACAAGTGACAATATATTTCAGCACACTATATAAATTTTTCCTTACCAAAGGCGCTTCACTCCCCGGCAACGGCGCCAGATAAGAGTTTTGATGACCCACAAGTGTAGGGGATCTATCATAGTCCTTTCGATAAGTAAGAGTGTCGAACCCAACGAGGAGCAGAAGGAAATGATAGGCAGTTTTCAGTAAGGTATTTTCTGCAAGCACTGAAATTATAGGTAACAGATAGTTTTGTGATAAGGTAATTGGTAGCAAGTGACAAAAGGTAAAAGTAAATAAGGTGCAGCAAGGTGGCCCAATCCTTTTTGTAGCAAAGGACAAGCCTGGGCAAACTCTTAGATGAAGGAAATCGCTCCCGAGGACACATGGGAATTGTCGTCAAGCTAGTTTTCATCACGATCATCTGATTCGCGTTCGGTACTTTGATAATTTGGTATGTGGGTGGACCGGTGCTTGGGTGCTGTCCTTACTTGGACAAGCCTCCCACTTATGATTAACCTCTAATGCAAGCATTAGCAACTACAAAATAAGTATTAAGGTAAACCTAACCATAGCATGAAACACATGGATCCAAATCAGCCCCTTACGAAGCAACGCATAAACTAGGGTTTAAGCTTCTGTCACTCTAGAAACCCATCATCTACTTATTACTTCCCAATGCCTTCCTCTAGGCCCAAATAATGGTGACGTGTCATGTAGTCGACGTTCACATGACACCACTAGAGGAGAGACAACATACATCTCATCAAAATATCGAATGAAGACCAAATTCACATGAGTACTAATAGCAAGACTTCTCCCATGTCCTCAGGAACAAAAGTATCTACTCACAAGACATAATATTGTTCATGATCAGAGGGGTATTAATATGCATAATGGATCTGAACATATGATCTTCCACCAAATAAACCTACTAGCATCAACTACAAGGAGTAATCAACACTACTATCAACCCACAGGTACCAATATGAGGTTTGGGTAGAAAGATTGGATACAAGAGATGAACTAGGGTTTGAGAGGAGATGGTGCTGGTGAAGATGTTGATGAACATAGCCCTCCCCAAGATGGGAGAGTTGTTGGTGATGACGGCGGTGACGATTTCCCCCTCCCGGGGGGAAGTATCCCCGACAGAACAGCTCTGCCGGAGCCCTAGATTGGTTTCCGCCTCGGTTCCGCCTCGAGATGGCGGCGTCTGGTCCCCAAAGCTTCCTTCTGATTTTTTTCCAGGTCAAAACACCTCATATAGGAGAAGATGGGCATTAGGGGGCCTTCGGGGGGCCCACGAGACAGGGGGCGCACCCCCACCCTCGTGGATAGCAGGTGGCCCCCCTCGTGATCTTCTTTCGCCAGATATTTTTTATATTTTCTAAAACGGAGTTCTGTGAAGTTTCGGGGATTTTGGAGTTGTGCAGAATAGGTTTCCAGAGTTTGCTCCTTTCCAGCCGAGAATTCCAGCTGCCGGCATTCTCCCTCTTCATGTAAACCTTGTAAAATAAGAGACAAAAGGCATACGTATTGTGACAAAACATGTAATAACAGCCCATAATGCAATAAATATCAACATATAAGCATGATGCAAAATGGACGTATCAATGCTCAACTAGATCAAGAGCTTGTGGGATGTCATCAAGTTGAAGGTGTGCTGAACGCGGAGGTGCCGTATGTTTGGTGCTTGGATTGGTTGGATTGCGAAGACGTTTGACTACATCAACCGCGTCACCTGACGCTTCCGTTTTTGGTCTACAAGGGTACGTAGACACACTCTCCCCGCTCATTGCTATGCTTCTCCTAGATAGATCTTGCGTGATCGTAGGATTTTTGTTGAAATACTACATTCCCCACAGTGTGTGGGGGGGGGAGGAAGCTGTCGAGGAGCTTGAGAGGGTGAAAAGCCATGACCGCAGGGGAAGACCAACTCCAAGAAGCATGACAAGCGCGATGCGGTGTTGATTGTCTTGCTTGCCACCGTGGAGGGCATGATGAGCAAGAAGGACACAGAGGAGAATAAGCTCTGGCAAGACAAGGAAGAGCAAATGAACTCCTTCATGGAGATCCAAAGGAGGAGGCTTGAACTCGATGCGGAGAAGCAAGCCAAGATGCTTGAGATGGAGGTGGAGAAGCAAGCCAAGATGCTCGAGATCGAGGCCGCTGATACGTCCCAAATGTATCTATAATTTCTGCTTGCTCCATGCATGTTTTGGGTGATATTGCTATGCTTTTGATACACTTTCATACACTTTTGATCATATTTGGACTAACCTATTAACTCAGTGCACCCCAGTGCCAGTTTCTGTTTTCTGCTGTTTTTGTATTTCAGGTTTTCCCATTACTTAATTTGCCAGAAAAATTCCGGGAAAATATATAAAAAATCAGCGCTCCAGAAGCTTTCATGCGCTAGAAGTGGGGCCAGAGGGGCCCCAGGCGCCCTGATGGGGCGGCCCCACCCCTGGCCGCGCCGGGGGGCCGCCTGGGGTGCTCCCACCTCCTCTGGTGCCCCACTTGACCTCCTATTTATTCTCCCGTCGCGAAAACCCTGATTCCGGACCCCTTTTCTCCAGAAGCAATTCCGATCTCCGCCGCCATCGCCACCAAGTTTCGGGGGACCAGAATTCTTGTGCCGGCATCCTGCCGGGACGGGGAAGTGCCCCCGGATTCATCTCCATCGACGTTGCTTCCTCCCTCCATGATGCAGGAGTAGTTCATCTTCGGGGCTGAGGTTTCTACCAGTAGCTATGTGGTCAATCCTCTCTCCCATGATGTGATCTTCGTTGTGATCATAGGCTATATTAATCTAGGGTGATCCCATGATATTTCCCCTTCCTCTATGTATTGGATTCATGTACTCACTTGTCTTTATCTAGTATAATCCCCGAGACTAAGGTGACAACGGTCTATTGGACATGGATTAGAAGAATATTTTCATGAGTGATTTCCTCTTTTGTGTGTTAATTGAAGATTGAGAGTCTCTTGGTGCTTGTCTTTGACTATCCTTGAGATATGTTGTGGTGATTGTGGTACTCTCTTTGGATGGCCGCGGTGACATTGGGAAATCCATAGATTGAGAACTACGAACTTTGAGGTGTGCTTTTGTAGCCCTACATAATTCTCGTCCTCTCTTGACCACAAAGGAATGACCTCCGAGTGCGTCTCCATTGCACGTTTTTATCATGTGATTAGTCTATGTTAATGTTGTTGGGAGTTGCCACTAGTGAAAGTATGAAGCCTAGGCCTTGTTTCCACCATTGCAACACCATTTGTGCTCACATTTACCACTTGTTTGCTTGCTGCACTTTTTATTACAGATTTATATTACTTTGCTTTGCCACTCCTATCATCCATATTTTACCATCTCTTCGCCGAACTAGTGCACCTATACATCTGACAAGTGTATTAGGTGTGTTGGGGACACAAAAGACTTCTTGTATCTTGATTGCAGGGTTGCTTGAAAGGGGTACGTTCAACCTCCTCTTCCCTGAGTTCGATAAACCTTAGGTCATCCACTTGAGGGAAATTGCTGCTGTCCTACAAACCTCTGCTCTTGGAGGCCCAACACTATCTACAGGAATAGAAGCGTGTAGTAGACATCAAGCTATTTCTGGCGCCGTTGCTGGGGAAGTGAGGTAAGTGAAGGTACCTTCTCTAGATCTTGCAATTAAATCTTTTTGTTTCTTGTTTTTATTTTCACTAGTTTTGCTTAATGGAAAACAACAAAAATATGAGAGAGCTTTATAAGCTCTACCTTGCTTTGGGACATGATGTGTTTGAAGAGAAAATTAAAAAACCTTTGGAACTTTATTATTTGCATAACTATCATGATGGTGGTGATGTTATTAGTATGCTTTCTTTGAATATCAATATTGCTAATGACATGGAAAGCTCTAAGCTTGGGGACGACACGTTTGATGAACATGATATTTTTAGTCCCCCAACTTTTGAAGAGAAAATTTACTTTGATGATACTTTGCTTCCTATATATGATGATTACAATGAAAAATGTGAGCTTTTTAGTCCACCTACTATTGAGGATAAAATTTATTATGATTATGATATGCCTCCTAAATATGATGATTACCATGATGGTTATGATTGCTTTACTCTCACTATTCCTAATAAAAAAGATTTTGCTTATATGAAGAGTAATGATACCTTTTTGCATGTGGATCATGGTAACAATGCTTTATGTGATGCTTATATTGTTGAGTTTATTCGTGATCCCACTGAAAATTATTATGAGAAGGGAACATATGATTATAGATATTTCAATAATATCAAGTTCCCTCTCTTTATGTTGAAGGTTTTGAAGCTGCACTTGTTTTGTCTTCCTATGCTTATTGCTTTGTGCTTCAATGAATTATTCTATTGCAATATTCCTATGCATAGGAAGCATGTTAGGCTTAAATGTGTTTGGTATTTGCTTCTTGATGCTCTCTTTTGTTCTTCAACTCTTATTCCTACGAGAGCATCATTAAAGTTTTAAGCCTATCTTTATGGCTATAAAGAAAGAGCTCTAGGGAGATAACCCTTGTTATCTTTGCTTTCAGTTTTTAGTGGTCTTGATGTTTGTCACTACTGTAGCAACATCATTGTATCTTTATTTTTCAGCTTTGTGCCAAGTTTAGCCTCCGATTGCAAGAAAGTACAAAAGTTGTGACGTGCTGTCCAGAAAACAGATTCTGTCCTTGGACAGAAAAAATCGAATAAAATAACCAGATCATCTTTTTGATCTGAATTGTTTTGACAGCGTGCTTTATACAATTGGCTTTCGAGCGTCTGTTCTGAGTTTTTTGATTTGAGTTGCAGAAGTGCCCCGAAAAAATTATTTACTACCTGCTGGTCTGTTTTTCACAGATTATGTCCCGTTTTGCCTTTTCTTCGTTTTGCAAACCTTGAGCTTGCTTTTTCTTTGCAAAAACCTTTTGGCAATCTTGAGAAACAGTAGCTCTTCAAGACTATCCTTATTTCCAGTAGGGAAAAATTATTTTATTGTGGGTACTAACCTCGCTAATCAGATTATAATGAGTTATGTATGAAGGGAGTTTTCAAGTGTGCGAGGGAAGATGATAAAAGAAGATTCAGGAGTGTCAAACGCTCAAGCTTGGGGATGCCCCCGTGCACCCCCAAGAAATATTCAAGAAGACTCAAGCGTCTAAGCTTGGGGATGCCCCCATGCATCCCCTTCTTTATCAATAATTATTAGTTCGTCTTTCGTTCCACTATATTTTAATCACTTCATGCGTAATGTGATATGCTTGGAGCGTCTTGCTCTTTTCTTTTTTATTTAGTTTTACTTGCTGTTCTTAACAAGTTGGATCCTAGCCTTCATTGTTTGGGAGAGAAACACGCTCCACTCCACTGTAGAACACAACATAGGCTTGCATGCGTATCTTCTTGTGTGTGTTCTTTATCTTTTCATAGCTGCTGTCATGCTTAGCTCTTAGTTTTCATGCTTATCTTTTTAAGAGCTTTTGTTTAGGTTGTTGCTTCTGGAACTCTCTTGAGTTATCATGCTTATCTTGTTAAGAGAGTTGGCTTCTATGGCACTGGTTGATATGTCTATGATAAAAATGCTATGTGCATAATGGTGCTTAGTAGTTCATGTTTTCTTATGGTTAGTCTCAAATAGCTGGGGGTTCTTAATGTGTTATTGAAGTACCAGCATGATTTGTTTGCCTATGATGTGGTATGGTTTAGTGATATCTTCCTCCAAGAATTTATTTTGATTGACTTGGCATATGCTCACG
>LR738712.1:642313494-642367082 GCA_902687465.1 Secale cereale
GCTTTGTTCATGAGAAATCAGAAAACTCTGGCAGTGATAAACAAAGGAGATTAAGGGGATGTGATCGTCCCCGCGTGGGAGCCGTTCCTCGAAACTTGTCCAGCATAAGAAGTAATTGGGTTATCTACTAGCATTCGTTGACGAATTATGCACCTCCCAAAAACTTTTTATCTCTGTTTTTAAAACCACGAGCTCTGGTACTTGTTTAGTCTTTGCTTCCAGCCACGGGTTTTCAACCTTGCCATCAAAATCCACGGTTCGAGAGTCTCCACCTTCTTTCTTCAAAGCACCAACTATTGAGAGCATGATTGTCATTCTGAGTGTAATGTGCATTGTCCCAAAGTACCATTGTCTTCTGCATGATTGTGATATCGCTTATTCTGAAATCATTGTATCTAGTCGTCACTTAAACTTCGGAGGTGCTCCTGCATTTATGTTTTACTTCACTAAAGGGGGCAAGCGAGGTATCACTTTGTCATGTTTGCACACCATGCTCACTACAAATCTATTGGGTGTTTCAGTATCATATTGTAAACATTCAGTTCTTTGTGACATTCTCATGAGGTAACTTAATTACTAAAGATTCATTATCTCAATAAGCATTTGTCATGTGATTGTGAAAGACTCTTTGGTAGCATGTCACCACAGAAATTGTGCTTGTTATCATTTACCTACTCGAGGACGAGCAGGAATTAAGCTTGGGGATGTTGATACGTCCCAAACGTATCTATAATTTCTGCTTGCTCCATGCATGTTTTGGGTGATATTGCTATGCTTTTGATACACTTTCATACACTTTTGATCATATTTGGACTAACCTATTAACTCAGTGCACCCCAGTGCCAGTTTCTGTTTTCTGCTGTTTTTGTATTTCAGGTTTTCCCATTACTTAAATTGCCAGAAAAATTCCGGGAAAAATATATAAAAAATCAGCGCTCCAGAACCTTCCATGCGCCAGAAGTGGGGCCAGAGGGGGGCCAGAGGGGCCCCAGGCGCCCTGATGGGGCGGCCCCACCCCTAGCCGCGCCGGGAGGCCGCCTGGGGTGCTCCCACCTCCTCTAGTGCCCCACTTGACCTCCTATTTATTCTCCCGTCGCGAAAACCCTGATTCCGGACCCCTTTTCTCCAGAAGCAATTCCGATCTCCGCCGCCATCGCCACCAAGTTTCGGGGGACCAGAATTCCTGTGCCGGTATCCTGCCGGGACGGGGAAGTGCCCCGGATTCATCTACATCGACGTTGCTTCCTCCCTCCATGATGCGGGAGTAGTTCCTCTTCGGGGATGAGGTTTCTACCTGTAGCTATGTGGTCAATTCTCTCTCCCATGATGTGATCTTCGTTGTGATCATAGGCTATGTTAATCTAGGGTGATCCCATGATATTTCCCCTTCCTCTATGTATTGGATTCATGTACTCACTTGTCTGAAGGAAATATGCCCTAGAGGCAATAATAAAGATGTTATTTGTATTTCCTTATATCATGATAAATGTCTTTTATACATGCTAGAATTGTATTAACCGGAAACTTAGTACATGTGTGGATACATAGACAAAACAGTATGTCCCTAGTATGCCTCTACTAGACTAGCTCATTGATCAAAGATGGTTATGTTTCCTAGCCATAGACATGAGTTGTCATTTGATCAACGGGATCACATCATTAGGAGAATGATGTGATGGACAAGACCCATCCGTTAGCATAGCACTATGATCGTTTAGTTTAACTGCTATTGCTTTCTTCATGACTTATACATGTTCCTATGACTATGAGATTATGCAACTCCCGAATACCGTAGGAACACCTTGTGTGCTATCAAACGTCACAACGTAACTGGGTGATCATAAAGATGCTCTACAGGTGTCTCCGAAAGTATTTGTGGTGTTGGCATAGATCAAGATTGGGATTTGTCACTCCGAGTGTCGGAGAGGTATCTCTGGGCCCTCTCGGTAACACACATCATAATAAGCCTTGCAAGCAAAAGACTAATGAGTTAGTCACGAGATGATGTGTTACGGAACGAGTAAAGAGACTTGCCGGCAACGAGATTGAACTAGGTATAAAGATACCGACGATCGAATCTCGGGCAAGTAACATACCGTTTGACAAAAGGAACAACGTATGTTGTTATGCGGTTCTGACCGATAAAAGATCTTCGTAGAATATGTAGGAGCCAATATGAACATCCAGGTTCCGCTATTGGTTATTGACCAGAGATGAGTCTCGGTCATGTCTACATAGTTCTCGAACCCGTAGGGTCCGCACGCTTAACGTTTGATGACGATCGGTATTATGAGTTTTTGAGTATTGATGTACCGAAGGTAGTTCGGAGTCCCGGATGAGATCACGGACATGACGAGGAGTCTCGGAATGCCCGAGACATAAAGATTGATATATTGGACGGCTATATTCGGACACCGGAAGTATACCGGAAAAGTTTCGGATTTATCGGGAATGCCGGAGGGGGTTACCGGAACCCCCTACGAGAGGGGATGGTCCATAGTGGGCCTAAAGGGTGAGAGAGAGACAGCCCATAGGGCTGGCCGGCGCCCCCACCTAGGAATCCTAGTTGGACTAGGATTGGGGGGGCGCCACCTCTCCTATTCCTTTCCCCCTTCTTCCTTTCGGTGAATCCTACTAGGAATAGGATTGCAATCCTATTCCTAGTAGGACTCCCTCCCTAGCCGCACCAGGAGAGGTTGGCCGGCCTCCCTCCCCTGCTCCTTTATATACGGGGGCAGGGGGGCACCCAAAGACACACAAGTTGAATTGTTTTAGCCGTGTGCGGTGCCCCCCTCCACAGAATCACACCTCGGTCGTACCGTCGCGGAGCTTAGGCGAAGCCCTGCGCCGGTGAACACATCATATCTGTCACCACGCCGTCGTGCTGACGAAACTCTCCCGTGAAGCTCAACTGGATCAAGAGCTCGTGGGACGTCATCAAGCTGAACGTGTGCTGAACGCGGAGGTGCCGTACGTTCGGTGCTTGATCGGTTGGATCGCGAAGAAGTTCGACAACATCAACCGCGTCACTTGACGCTTCCGCTCCCGGTCTACGAGGGTACGTAGACACACTCTCCCCTCTCGTTGCTATGCATCTGGTAGATAGATCTTGCGTGATCGTAGGAAAATTTTAAAATACTACGTTCCCCAACACGACCACTGCAGAAGATAGAGAGAAAATGAAAGTCATTCCCTATGCCTCAGCCATAGGATCTATCATGTATGCAATGCTGTGTACCAGACCTGATGTGTGCCTTGCTATAAGTCTAGCAGGGAGGTACCAAAGTAATCCAGGAGTGGATCACTGGACATCGGTCAAAAACATCCTAAAGTATCTGAAAAGAACAAAGGATATGTTTCTCGTATATGGAGGTGACAAAGAGCTCGTCGTAAACGGTTACGTCGATTCTAGCTTTGACACTGATCCGGATGACTCAAAGTCACAAACCGGATATGTATTTTTATTGAACGGTGGAGCTGTCAGTTGGTGCAGTTCCAAGCAGAGCGTCGTGGCGGGATCTACGTGTGAAGCGGAATACATAGCTGCTTCGGAAGCAGCAAATGAAGGAGTCTGGATGAAGGAGTTCATATCCGATCTAGGTGTAGTACCTAGTGCATCGGGTCCAATGAAAATCTTTTGTGACAACACTGGAGCCATAGCCTTGGCGAAGGAATCTAGGTTTCACAAGAGAACAAAGCACATCAAAAGACGCTTCAATTCCATCCGCGATCTAGTCAAGGAGGGAGACATAGAGATTTGCAAAATACATACGGATCTGAATATTGCAGACCCGTTGACTAAGCCTCTTCCACGGGCAAAACATGATCAGCACCAAGACTCCATGGGTGTGAGGATCATCACTTTGTAATCTAGATTATTGACTCTAGTTCAAGTGGGAGACTGAAGGAAATATGCCCTAGAGGCAATAATAAAGATGTTATTTGTATTTCCTTATATCATGATAAATGTCTTTTATTCATGCTAGAATTGTATTAACTGGAAACTTAGTACATGTGTGGATACATAGACAAAACAGTATGTCCCTAGTATGCCTCTACTAGACTAGCTCATTGATCAAAGATGGTTATGTTTCCTAACCATAGACATGAGTTGTCATTTGATCAACGGGATCACATCATTAGGAGAATGATGTGATGGACAAGACCCATCCGTTAGCATAGCACTATGATCGTTTAGTTTTACTGCTATTGCCTTCTTCATGACTTATACATGTTCCTATGACTATGAGATTATGCAACTCCCGAATACCGTAGGAACACCTTGTGTGCTATCAAACGTCACAACGTAACTGGGTGATCATAAAGATGCTCTACAGGTGTCTCCGAAAGTATTCGTGGTGTTGGCATAGATCAAGATTAGGATTTGTCACTCCGAGTGTCGGAGAGGTATCTCTGGGCCCTCTCGGTAACACACATCACAATAAGCCTTGCAAGCAAAAGACTAATGAGTTAGTCACGAGATGATGTGTTACGGAACGAGTAAAGAGACTTGCCGGTAACGAGATTGAACTAGGTATAGAGATACCGACGATCGAATCTCGGGCAAGTAACATACCGTTTGACAAAAGGAACAACGTATGTAGTTATGCGGTTCTGACCGATAAAAGATCTTCGTAGAATATGTAGGAGCCAATATGAACATCCAGGTTCCGCTATTGGTTATTGACCGGAGATGAGTCTCGGTTATGTCTACATAGTTCTCGAACCCGTAGGGTCCGCACGCTTAACGTTTGATGACGATCGGTATTATGAGTTTATGAGTATTGATGTACCGAAGGTAGTTCGGAGTCCTGGATGAGATCACGGACATGACGAGGAGTCTCGGAATGTCCGAGACATAAAGATTGATATATTGGACGGCTATATTCGGACACCGGAAGTATACCGGAAAAGTTTCGGATTTATCGGGAATGCCGGAGGGGGTTACCGGAACCCCCTACGAGAGGGGATGGTCCATAGTGGGCCTAAAGGGAAAGAGAAAGGCAGCCCATAGGGCTGGCCGGCGCCCCCACCTAGGGTTCCTAGTTGGACTAGGATTGGGGGGGGCGCCACCTCTCCTATTCCTTTCCCCCTTCTTCCTTTTGGTGAATCTTACTAGGAATAGGATTGCAATCCTATTCCTAGTAGGACTCCTTCCCTAGCCGCACGAGGAAGGGCCGGCCGGCCTCCCTCCCCTGCTCCTTTATATACGGGGGCAGGGGGCACCCAAAGACACACAAGTTGAATTGTTTTAGCCGTGTGCGGTGCCCCCCTCCACAGAATCACACCTCGGTCATACCGTCGCGGAGCTTAGGCGAAGCCCTGCGCCGGTGAATACATCATATCCGTCACCACGTCGTCGTGCTGACGAAACTCTCCCGTGAAGCTCAACTGGATCAAGAGCTCGTGGGACGTCATCAAGCTGAACGTGTGCTGAACGCGGAGGTGCCGTACGTTCGGTGCTTGATCGGTTGGATCGCGAAGAAGTTCGACAACATCAACCGCGTCACTTGACGTTTCCGCTCCCGGTCTACGAGGGTACGTAGACACACTCTTCCCTCTCGTTGCTATGCATCTAGTAGATAGATCTTGCGTGATCGTAGGAAAATTTTAAAATACTACATTCCCCAACAGTGGCATCAAGAGCCAGGTCTATGCGTAGATGATATGCACGAGTAGAACACAATGAGTTGTGGGCGATACTAGTCATACTGCTTACCAGCATGTCATACTTTGCTTCGGCGGTATTGTGAGATGAAGCGGCCCGGACCGACATTACGCGTACGCTTACGCGAGACTGGTTTCACCGTTACGAGCACTCGTTGCTTAAAGGTGACTGGCGGGTGTCTGTCTCTCTCAGTTTAGCTGAATCAAGTGTGGCTACGCCCGGTCCTTGTGAAGGTTAAAACAGCACATACTTGACGAAACATCGTTGTGGTTTTGTATGCATAGGTAAGAACGGTTCTTGCTAAAGCCCGTAGCAGCCACGTAAAACTTGCAACAAACAAAGTAGAGGACGTCTAACTTGTTTTTGCAGGGCATGTTGTGATGTGATATGGTCAAGACATGATGAGTTATACGGTTTTGTATGAGATGATCATGTTTTGTAATGTTATCGGCAACTGGCAGGAGCCATATGGTTGTCGCTTTATTGTATGAAATGCAATCGCCATGTAATTTCTTTACTTTATCACTAAACGGTAGCGATAGTCGTAGAAGCAATAGTTGGCGAGACGACAACGATGCTACGATGGAGATCAAGGTGTCAAGCCGGTGACGAAGGTGATCATGACGGTGCTTTGGAGATGGAGATCAAAAGCACAAGATGATGATGGCCATATCATGTCACATATTTTGATTGCATGTGATGTTTATCTTATTATGCTTCTTATTTTGCTTAGATCGACGGTAGCATTATAAGATGATCCCTTACTAAATTTCAAGGTATAAGTGTTCTCCCTGAGTATGCACCGTTGCGAAAGTTCGTCGTGCCGAGACACCACGTGATGATCGGGTGTGATAAGCTCTAGTTCAAATACAACGGGTGTAAGCCAGTTTTGCACACGCAGAATACTCGGGTTAAACTTGACGAGCCTAACATATACAGATATTGCCTCGGAACACTGGAGACCGAAAGGTCGAGCGTGAATCACATAGTAGATATGATCAACATATGATGTTCACCATTGAAACTACTCCATCTCACGTGATGATCGGACATGGTTTAGTTGATTTGGATCACGTGATCATTTAGATGACCAGAGGGATGTCTATCTAAGTGGGAGTTCTTTATATTAATATGATTAAATTGAACTTTAATTTATCATGAACTTAGTCCTGATAGTTTTGCATATCTATGTCGTTGTAGATCAATGGCCCGTGCTACCGTTCCTTTGAATTTTAATGCATTCCTAGAGAAAGCTAAGTTGAAAGATGATGGTAGCAATTACACGGACTGGGTCCGTAACCTGAGGATTATCCTCATTGCTGCACAGAAGAATTATGTCCTTGAAGCACCGCTAGGTGACAAGCCCCCTTCCGCTAATGCAGACGCTTTGAACATCTGGCAGTCGCGGTCTGATGACTACACGATAGTTCAGTGTGCCATGCTTTACGGCTTAGAACCGGGACTTCAACGACGTTTTGAACGTCATGGACCATATGAGATGTTCCAGGAGTTGAAGTTTATATTTCAAGCAAATGCCCGAATTGAGAAATATGAGATTTCCAATAAGTTCTACAGCTGCAAAATGGAGGAGAATAGTTCTATCAGTGAACACTTGCTCAGAATGTCTGGGTACTACAATCATATGACTCAACTTGGTTGCAAAGTTGACGAGGATAGTGTTACTGATAGAGTTCTTCAATCACTGCCACCAAGCTATAAAGGCTTCGTGATGAACTATAACATGCAAGGGATGCAAAAGACAATTCCCGAGCTCTTCGCTATGCTCAAAGCTGCGGAGGTAGAAATCAAAAAGGAGCATCAAGTGTTGATGGTTAACAAGACCACTAGTTTCAAGAAAAAGGGCAAGGGAAAGAAAGGGAACTTCAAAAAGAATAGCAAGTCAGTTGCTACTTCCACGAAGAAACCCAAATCTGGAGCCAAGCCTGAAACTGAGTGCTTCTACTGCAAGGGGACTGGACACTGGAAGCGGAACTGCCCCAAGTATTTGGCGGATAAGAAGGATGGCAAGATGAACAAAGGTATATGTGATATACATGTTATTGATGTGTACCTTACTAATGCTCGTAGTAGTACCTGGGTATTTGATACCGGTTCGGTTGCTAATATTTGTAACTCGAAACAGGGACTACGGATTAAACGAAGATTAGCTAAGGACGAGGTGACGATGCGCGTGGGAAACGGTTCCAAAGTCGATGTGATCGCCGTCGGCACGCTACCTCTACATCTACCTTCGGGATTAGTTTTAGACCTAAATAATTGTTATTTGGTGCCAGCGTTAAGCATGAACATTATATCTAGATCTTGTTTATTGCGAGACGGTTATTCATTTAAATCAGAGAATAATGGTTGTTCCATTTTAATGAATAATATCTTTTATGGTCATGCACCCTTGAAGAGTGGTCTATTCTTATTAGATCTCGATTGTAGTGATACACATATTCATAATATTGAAACCAAAAGATGCAAGGTTAATAATGATAGTGCAACTTATTTGTGGCACTGCCGTTTAGGTCATATTGGTGTAAAACGCATGAAGAAACTCCATAATGATGGACTTTTGGAATCACTTGATTATGAATCACTTGGTGCTTGCGAACCGTGCCTCATGGGCAAGATGACTAAAACTCCGTTCTCTGGAACCATGGAGTGAGCAACAGATTTGTTGGAAATCATACATACTGATGTATGTGGACCAATGAGTGTTGATGCTCGCGGCGGGTATCGTTATTTTCTGACCTTCACTGATGATTTGAGCAGATATGGGTATATCTACTTAATGAAGCACAAGTCTGAAACATTTGAAAAGTTCAAAGAATTTCAGAGTGAAGTAGAGAATCATCGTAACAAGAAAATAAAGTTCCTACGATCTGATCGTGGAGGAGAATATTTGAGTTACGAGTTTGGTCTTCATTTGAAACAATGTGGAATAGTTTCACAACTCACGCCACCTGGAACACCACAGCGTAATGGTGTGTGCGAACGTCGTAACCGTACTTTATTAGATATGGTGCGATCTATGATGTCTCTTACCGATTTACCACTATCGTTTTGGGGTTATGCTTTAGAGACAGCTGCATTCACGTTAAATAGGGCACCATCTAAATCTGTTGATACGACACCTTATGAACTATGGTTTGGCAAGAAACCAAAGTTGTCGTTTCTTAAAGTTTGGGGCTGCGATGCTTATGTAAAAACACTTCAACCTGATAAGCTCGAACCCAAGTCGGAAAAATGTGTCTTCATAGGATACCCAAAAGAAACTGTTGGGTACACCTTCTATCACATATCCGAAGGCAAAATATTCGTTGCTAAGAACGGATCCTTTCTACAAAAAGAGTTTCTCTCGAAAGAAGTGAGTGGGAGGAAAGTAGAACTTGATGAGGTAATTGTACCTTCTCCCGGATTGGAAAGTAGTACATCACAGGAAATTGTTCCAGTGATTCCTACACCAATTAGTGAGGAAGTTAATGATAATGATCATGAAACTTCGGATCAAGTTTCTACTGAACGTCGTAGATCAACCAGAGTACGTTCCGCACCAGAGTGGTACGGCAACCCAGTTCTGGAAATCATGTTACTAGACCATGAAGAACCTACGAACTATGAGGAAGCGATGATGAGCCCAGATTCCGCAAAATGGCTTGAAGCCATGAAATCTGAGATGGGATCCATGTATGAGAACAAAGTATGGACTTTGGTTGACTTGCCCGATGATCGGCAAGCCATCGAAAATAAATGGATCTTCAAGAGGAAGACCGACGCAGACGGTAATATTACTGTTTACAAAGCTCGACTTGTTGCGAAAGGTTTTCGACAAGTTCAAGGAGTTGACTACGATGAGACTTTCTCACGTGTAGCGATGCTTAAGTCTGTCCGAATCATGTTAGCAATTGCCGCATTTTATGATTATGAAATCTGGCAAATGGATGTCAAAACTGCATTCCTAAATGGATATCTCAAAGAAGAGTTGTATATGATGCAACCGGAAGGTTTTGTCGATCCAAAAGGTGCTAACAAAGTATGCAAGCTCCAGCGATCCATCTATGGACTGGTGCAAGCATCTCGGAGTTGGAATATACGCTTTGATGAGGTGATCAAAGCATATGGTTTTATACAGACTTTTGGAGAAGCCTGTATTTACAAGAAAGTGAGTGGGAGCTCTGTAGCATTTCTAATATTATATGTAGATGACATATTGTTGATTGGAAATGATATAGAATTTCTGGATAGCATAAAAGGATACTTGAATAAAAGCTTTTCAATGAAAGACCTCGGTGAAGCTGCTTATATATTAGGTATCAAGATCTATAGAGATAGATCAAGACGCTTAATTGGACTTTCACAAAGCACATACCTTGATAAGATTTTGAAGAAGTTCAAAATGGATCAGTCAAAGAAAGGGTTCTTGCCTGTTTTACAAGGTATGAAATTGAGTAAGACTCAATGCCCGACCACTGCAGAAGATAGAGAGAAAATGAAAGTCATTCCCTATGCCTCAGCCATAGGATCTATCATGTATGCAATGCTGTGTACCAGACCTGATGTGTGCCTTGCTATAAGTCTAGCAGGGAGGTACCAAAGTAATCCAGGAGTGGATCACTGGACAGCGGTCAAAAACATCCTAAAGTATCTGAAAAGAACTAAGGATATGTTTCTCGTATATGGAGGTGACAAAGAGCTCGTCGTAAATGGTTACGTCGATTCTAGCTTTGACACTGATCCGGATGACTCAAAGTCACAAACCGGATATGTATTTTTATTGAACGGTGGAGCTGTCAGTTGGTGCAGTTCCAAGCAGAGCGTCGTGGCGGGATCTACGTGTGAAGCAGAATACATAGCTGCTTCAGAAGCAGCAAATGAAGGAGTCTGGATGAAGGAGTTCATATCCGATCTAGGTGTAGTACCTAGTGCATCGGGTCCAATGAAAATCTTTTGTGACAACACTGGAGCCATAGCCTTGGCGAAGGAATCCAGGTTTCACAAGAGAACAAAGCACATCAAAAGACGCTTCAATTCCATCCGCGATCTAGTCAAGGAGGGAGACATAGAGATTTGCAAAATACATACGGATCTGAATGTTGCAGACCCGTTGACTAAGCCTCTTCCACGGGCAAAACATGATCAGCACCAAGACTCCATGGGTGTGAGGATCATCACTTTGTAATCTAGATTATTGACTCTAGTTCAAGTGGGAGGCTGAAGGAAATATGCCCTAGAGGCAATAATAAAGATGTTATTTGTATTTCCTTATATCATGATAAATGTCTTTTTATTCATGCTAGAATTGTATTAACCGGAAACTTAGTACATGTGTGGATACATAGACAAAACAGTATGTCCCTAGTATGCCTCTACTAGACTAGCTCGTTGATCAAAGATGGTTATGTTTCCTAGCCATAGACATGAGTTGTCATTTGATCAACGGGATCACATCATTAGGAGAATGATGTGATGGACAAGACCCATCCGTTAGCATAGCACTATGATCGTTTAGTTTAACTGCTATTGCTTTCTTCATGACTTATACATGTTCCAATGACTATGAGATTATGCAACTCCCGAATACCGTAGGAACACCTTGTGTGCTATCAAACGTCACAACGTAACTGGGTGATCATAAAGATGCTCTACAGGTGTCTCCGAAAGTATTCGTGGTGTTGGCATAGATCAAGATTAGGATTTGTCACTCCGAGTGTCGGAGAGGTATCTCTGGGCCCTCTCGGTAACACACATCACAATAAGCCTTGCAAGCAAAAGACTAATGAGTTAGTCACGAGATGATGTGTTACGGAACGAGTAAAGAGACTTGCCGGTAACGAGATTGAACTAGGTATAGAGATACCGACGATCGAATCTCGGGCAAGTAACATACCGTTTGACAAAAGGAACAACGTATGTAGTTATGCGGTTCTGACCGATAAAAGATCTTCGTAGAATATGTAGGAGCCAATATGAACATCCTGGTTCCGCTATTGGTTATTGACCGGAGATGAGTCTCGGTCATGTCTACATAGTTCTCGAACCCGTAGGGTCCGCACGCTTAACGTTTGATGACGATCGGTATTATGAGTTTATGAGTATTGATGTACCGAAGGTAGTTCGGAGTCCCGGATGAGATCACGGACATGACGAGGAGTCTCGGAATGCCCGAGACATAAAGATTGATATATTGGACGGCTATATTCGGACACCGGAAGTATACCGGAAAAGTTTCGGATTTATCGGGAATGCCGGAGGGGGTTACCGGAACCCCCTACGAGAGGGGATGGTCCATAGTGGGCCTAAAGGGAAAGAGAGAGGCAGCCCATAGGGCTGGCCGGCGCCCCCACCTAGGGTTCCTAGTTGGACTAGGATTGGGGGGGGGGGCGCCACCTCTCCTATTCCTTTCCCCCTTCTTCCTTTTGGTGAATCCTACTAGGAATAGGATTGCAATCCTATTCCTAGTAGGACTCCTTCCCTAGCCGCACCAGGAAGGGTCGGCCGGCCTCCCTCCCCTGCTCCTTTATATACGGGGGCAGGGGGGCACCCAAAGACACACAAGTTGAATTGTTTTAGCCGTGTGCGGTGCCCCCTCCACAGAATCACACCTCGGTCATACCGTCGCGGAGCTTAGGCGAAGCCGTGCGCCGGTGAATACATCATATCCGTCACCACGCCGTCGTGCTGACGAAACTCTCCTGTGAAGCTCAACTGGATCAAGAGCTCGTGGGACGTCATCAAGCTGAACGTGTGCTGAACGCGGAGGTGCCGTACGTTCGGTGCTTGATCGGTTGGATCGCGAAGAAGTTCGACAACATCAACCGCGTCACTTGACGCTTCCGCTCCCGGTCTACGAGGGTACGTAGACACAGTCTTCCCTCTCGTTGCTATGCATCTGGTAGATAGATCTTGCGTGATCGTAGGAAAATTTTAAAATACTACGTTCCCCAACAGTCTTTATCTAGTATAATCCCCGAGACCAAGGTGACAGCGGTCTATTGGACATGGATTAGAAGAATATTTTCATGAGTGATTTCCTCTTTTGTGTGTTGATTGAAGATTGAGAGTCTCTTGGTGCTTGTCTTTGACTATCCTTGAGATATGTTGTGGTGATTGTGGTACTCTCTTTGGATGGCCGTGGTGACATTGGGAAATCCATAGATTGAGAACTACGAACTTTGAGGTGTGCTTTTGTAGCCCTACATAATTCTCGTCCTCTCTTGACCACAAAGGAATGACCTCCGAGTGCGTCTCCATTGCACGTTTTTATCATGTGATTAGTCTATGTTAATGTTGTTGGGAGTTGCCACTAGTGAAAGTATGAAGTCTAGGCCTTGTTTCCACCATTGCAATACCATTTGTGCTCACGTTTACCACTTGTTTGCTTGCTGCACTTTTTATTACAGATTTATATTACTTTGCTTTGCCACTCCTGTCATCCATATTTTACCATCTCTTCGCCGAACTAGTGCACCTATACATCTGACAAGTGTATTAGGTGTGTTGGGGACACAAGAGACTTCTTGTATCTTGATTGCAGGGTTGCTTGAAAGGGGTACGTTCAACCTCCACTTCCCTGAGTTCGATAAACCTTAGGTCATCCACTTGAGGGAAATTGCTGCTGTCCTACAAACCTCTGCTCTTGGAGGCCCAACACTGTCTACAGGAATAGAAGCGTGTAGTAGACATCAGCCGCCAATGCCAAGACCAAGGCAAAGGAATGGCGCTCGCTAGCATGATGACGGGGGTGGAGATCATGAAGGTGGACTTGAGCACCGTGTCGCCGAGGAGGGGGCCATGGTTCGAGAAGATGCATGCCTACATGCTTAAGTTTTACGACGAGTGATTTATGGTAGAAGAGTGTCATCCCTTTTTTTGCATGCCGGCAAGTGTGCTGGCATGACCATGGTTGAGATGGCGCGCCCGAATTCCCGCCTCTTTTTTGTGTGTTGGCATGTGTGCCGGCCTTTGGTAAGTGCGCCAACATGAAATGTGTGGTGATTTTTTGAAGGCTGGCATTGTATGCCGGCCGGTGGCATGAACTTTAAGCGATGGCATGGCCGCTGGAATGATCTATGGCCGCATGCCTTTTAAAATTTATGCATGAACATGAAATGGGTTGCACGTGCTGGGCTCACGGCTGACCCAAAATAGAAATAGGGCGGATGCCGAGCGGGCGGCCGACACAAACGGACAAAAGACGGACAAAGCGCGTGTCCATTTTGGTCGGCGCGTTGGAGATCCTCTTACATAACGTGGGGTGGAACTTCTCTAACAAGAATTATCTTCCATAAAAAAGGATTATCGATAGGTTAAAAAGGATTATTGACTATTACTATATAAATCAAATATCAAGATCAACCAAATAAAAGACATTCCATGATAAAATGTTCATCGAAGAGCAAAAGTTTATTTTTCTCTTTTCGTGGTAAGATATGTGCCAAAATTGCATCTCTCGGACCGTCGTCGTGTCTGAATTGTCTCCAAATTTTAATATCCTTGCTTAGAGCATGGCTAATAGTACAACCAACTACCACGTGAAACACGTGGTAAGCAACTTAAACTTGATAGAAAAAATTGTACATCTGATTGCTAAATATGATGTTGTCATATTATCTATAGTCATTTTACTGGATAGATATCCTTGCTATCGACATGGACCAAATGAAAGATATTCCGTGATATAAGATTCATCGAATAGCAAAAATGATTTTTTTGGTAGATACGTGCCAAAATTGCACCTCTAAGACGATCACCGTGTCTGAGTTGTCATGTTGTATCATAGAACATAGGAATATACTAATTACCGTTATTGTGGTGAATGTACATGTGTTGATTGAGTTTTGGTATGAAACTTTTATAACTATTTACAATATATTTAAAAATAACCAGATTTATTCTAAAGTTTCATAATAAGTACGTCGCACCCTTGACATAATAAAAACTACATCAAGAACTCTCCACCACCGAACGACCACTACCACCATCAGATACACTCGTCGACGCGCCGGTGTCGCCTATGAAAGTTGGCCTAACTTTTTCGATGACAACCGGAAAGTCATCATGCATGTGCCCCTAAGGACCAATGCCCTAAAGACGTGGTCGTTGTCATTGAGCCTTAATCTAGTTAAAGTGCCTGACACCAAATCTCATCAACGCGCACACAAGCGAGAAACCTAACCTCATCGCCCCAAGGAGACATCAGGACTCTACATTGGGGCTCGGTCGACTTCGTCCTGATAGACAAATTGAAGGAGGATTGAAGCCCAAAAGACTAGCTCGAAGAGCCAATCCAGCTAAACGTCGTCCCTACAAGAAAAAAACTAACCTAAACTACTAGCCGGAGCCGAGGCACTAGGACCTCACTCCCCTCAAGCGTCTGTCTAAGCGACAGTCAGAGGGAGGTGGATCTGCGGGCTCCCTAGCGAACTTGCAAAGGATTAGTGCCCTAGCTGTTGCAGATGCGAGAGGGAAAGCGAAACCCTAATATAATCTTATGATAGAATCGAGATCATGTTATCCTTGCTTTTAATGCTTTGTTGCATATCATTTGCTTTCAAGCAACAATACTTTCACTGTAGGGCGATAATCCAAGTATTAATATTCATTAGTTGGATCTATCAAAGTTATGTCCATTTCTGGAAGATAATGTATGCGATCAAAACCATGGGTCTTGGGGCTAGGGTTATCTTAGAATTCTTGACGAACAAATGACAAGGACTTTAAGGTATGAATGATTGTATGAATGAGAAAAAGGGTGTTGGGTTTTGGTATTTGGTTTTCCACAAAGTAATAAACAAGAACGAGTGATGGACTCAAAGATTTTTGCCTCATTAAAAAAAAGATGGTCTTGCCTTTCAGTAGTCAAGCCTACTAAAAATTCATGGAGCCCATATGTCGGTGAACGGTTGGTTTCCGTTTATTTCCTATTAAGGGGTTTCCCCCCAATTTCATTCTGTGATATGAAACATATAATACATATATGTTAAATAGACCATCGTAGCAAACGGTTCCACATATCTCACCTTATTACCACTGCCCCTACGCAATGACATATATAAAAACTCAAGCTCCAATCACCTTACAAAGCTAACAACAACATCATACCAGGAACCAAGTTCACCAACCTTTGTGGACCATACACTTTGTAAAACATCACCAAATTCTTTCTTATACAACTCAAAATTTGACCAAAAAAAACCAAAGTGCACAGAAAACTTGAAAGTATTACGTTAATTAAGAATGACCATAGTGATCAATCTGGGAAAGTTTCAAATCTTTTGCCAAGCCAATTAAAATGTACTGTCAAAATACATATTCAACCCCCCTTTTTTTTTATCAAAATCCAACCAAATAATGAAAGTGCCGGAAAAATTGAAAACTTTCTATAAAATGAGCACTACAACGATGATCATTATGGAAAAAATTCAAACCTTTTTGCCAAATGGATTAAAAAATGCAAGCAAAAAATATATTCAACCAATTTTTCGTCAAATTTTGACCAAAATGTGATAGTGTCAAGAAAAATTTGAAAACAAAACCTTTACATGAACACTAACATGCTAATCACTTTGGGAAAGTTTCAAACCTTTTTGACAAAGATATTTAAAAAATATCATATTCAGCTCCTTTTTGGTTAACATTTGACAAAAAATTAAAGTGTACAAAAAATTCAGTTTGTTTGTAAAATCAAAATTACATTGGTGATCGTTCTAGGAAAGTTCCAAACTTTTTTTCAAAACATATTAAAAAATACAAACAAAATACACATTTAACCTCCTTTTCCGTCAAAACTTGACACAAAATGGAAGTGCCCAATTTTTTTTAAAATGTTCTATAAACTCCATGCTGGTCACTATTAAAAAGTTTCATATATTTTTGCCAAAACATAGAAATGCAAGAAAAATACATATTCAACCCTTTTTTTCAAAATTTGACAAAAATGAAAATAATCAAGAATTGTTTTGAAAAATGTAGAATGAACACTACCATGTTGATCATTCCAGAATAGTTCCAAACCTTTTTGCCAAACATATTAAAAATACATATTTAGCCCCTTATTTGGTTAATTTGACCAAAAATAATGTGCCCATAGTTTTTTGAGGAACTTACGTGAAATCAACACTACCATGGTGATCATTATGGGAACGTCACATTTTCTCCAAATAGATAAAAAATAAGTAGAATATCCGGTGACATGGCAGCTAACTAAGCAACTGACCAGAAACCAATTTGAGGAGAGGGTAGGGTTAAAACTTGACTGGTTTTGCCAGTGTAGGGTTGTAACTTAGAAGGTTACAAAGTTTAGTGTTTATTCCTAGACATTTCTCACAGTTCAAGGTTGAAATATGAACACACAACTTGGACATCTTCTCGCAGTTAACATCAACAAAATAAGCTTGCAATCTATCCCACACATTTAGCAACTCTTCCCTCAAAGATCTCCTAAATCCAGTTAGATATAAGAACACTAGAAATTGTTATATCAACACAAACTATTACTCCATATAGCCTAGGAAATACGAGAATTCTGGGAGTTTCAATTGGTTCCAAAAACCAACTAAATATGATGGAAAAGGACATTTTGAAAAACGCAATTTTTTTTTCAAATTTTTTGGTAAATTTCAAAGGAAAATAACTACTCTTTCCTCTAAAGCCAAAGGACATGCCTTTCAAAAAACAAAGAAGTGAGTTGAAGCCTTCCTTTTGGCCCAGATATGTTAGGGGGGGGGGGCTCTATATTTAGAGTAAGGAAATCTCTGCTCAGAGAGACATTTCCCATCCATATATCTTCACAAAACCTAGTATTAAGTATATTTCCTACTTCCTTTCTACAATATCTATAGAAAATCCCCTAGCAGTTGAGTAGTCTTTGCATAAAACGAGATTGAGGTCATTCGAGAGGCAAAGGACAAAACAATTGCCTGCTGCAATGTTTCTTCTTATTAACCTCCTGGCATAATCCATCCTCATTTTCAAGTTTCCAAATCCATTTACTCAACTAACAAACATTCATAACGCTATAATCCCTAGAACCTGTCCCCCCTTGATCTACTGGTTGACACACCTCACACCACCTAAATATATTATATTTATTAGACTTATCATCTTATTGTGACAATAATGTTTTCATAAAAAACTCTAGATTATGTAAAGGACCTTTAGGAACAATAACATTGACATCACTAACGGGGCTATGTGCAATGCTGCAGGGGCGACAGCCCCCCAACCTTGACTAGTTTGTGAAGATATTTTTTTGGGAGGACTGAGATTAAAAAAAGGGTATTTTGCCCCTGAAATTTTGGTGTTTTATCCTTTTGGCCCCCTCAACCATCCCCGTCTAGCTCTGCCACTGATTGACATCGTATAATATGTAATACTACTCAAACAAGACTTGATCAGAATGAGCTTACCATCATAATCTAAAATTTTGTGTTGCCAAGTCCCTAGTTTTTTCTCCACCCACATTTTACGTTACTATAGTCACTATTCCTCAACTTAACACTATGTACAGAACCCCCAAATACTTCATCGTCAAGGTACCAACATTTCATGCAAAAATCTTTTTATATAACTCTACATTTTCCCCTAGCTTCTCCAAGACAACATATATCACTTCTACTGAAATTAATTCTTAAACTCTATAGTTTGGTTGCCTTTGCCATCATGTTGTGTTATAAGAAAGAGAAGCAAGTTGTCGCGGCATTAGCCAAAGGTTGTTCCATCTATTATTATTTTTACATCATATTAGTTCATTTGTAAAGTTATTTTCGTTTCCCTCTGTTATAAGCCTATTTAGTTGGCCATAACATCTTTGACATCATTTGTAACACATTAAGTTATGCTCATTAATATATGATGCAGAGGTTGAGACACTTGTCTTTCCATCATATATGTATATATACCCTATCTAATTTTTTATTATACAAGGAAGACGGACACCCCATGCACATACATATGTACACAAGGAGATCGGGAATAAATCATTGATCCTTTTTAGTACAATAATGGAGTAGTAAATTATCCTCCGTAAAGATATATAACAGCGTTTACATCACTACTTTAGTGATCTAAACACTCTTATATTTCTTTATAGAGGGAGTACTAAATACACCATCTTGTGTATAATTGTGAACACTAACATTAAACCCTGGTGGGTAGAATTATGTCCTCACAACTGTAGCATAATTGTGAACACACATTTAAAACATGGTGGGTAGAGTTATGTCCTGGCAACTGTACCTCAACAAAAGATCAATGGTATTCTCAATATTAAAATAAAACGCTTGCATGTTTGTGAGCTAAACATCATCTATTTTTAATTGGGCCACTTTGATTTAGAAAACTCTCAAAGGAATTTTGAAGGATTCTAACCTTTAGGAATTTCTCCTACATGGTTTGTTTGGTTCACAAAATTCTAGTTCCTATAATTTTGTATTATGATTCATTTGTATTAGATTTCATAGGAGAATTTTCATTCACTCCAACCTCATTTGAAGAAGTCCTCGATTTTCCCATGCACAATCAAACAACTATGTAATCATGTAGTAGTGTTTAACATGCCAGGCACTCTATTCCAGTCGTCTTCTCCCTTCCATTTCTACGTTTTAAATCCTACTTATATATGAATCGAGGTGTTTCATGGGTTTAGGTTACTTGCTCGTGCAAAAGTGAAGCAGATTGTTGCGCACGTAAAGCACACTTGTTGCAAATTAAAAACCGGCTGCTTTGCTTCTTCGACATCAACTGTCCAACTTAACAGGGAATCTAACAATAAAAAATAATGACAAACGAACAAGACCAAACACCGTGACGAAAAAACTGCAGGCGCGCCATTTTTTGACAGGAAAAGAAAGGAGAGACCTGCAATTTCTTCATACCACCACCGAAGGAAACATCGAACCCATCGTGTTGGGAATCGCAAGATCATCCGTTTGTCCTCATCCTCCTATATCTAAACAACACACACAAATAAATTAAGTGAAGAACGGTTAACCAACTCCTCCTAATGATAAGCACAAACGACCACTCCTGCTGTCCCATCCCCTCCGTGGGGAAAGAAAGTTTGAATGGATGGTTGGTGGGTCACCGTTAATTAAAAGGGAGGTCACCATCATCCATGGATGATGCATCACCATTCACCAATGCTTTATCTTGGCCACCCCCTTTCATACCTTGATGCTTTGCTTTGCTTTGCTTTCGTCCCCTATTAGTTATTCGTCTGAAGCTGCTTTTGGCCACTGACTAACTAACTAACTAACCAAGCTTCCTCCATCGAGAAAAATGCGACCACCATGCCTAGGCTAGAATTTGAACTTTCGTGGGTTGGTTCCACCACAAGGAGCCCCTATATTTTACCGCATGACACATGTGGTAAGCAGTTTAAACAATTCAAAAAAAAAGAAACCCTTATATTTTTCTGAATTTATTTTATGCCTTCCGACGATTTTGTTCAAGGAAGACATTCCGTCCATTAGGAAGGTGTTTGTGACAACTTGTCAATCTCAAAATGATATGTCGACCCAGTCTCTTTTAAAGGTACTCATAGGAGTAGAATGTGCGTACTTGCATTTGCATTTATAAATGTGAGTGTATGTATATGTATATGCATGAGCGTCTCTACTGTGTTAAAAACAAAAAAGCTTCGTGCGTATGCATCACCAATGATACAAGCTTTCTAATCACTAATTACACCACCTGCTCTATTTGGCTTGTTAATTGATCATAAAGTTAAGAAGACCCTTCTCCAACCCCACCCACCAGGAAGCCGCACACACACACACCCAGAGGAGTACAGAGCGCCCACTCCGGCCTTTATATGCACGCGCCGCGCGCACCATCTTCGTCTTGTCCTAGCTCAGAAGTCGCAGACCACTCCCTCCGTCTATTGACTTCCTCGGAGCAGAGCAGCAGAGGAGAGCAGGGCAGAGCAGAGCAACAAAGCGCAAGAAGCAGAAGCCATGGGGTTCAGGAAGGGCCTGCTGGCGTGCTTCGGCCCGGGCGGCGGCGGCGACGAGGAGGCGGAGCAGGAGGCGCGGGCGACGCCGGGGGCGCGGCGGCGGCGCACGGTGATGAACCTGCGGTCGCTGTCGCTGGAGGACCTGTCGCGGACGCTGGCCACCACCAGCCTGCACGCCTTCACCCTGGACGAGCTCAAGTCCGTGACCAAGAACTTCTCCACCGCCAACTTCCTCGGCGAGGGCGGCTTCGGCCCCGTCTACAAGGGGTGCGTCGCCGGTGGCCTCCGCCCCGGCCTCGCCGCGCAGCAGGTCGCCGTCAAGTACCTCGACCTCGACAGCGACGGCGTCCAGGGCCACCGCGAGTGGCTGGTACGTCCCGATTGATCCGCACCCGCAAGATCTTCAATCGCCAACCGCAGCTCGTTCTCTAATAATCTAATCATATTTGTGGTGTGTCTGGTCGAGCAGGCGGAGGTGGTGTATCTGGGGATGCTGAGCCACCCGCACCTGGTGAAGCTGCTGGGGTTCTGCAACCAGGACGACCACCGGATGCTCGTCTACGAGTACATGCCCCGGGGCAGCCTCGAGAACCACCTCTTCAACAGTAAGCACTCAGTTCATCGGCATGATTCTCAGTAAATTTTCTTTAGTATTTTTGATCGATCGATCGACTGGGTTGCTGATTGATTGGGCGTGTGATGGATGGATGCAGATCCGCTGGCGCCGCTGCCATGGTCGACGCGGCTCAAGATCGCCGTGGGCGCGGCCAAGGGGCTGGCCTTCCTGCACGAGGCCGACACCCCCGTCATCTACCGCGACTTCAAGGCCTCCAACATCCTGCTCGACTCGGTGAGCTCCATTCCTCCTCTTCAATTCTTCACCCGCCCGCTCGATCCGATCTCCCGATCCGATCCAATCCCCTGTCATGAACCTGAACCACCACTGTACTGGATCTAATCTGAGCAAGTGGGCCAAAGCCAGCAGCAAGTCGCCGTCTGGCTCTGCTGCCACAGTAGCAGTATTGTAGAGCAAGCTGCCTGAATTTTTTACGGTTGCTGGTCGGCACGCACGTAGCGTCTGATCCTTCCGGGTCAAGGCTTCGCTCAATTTAGAATTCAGAGAAACCAACACGCTCGTGCGAAAATTCAGATTTTGCATCAGCAACGCCCGACAAAATTAGCCAGCCGCAAATTTCTCTTTGTTTATTATGTTTACTGGTGATTCTAGATGCCGGCTGTTGCACATAGTCTAAACCAATTTGTCTGGTTGTTCAGAAGCCCGTACACTTCTTTAGTCCCGAGCTGGTACAGTACGTGTACTTCCCAACCACTATTATAATGCACAGACGGTACGCCCATAGCAGCGCCATTATTGACGTCCAATGTGCAGACTGCAGAGTGTAATTCAGTTCAAGAAAAAAGAAGTTCAGAGTGTAATTCAGTTAAGGAAAAGTTCAGACTTCAGAGTGTAATTTGCTGACCATGGTTTGGTGATCTGGATTTGCAGGACTACGCGGCGAAGCTGTCGGACTTCGGGCTGGCGAAGGAGGGGCCAAAGGGGGACGACACGCACGTGACGACGCGGGTGATGGGCACGCACGGCTACGCGGCGCCGGAGTACATCCTCACGGGCCACCTCACGGCCAAGAGCGACGTCTACAGCTTCGGCGTGGTGCTGCTGGAGCTGCTCACGGGCCGGCGCTCCGTCGACAAGCGGCGGCGCGGCCGGGAGCAGAACCTCGTGGACTGGGCGCGCCCCTACCTGCGCCGCGCCGACGACCGGCTGCACCGCGTCATGGACCCCGGCATGGAGTCGCAGTACTCGACGCGGGCGGCCCGCGGCGCCGCGGCCGTGGCGCACTCGTGCCTGCAGAGCGTGCCCAAGGCGCGGCCCCGGATGCGCGACGTCGTCGACGCCCTCGAGCCGCTGCTCGCGCTCGACGACGACGTGCCCATGGGGCCCTTCGTGTTCACGGTCTGCGACCCGGAGGCGGCCGCGGCGGCGGGCAAGGGGAGCGGCGCCGGGGACGACGAGCCGGCGGCCGCGCAGGGCAAGTGGCACGTCAAGTCGGCCGTGCACGCGGACAGCCCGCTGCGCAAGGGCGACTGCTGGGTCACCAGCGCCGCCAAACGGCCGGAGAGCCCCCCCGGTGTGATCTGACTATCTGAGCAGGGAGGGAGGAGGTCCGGTGCATAGAGACGAGCGATCACGGTGTAAATAGTGACGAATCTGTTCTTTGATTCTTTTCTTTCTCTTCTTCTTGGTGATGTTACTTCATTCTCTCGAGAACTATCAGGGGGCAGATTTTGTGTTCCATTTTTGTTGCAGACATACTCCTGTGACCTGTACTACTGCCAAGAGTAGGTCGGCTGATGCCATACCTCCTGTGACCTGTACTTTGGAAGTTTGAGGCAATCATACAGGGTAAAATGCACGCGAATTTTGAATGGATTTTTTTTTTTTTTTGCGATTTAGAAATTTGCATCAAATCTTATGAGCAATATCTATCGCACGAAAAGATAGTAGCGAGGATGCCCAAAGACGGTAATTCACGTCTGAGCCGGGGCAAATATGTACCTGGTGAACAGTAAATAAAAATCATTCAGAAAAATCTGAATGTTTTTGTCATTGAACATAAACTTTCGTAGTACATTCGAGGAACTCTCAGGAAAAAAAAAGACAAAATCAGCTCTGGACAGTATTATTTTTTCAAAGTTTGGTGGACACCAGAAATTTGTTTTTTCTTGGTGATAGCTCCTCGAATGTCCATTCACCGTGAAAGTCTGCATGCACCTATGCACTAAATCATGTCTGATGCTAAAAACAAGATTTTCTTTTAATTATTTTGCTATTCTTTTTTGGGATTTACTGCTCACTGATCGCCAATGGCTTCCCCTGCCCAGTGGCGGAGCCAGGATTGGCTGACGTCCCAGACGAGAAACTAAGGGCTAAAAACTATCAATATATATATAGCATAACTAATAATACACCAAATATAATATTGAACGACAACATTTGTTCCATGATAAGTCAACAAATAAATTAAGATAAATCAAAAGACAATATGCAGCATATATAGATGGTACAAATATTGATACCAAATCAAAGGATTGGTTGATCCGAGCCTCCCATGACTACATCTTCAATTACAGAAGAAGATACACCTCGAATGAATATTTTTGACATGCAAATCAGTGCATAATATAGCATGTAAAAAGAGTTAATAACAGATGCAAAATTTGAAAACTTACGTCTAGGTCGAGGCAAAAGGCATTTGCGATTGCGATAACCTTAAAATCGGTCAATTATATTTGATTTTTCAACACTCACAAATACATCTCGCTCAATGTAACATACCATTCTGTGGCTCCCATTGTCAAACTTGAAAAAAATGTCTTGTTTCTTTTACTCATCTTTCTAATTGTTTAAATAGGTTTCCACATCTAACAAACAATGGCATCTAGCAGTGAAAATCACCATCAAACAGTTACAGTGGCATCTAAAAAACAAAACTGGGGCATCAAGGCATTACGCAATACCTCTCTGCTCTGCTCTGTGTTGCGGCTCGGCTCTTGGCAGACAAGCCCCTCGCCGGACGCCAAGCCTCACCGGAGTCGCCGCCTCTACGCCTCGCCGGACAGTGCAGCAACTCGCAGCGCTGCAGCGGCGCAACCTGACGCCCGCACGGCCGCAGAAGGGATCGAAGGGCTGGCCAACAGACTGGAAGGGAGGGGGGCGGCTCCACGGCTGGATAGGCTCGGCTGGCGGCGACAGGCAGGGACGGCTGGTCCTGGTCGCCTAGGGTTCGTCCAAGTCAGGGAAGGAAGGGGTGGTTCGTCCAATTCGTCCGAGCGGACAGGAAGCAGGCAGCGATGGCCTGGGTGCTGGGCGGCGGGGCCAGTCAGCCTGGGCTGCCTGGGCTTGGAAGTGGGCTACGCCCCAGGCCGAACCAAACATTTTTTTACATATAGGCTGAGAAAATATCACACGCCCCAGGCAATGGCCTGGGCTGCCTGGGGCCCAGATCCGCCCATGCTCCTGCCCAAAGATGCCTAGTTTCCACTAAGAGAGTAGTCAAGTCTACATCACTTCGGGGGCGCCGTTGTGGTCCCACTTCCATGTACCAGGACCCCAGATGAAAATCATACTCAGAGGGTGTTTGTTTCCAGTGACTTATTGGTCTAGGGACTTAAATAAGTCCCTATAAGTCCCATCTAAACCAAACAGGAGGGACTTATAGGGACTTAAAGTGGGCATTTGGGACTTATCAAATAAGACTCTCAAGGAGGGACTTATAGGGACTTATAGTTGTAATATGGTCTACTAGTCCATGTTAAGTCCCAGAAACCAAACAGATAGGGACTTTTTAGGACCTTATGACTTATAAGTTGGGACTAAAAAAAATCCTAGGACTTATGAACCAAACAGGGCCTCAGCATTGGCAGTCTCGGTGATGGCGGCGTTATGCGTCATCTCCCTCTTGAGGATGTCGTCATGGAGATCACATACCTTATGGTTGCGTCATGTCAGCATCTGTGGGAAACCTGAGGTCGTAGCTCGGAGCTTCTTCGACTCTGGTGTGGGCGGTATCGGTGCCCTCCTACCTTATACACAGGACCATGGCACCGCTCCTCTCAGTCCTCACTATTACTAGGTAAGATTGGTGCTCCTCAGTCTGGAGTCAAAGGGTCAAAGGGTAGAGTGCCCTCTCCGGTAAGAACTTGGTGTGGGCGAGGTGACTATGTTCGATGATTTCTCAAGGAGGCGTGATCTCATCCTTCGTCGGTGGCCACAGGGGCTTCAAGTTGGGCTTCAACTGCTTATATGCTCATGTGTGACGGAGAGCTGGTGGTCCCTAGTAGAGAGTGGTGGATGTAGATTTGACAAATGAGGGTGCGAAGCGTAGGCTTTACAATTTTAACACCTACAATACACAAAGGATTAGACTAACTACTGGCAGGAAAATTGGTTTTGCATTTTTTGAATGGGTGCCATGGCACCTCCACTAGATCTGCCCCTTCCAGTAGTGCACCTTGTGTGCATTGTTTTGCCTTTTCTATCTCTGTTGCCTTGTTTTATCTTGTATATGTGATGTTCCGTGGCTATAGTGCCATAAGGTTATATTCACTAGTAGAAAACAGGGCTTTGGTTCGGCCAGAAAAGAGCATTAATCCCAGTTGCATTACGAACCGGGACTAATGTGAGCATTACTCCCGGTTCGTGTGGCGAGGGCACCGTACAGGCATTACTCCTGGTTCAAATGAGACCTTTAGTCCTGGTTGGTGCCACGAACCGGTACTAAAGGGTACTAAAGGGTTGAGACCTTTAGTACCGGTTCGTGCCACGAACCGGTACTAATGGGGTTGAGACCTTTAGTTCCGGTTCGTGCCATGAACCGGTACTAATGGTGCAACTTTCAAATCCTACCCCCCTGTGTATCGCCTTTTCAGTTTTGTAAAAAGCAAAAGAAAATAATAAAAACTTCAAAACTTAAAATCCTTCGAGATGTAGTTATGTTACCACATCTACTAGTTAGGAAAATTTAAAAACTTAAATTTGGACATGTTTTGCAAAAAGTGTAGGGAAAATGTAAAACGGCTATAACTTTTGCATACGATGTCAGAAAAAACGTATAATATATCAAAATGTTCAGCACTAAAATCTGCATCCGATTTTGACAGCCTATGGCCTGTTTGCAAATTTTTAGAATCCTCAAATTCCAAAAGGAAAAAAAAGTTATTCTCAAATTTCAGTTTTTTAATTTTTGTTAAATCTGGGTCAAACTATGGTCAAACTACTTATTCAAGAAGTATTAGTGTTACTAAATAATTATTTCAGTTTATTTGAATTTTGGTCAAATCTGGTCAAACTGTGGTCAAACTATGGTCAAACTACTTATTCAAGAAATATTAGTGTTACTAAATAATTATTGTTTTTTAGAACAATAGTTTCAAACTCAAACAGTGAAATGTGTGACTTCATGCTCAAGCTAAACTCCTGAGGGTTAATAGGATTGACATCTTACTATTGTCAGGAAAACAACAAGTGCAGACTTGAAAACGAGGGAGAATAGAACCCGGAAGTTAAGCGTGCTCAGGCTGGGGGAGTGGGAGGATAGATGACCGTTCGGGAAGTTAGATGATTTGGAATGATGAGGGTGATTAGAGATTAAATTGAGGGGTGATGAGGGGTGATTAGAGATTAAAGGTTAAAATAATTCGGAAATTTGAAAATCGGGAAAAAATTTCAAATTTTTTTTCAAAAAAAAATCCTTTAGTACCGGTTGGTGTTACCAACCGGGACTAAAGGTGGACCTCTAGGCAGCAGCCACGTGGAGGGCCTTTAGTCCCGGTTCGTATAAGAACCGGGACTAAAGGGTGGAGCATTTGTATCGACCCTTTAGTCCCGGTTCCACAACCGGGACTAAAGGCCCTCTAGAATCGAGACAAATGGCCCTTTTTCTACTAGTGATATTGGACCCTGAAACAGAAGGGGATAGTAGCGAGCAAAAGCCTTCCCTTAAGTTAAGGAACCAAGTTAATCAATCCACGAAGTTCAAGTACAAGTCCATTGATCAGACATGCACCCAACTAAGAAACTCAACTTGTCTCCGCAACTTCTTTAGTGAGGCTGTCCACCCCACTAGTTTTGCCAGTCATATATGGATTATTGTATCGATGTTTTAAGTTACTTTTGAAAGCGAAAAACAATAAATGACATAATATTGAAGTACACAAGAAAACACTAAAGGTTTCTATTATGGGAAAAAGTGGACGGGATCCATAATTTCACTAGTGACACCTCTCCAAATAGCGTAGACATAGTAAACAAATTACTATTATGTATCAATTGAATTGCACTTTTTATGGCAAATCATACATGTCGTGATTGCATACATACATTATGTCCTTATATACATAGATGTTATTCAGTATGCACCTATAGCAAATATGAAACCAAAAGACCGTTATCCAGCATGCGAGTAAAGAGAACAAATCTGGTAACGAGGATAACTGGTATAGTGGTTAAGGAGTTGATCATGGGGATACCTATAATATCTCACCCCGTCTTTAGTAAATGTATCGCGAAGCAAAGGTTCTGTCGAGAACTTCTTCAATACACGGGATTTAATAAGGGTGTCTAGATCCCGCTATTAACTATTGACTAGAAAGGTTTCCAGGCCATTTCCACTTATTTTTCAAACTTGTAGGATCAAACACTTAACGAGTAGTAGTTATGATTACTAGAGAAATGGGAGAATGAGCACCAAACATGCTTCGGGGAGTTCCAAAAGTGTTTCGGGGGCTCCCGAAGGTTTCCGAAAGGTATAACATGATTTTGAAAAGTATGAGTCTAAAGTTTTCGGAGGTCTCGGAATGGGTTTCAGGGGCATACGAAAAAACCAGTATTTAAATAATGAAGAACTTACTCTTAGGCCGACCCAAAGGGCAGCCCCTAGTGGGCCTTATGGGCACAAAGTGGGGCGCCCCCAATAGATGGAAGGGAGGGGCCGAATTGGACCAGGGAGGGAGTCCTTTCTTCCTTGGTTCATTGGAACCAGAGGAATCCTCCTCCTCCTTGGCGTTCCCCTCCTCCCTTCTTCCACCTATATATAGTGGGAAGAGACCCCCCCCCCCCATAGATGCACACCAATCCTAAGGGAATCCCTCCACATAACTCCATGATATCCCTCTCTACTTAGCTAGCCTAAAGGTTTAGGCTCCTAATTAGATGGGCTCTAATCTTGGTCTAATTGATTTGATAGAATCAGACCCTCTAATTAGCTCGAATCTAATGCTGGTCTACTTTGACTAATAGAATTAATTAGATTTATAATTAGACAGAAAGTGCCCCTAATTTCCTCGGTGCTCTTCTTCTTGGATGTCAGAGTGCTGCCGAATTACTACTTCAGAATGTGTGAAAAGCTCAGAGAGACCGTATTCTTCGACTGTTGATCAGCAGATCGTCACAGAAAAATTCTCGCAACTGAGAAGTATAACCTAGCTATGGGAATCGTCGGGCTTCACGGACAAACTACACTGCTTCCACCAGTCTACTCGTCGGTGAGTTTGATCGTTAACTGCACCTTCATAGTGTTCCTGGGTGTGATCGTGTAGCATAATTTTATTGTTCTGTAGCATATTCTCCTGCAAGAACATTGGTATTGTTGTGAATGACTAGACACATCCGTTATGATCGTTCAGTTTATTGGTATTGCCTTCTTAGTGTCAAATACATGTTCCTTCGACCATGAGATCACGCAACTCCCAGACTCCGAAGGGATGCCTTGTGTGTATCAAACGTTACTTCATAACTGGGTGATCATAAAGGTGCTCTAGAGGTATCTCTGAAGGTGTCTATTGAGTTGGCATAGATCGAGATTGGGATTTGTCACTCCGTATGACGGAGAGGTATCTCTGGGCCCTCTCGGTAATATAGCATCACAAGAAGCTTGCAAGCAAAGTAACTAAGCATTTAGTTGCATGATGATGTATTACGGAACGAGTAAAGAGACTTGCCAATAACGAGATTGAACTAGGTATGGAGATACCGATGATCGAATCTCGGGCAAGTTCAAGTAACATACCGACAGGCATAGGGGACTACATATGTTGTCATAAAGGTCGGACCGATAAAGATCCTCATTGAATATATAGGAACCAATATGGACATCCAGGTCCTGCTATTTGTTATTGACTGGAGAAGCGTCTCGGTCATGTCTACATCATTCTCGAACCCGTAGGGTCTGCACGCTTAATGTTCATTGACGATATAATACTATATAAGTTATGTATGTTGGTGACCTAATGTTGTTCGAAGTCTCAGATAAGATCACGGACATGACGAGGAGCTCCGGAATGGTTCGGAGGTAAAGATTGATATATAGGATGAAGGTATTCGGGTTTCGAAAAGGTTTTGGAATGCACATGATTACCACCGGAGTACCGAAAGGGGTTCTAGGAGGCCACCGGTAGGTTATACCTACTTGGTGGGCCTCATGGGCCAAGGATGTAGGCGCACCAGTCCACCTCCCCTGCCTGTGTGACCAGAAGGAAGGAGGAGGCGCCCTAGGGCAGACGGCCCCCCTTTCCATCCCCACACGCCAAATATGGAAGGGGGGTTGGGCGCCTAGGCAGGTGATACATCTCCAATGTATCTACTTTTCCAAAAATGGTTGCCCTTGTTTTGGACTCTAACTTGCATGATTTGAATGGAACTAACCCGGACTGACGCTGTTTTCAGCAGAATTGCCATGGTGTTATTTTTTTGTAGAAATAAAAGTTCTCGGAATGACCTAAAAATCAACGGAGAATAATTTTGGAATATATCAAAAATACCTGTGGAAAGATCCAAGCCAGGGGCCACACCCTGTACACGAGGGTGGGGGCGCCCCCCTGACTCGTGGGTCCCCTGTTGCTCCACCGACGTACCCCCAGACTCCATATATTTACTTTCGGGGAGAGAAAAATCAAAGAGGAAGAAGTATTGCGTTTTACGATACAGAGGTGCCGCCAAGCCTTAATCTCTCTTGGGAGAGCTGATCTGGAGTCCGTTCGGGGCTCCGAAGAGGGGATATCGTCGCCATCGTCATCATCAACCATCCTCCACCACCAATTCCATGATGCTCACCGCCGTGCGTGAGTAATCCCATTGTAGGCTTGCTGGACGGTGATGGGTTGGATGAGATTTACCATGTAATCGAGTTAGTTTTGTTAGGGTTTGATTCCTAGTATCCACTATGTTCTAAGATTGATGTTGCTATGACTTTGCTATGCTTAATGCTTGTCACTAGGGCCCGAGTGCCATGATTTTAGATCTGAACCTATTATGTTTTCATGAATATATGTGTGTTCTTGATCCTATCTTGCAAGTCAATAGTCACCTACTATGTGTTATGATCCGGCAACCCCGAAGTGACAACAATCGGGACCACTCCCGGTGATGACCGTAGTTTGAGGAGTTCATGTATTCAATATGTGTTAATGCTTTGATCCGGTACTCTATTAAAAGGAGGCCTTAATATACCTTAGTTTCCACTAGGACCCCGCTACCACGGGAGGGTAGGACAAAATATGTCATGCAAGTTCTTTTCCATAAGCACATATGACTATATTCGTAATACATGCCTACATTACATTGATGATCTGGAGCTAGTTCTTTGTCACCCTAGGTTATAACTATTAAATGAGGAATCGCATCCGACATAATTCTCCATCACCGATCCAATGCCTACGAGCTTTTCACATATTTCTTGTTGCTTATTTACTTTTCCGCTGCTACTGTTACAAAAACTACAAAAACACTACCGTTACTTTTATTGCTGTTACCACTATTTCCATATTACTTAGCTACTAAATTACCTTGCTGCGGATACTAAGTTTCCAGGTGTGATTGAATTGACAACTCAGCTGCTAATACTTAAGAGTATTATTTGGCTCCCCTTGTGTCCAATCAATAAATTTGGGTTGAATACTTTACCCTCGAAAACTGTTGCGATCCCCTACACTTGTGGGTTATCAAGGCTATTTTCTGGCGCCGTTGCCGGGGAGCATAGCTATATTCTTTTAGTCACTTGGGATTTATATCTGTTGATTACTATGAAGAACTTGAAGGACTCAAAAACCAAGATATGTCCCTCAACTACGAGGGGAGGTAAGGAACTGCCATATGTTATGAGTAAATTTGCGACACCTACTCCTGCTATTGAATCTGATATGTCGCATGTTCTTGATGTGCTACTTCTGCTATGTATGATTAAACTACTTCTATGCTTGATAATACTGTGCCACTAGGTGAATTTCTAGATGAAAAAATTGCTAAGGTTAGGGAGAATACAAATACTGAAATTGATAATATTTATGAAAGTGATGATGAAGATTCTCCCCCTAGATATGAATTGCATGTTATTCCTGAGGGTTATGTTATGGATGAAGAAACTGCTAGAGACTTTCTTGCTTGCAACGATGGATATGATCTTAAGAAATTATTAGCTAAGCTAAAAGAAAAGTCTTTGAATGCTAGAATGAAATATGACCCTGCTTTTGCTACTTCACCTATCTTTGTTACTGACAAGGATTATGATTTCTCTGTTGATCCTGAGTTAATTACTTTGGTTGAATCTGATCCTTTCCATGGCTACGAATTTGAAACTGTTGTGGCACATCTTACTAAGTTGAATGATATAGCCACCCTGTTCAGCAACGATGAAAATATTCGTTATTACTATATCCTTAAGCTATTTCCATTCTCGTTAAAGGGTGCTGCTGAGACATGGTTTAATTCTCTTGATCCTGGTTGTGTGCGTAGTCCCCAGGATATGATTTATTACTTCTCTGCTAAATATTTCCCGCTCATAAGAAACAAGCTGCCTTGCGGGAAATATATAATTTTGTGAAAACTGAAGAAGAGAGTCTCCCACAAGCTTGGGGGAGGCTTCTCCAATTACTTAATGCTTTGCCTAATCATCCTCTTCAGAGGAATGAAATACTTGATGTCTTTTATAATGGACTAACCGATACTTCCACAGACCACCTGGATAGTTGTGCTGGTTGTGTTTTGAGGGAAAGAACAGTTGATCAAGATGAATTACTATTGAATAATATGTTGGCCAATGAAAATAATTGGACACTTCCTGAACCAGCCCCTAAGCCAACTCCAAATAAAAGGGTATTAATTTCTATTTCTCAGTCCTGAAGATATGCAAGAGGCAAAGAAATCTATGAAAGAGAAAGGTATTAAAGCTGAAGATGTTAAGAATTTAGCACCTATTGAAGAAATACATGGTCTTGATAACCCGACACAGGTAGTAAAGGTAAATTCTCTTTACAGATTTGATGAAGGTGATATTCCTCGTTATAAGACTACTAGCCAATGCTTAGATGAGTTTGACAATTTTATTGTGAAGCAAGAAAACTTCAATGCTTATGTTGGTAGACAATTGCAACGTAATGCTTATATGATTGAATGCTTGAGTGATTATATGTATAGAGTTAAAGGTGAATTGAAACTCATTAGTAAACATGCTTCTATGGTTACCACTCATGTAGAACAAGTACTTAAGGCTCAGAACGATTTGCTCAATGAATTAAATAGTAAGAATAATGACTTTGCTGTTAGAGTTGCAACTAGAGGGGGTAAAGTGACTCAGGAACCTTTGTATCCTGAGGGCCACCCTAAGAGAATTGAGCAAGATTCTCAGAGAGCTAATTTAGATGCACCTAGTTCTTCTAAGAAGAAGAAAAAGAAAAATGATAGGACTTTGCATGCTTCTAGTGAACCTATAGCTGACACACCTGAGAATCCCAATGATATCTCTATTTCTGATGCTGAGACACAATCTGGTAATGAACATGAACCTAGTGATAATGTTAATGATGATGTTCATGATGATGTTCATGATGATGCTCAACCTAGCAATGATAATGATGTAGAGATTGAACCTGTTGTTGATCTGGATAACCCACAATCAAAGAATCAACGTTATGATAAGAGAGACTTTGTTGCTAGGAAGCACGGTAAGGAAAGAGAACCATGGGTTCAGAAACCCATGCTTTTTCCTCCTAAACCATCCAAGAAAAAGGATGATGAGGATTTTGAGCGCTTTGCCGAAATGATTAGACCTATCTTTTTGCGTATGCGTTTGACTGATATGCTTAAAACAAATCCTTATGCTAAGTATATGAAAGATATCATTACCAATAAAAGAAAGATACCTGAAGTTGAAATTTCCACCATGCTTGATAATTACACTTTTAAGGGTGGAATGCCTAAGAAACTAGGAGATCCAGGAGTACCTACTATACCTTGCTCCATCAAAGGAAACTATGTTAAAGCTGCCTTATGTGATCTTGGAGCTGGTGTTAGTGTTATGCCTCTCTTTATATCGTAGACTTGACTTGAGTAAGTTGACACCTACTGAAATATCTTCGCAAATGGCCGATAAATCAACTACTATACCTGTCGGTATTTGTGAGGATGTGCCTGTTTTGGTTGCAAATGTTACTATTCTAACGGACGTTGTTATCCTTGATATTCCCGAGGACAATAGTATGTCTATTATCCTTGGTAGGCCCTTTTTGAATACTGCAGGGGCTGTTATTGATTGCAACAAAGGCAATGTCACTTTTCATGTCAATGGTAATGAGCATACGGTACATTTTCCAAAGAAACAATGTCAGGTCCACAGTATCAATTCTATTGGAAAAATTTCAACTATTACTATTGGAGGTTTTGAATTTCCTCTTCCTACTGTCAAGAAGACATATGATATTCTTATTGTTGGGGACATACATATCCCCATTTAGGTAACCTAGTGTTATTCGAAAATTCTCTGGTTTCATGTTATTCGGAAAGAGTTTGTTAACAAGACCTGATCAACATTGTTAATGGATTCCTTTTGATGAGCATGAGATGGGTGAATCTAGATAGCACAACCTTCTGTACCATCCTTGTTAGGTATATTACTACTAAGTATAAACCGCCCAGGAGGGGCCGGTTTATGCCTATCAAGATTACTTCTACTGAAGCCCAATCAAGCATAGAGCAAGACGCTTTAGTCCACGAAGCTTAAAGCCCAGGAGGCGTTAGGGCCCATGATTTGTAAACCGCCATACGGTGTGTAACTTGTGATGTAAGATAGGAAAGATAGAGACTGAGCCGGACACGTTTATGAGCCGGCCTCAGGACTCTGTAAACCGGACCGGGCATCACCTCATGTATATAAAGGGATGACCCGGCAACGGTTTAGGACAAGAAACAACAACTTGAGACACAGGCAAAGCGGATTCACTCCCTGGTCATCGAAACCCTAGCAATATTACACCAAACTAGATGTAGGCTTTACCTTCATCGAAGGGGCCGAACTAGTATAAAATCCTTGTGTCCTTGTCCGCTTTAACCCCTTTAAGCTAACCCGTAGCGATGGCCTCACGACTAAGTCCTTTTGCTAGGACATCTGCCGTGACAAAACCACGACAGTTGGCGCCCACCGTGGTGCTATCGCACGATGGTTTCGATTTCTTGAAGGGAAGCTTTGAAGGACTCAAGGGCTACGCAGTGGGCCAGATGACAAAGAGTCGTCGCGGCAAGATCTACATTGACGATGTAGGCTGGGGCCCCGAGGACGATTCAATCGAATACGGGTACCGGGTCCCCTTTGGTGGCATCCACGTCTTCATCGGCAAGATCGGCGAACCGGGCCCTGAGCCGGACATCTTCCCCAACATCGTCGAGCCGGCTCGGCGTGCGAGACCTGCCCGGATTTGGCCCGCCGTGAAGCACGTCTTCGTCAGAGTGGTTCATGGAGTGCAAGCTGAAGATGGACCGGACTCTGGCGGTGAGACCGTTGTTTATTCCGGCGACGAGTCATCCTCTGGAGAGAAAGAATCTTCATACCTGTTGCAGGATGGCGGGTCTGGGGGCTGCTCCAATGGCGATTGTATTCCGAACCCCCTTGATCCGCCAATCCGGGTCGCCGTCTTCATGGCCGGATCACAACCTATGCAGCAGTCGTCAACTACAGCGACGTTAACATCGAACACGGTGGGGGCTAGGGCTGGAGGCCCTGGTCCGTCGGCGGCCGAAACTTTGTCCACCTTGGTCGATACCTTGACAGCACTATTAACATCAGAGGTAGCCCATGCCGATAAGGAGCAACACGATGCGGAAGTCGCTCAGGTGAAGGGCCAGATTGATCAAGCCAAATTGGACCTAGCTGCTGAGAATACCAGGATGGTTGCGAAGCAGGCTGAGTTGGACGCTCAGGCTTATCGACTCATGTTGGATCAGACCGCTTCACACGAGGTAATGAGGAGAAGGCAACGGTCTCGCCTGCCGCCGGTTTACGAAGCAAGGAACCTTTTTAGCACGCCAGGAGCAGGAACCAGTAACCAACCGAAGATAAACCGGGGAGGAGCGCCGGGCACAGGGGCATCAGTCTAGCCACCGGCCGCAGAGCCAACCCGCCAGGTCGTCCCATCACATCACATACCTACCCCTCCCGGTCATTACTCCAACCCATTGGATAATATAGTTGCAGCCGCTTCACGGCTGGCCGCTCTTCCCATTGAAGGAGCACCCCCCTTAGCGGTAGAGGCACGGCGGGCCAGGGAGTTTCTGGAGATGGATCTAACCTAACAACAAGCTTATTCTCGCAGCCGTGAGAGGATTCACTCCACCCCTCGCCCAAGCCGGAGTTATACTAGGCACCTGGAGGAGCCGGCTATGTCAAGCAGCGCGCGAAGACGTAACCCGCCGCGGAGGGATAATCCGGCAGGGGGAGATGTGAACGCTCAAGACATGGTGGATCAGGGCAGGCAGCGCCGAGAGGCCGAGTTAGCAGCACAGTACGAAAACCGTCAGCCAACACCAGTTCGTCCATTTACCACGGTTGATCCGAGAGTCATGTCCAGCTCCTTGGGGGTACCGTGCCTTATTCCCGCTTTACGCAACGTAAAACTACCCAAGGACTTCAAGGGACCGCGTAAGGTGCCCAACTATACTGCAGACATGTCTCCTAAAGCATGGATTGAAAGCTACAAGATGGCGATGGAGATGCTTGATGTGGATGACGCGGCGTGTGCCAAGTATTTCACCATGATGTTAGAGGGTACAACTCGCACTTGGCTAAAAAGCTTACCACCCAACTCCGTTGGATCATGGGCTGAATTGCGCCGCCGGTTTATTAATAACCACAAAGACACGTGCAAGCAACCAATGTATATCGTCGATTTAGCTGCCTATGTTCAAGGAGAGCACGAGTCAACAAGCCATTGGGTACGACGAGTGTCAGAGATCCTACATTCTTCCAACTGCATCAACCCGGGCACAGTAGTTATAACCTTGGAAGGCAATTGCTGATTTGAACCTCTGAAGCTGAAGATGGGACGACTCAAGCGTCATTGTGATGACATGGGGACACTCATGGGGGCCTTGGTGAAGTATGCGGATTCAGATAGCGCCAAGTATCCAGAGTCTAATGATGAGAAGTCAGGAAAAGCAAAGAAGAGCGGTAAAGCGCCACAGCCTAGCCCGGCGAATCAAGGATATAACGGTAAGCGTAAAGCGGATAGTAATTCAGATTTCGTGGCTAACACCAATGCTCAGGAGAATGGCCAGCGCCGCAAGGGTAGACCACCCCCACGGAATGGGTGACCGCCTATCAATCTAGAACGCTAGATGAATATACCTTGCCCAAGGCACGACACGCCGGAAAAGCCAGCTACGCACCTCTGGAAGGACTGCTTCATTATGAAGGAGACCATGAACCGGACCCAGTATGATCATGGACGGTGGTTCGGGACCTGGTTTTCACAGGCCGGGTTATCAAGGCGGTGGATCTGGTTCAGGGTTCCAAGGTAACCAGAGTTATCACATCAACTAGAACGGGAATTATCAGCATAACCAGCATCATGGCCAGGGTGGTTATAACAATCAGGGCAATCAACATCAGCAGCAGTCCAGATATCAGAGTAATCCGAAGCAGTTGAGTAGTTGGCAGTATCACGTCTTCACCACAAGCTTATGTAAATGTGATCAGAAAGTTTACAAGAGGGCAGTACATTCTGTTGAACCGGCGGTGCCACGCTACCTACGCTGGTCAGAACAACCCATTGTGTGGAGCCGAGAGGACCACCTGCCCCGAGTTGATAATCCGAGCCAGCTGGCTTTGGTTGTGGCACCTCAAGTAGGGGGCTATAAGTTCACTAAAGTGCTCATGGACGGAGGAAGCAGCATCAACATCTTATATTACGAGACTTTCCGTCGCATGGGGTTGATAGATAAGAAGCTTCGGCAGTCCAACACGGTTTTTCACGGAGTGGTGCCTGGTAAATCGGCATATCCGGTCGGTAAGATAGACTTGGAAGTCACCTTTGGGGATGAGTAGGACTCAAGGTCCGAAACCTTGACCTTTGAAGTGATAAAGATCAAAAGCCCGTATCACGCCCTGTTCGGGCGGCCGGTTTACGCTAAGTTCATGGCGAGGCCTTGTTATGTTTATCTGCAGCTTAAGATGCCGGGTCACAAGGGAACCATTACGGTCCATGGAAGCCGCAAGATTGCTTTGGAGTGCGAGGAAGGTGATGTAGCTTATGCGGAGGCAGTTTGTGCAACCGAGGAACTGAAATTTTATAAAGATAATGTTGATCCGGCAGACATGTCTCCGTTGAAGAAGCCAACCACGGAGCATGACCCAGCCTCGAAGTTCAAATCAGCTGATGAGACCATGCAGGTTGACTTTGTACCTGGCGATTCATCCAAGCAGTTCACCATCAGTGCTAACCTAGATCCGAAATAGGAAAGCGCGCTCATCGAGTTCATCCGTGAGAATCGGGACATTTTTGCATGGAAACCTTCTAACATGCCAGGTGTACCGAGGGAACTCACTGAGCACACTCTCAATATTGACCCTAAGTTTAAACCAGTTAAACTGTTTCTCTGCCGCTTCAACGAAGAAAGACGCAACGCAATTGGTGAAGAAGTGGCTAGGCTCTTGGCGGCAGGCTTTATAATTGAGGTGTTTTATCCAGAGTGGTTAGCTAATCCGGTGCTGGTGCTTAAGAAGAACGGCACCTGGCGAATGTGTGTTGATTACACAGATCTGAACAAAGCTTGCCCAACTGATCCCTTTGCCCTCCCTCGTATTGATCAAATCACTGATGCTACGGCGGGTTGTGAACGCTTAAGTTTTTTGGATGCTTATTCCGGTTATCATCAGATCAAGATGGCAGTTAAGGACTAGGAGAAAACAGCCTTCATAACTCCATTTGGGGCCTTCTGCTACGTGTCTATGCCTTTTGGGCTCAAGAGTGCCCAGGCGACCGATCAACGATGTGTGCAGAATTGTCTTCATGGGCAGATTGGGCGGAACGTTCACGCTTATGTGGACGATATTGTGGTAAAATCCAGGAAAGAGGAGACGTTGATAACAGACTTGAAGGAAACCATTGATAATCTCCGGGTCTATAAAATGATGCTTAATCCGGCCAAGTGTGTTTTTGGTGTTCCGGCAGGCAAGCTCTTGGGATTCCTGGTGTCAAACAGAGGAATTGAAGCTAATCCGGAGAAGATCAAGGCGATTACATCCTTGGCTAAACCGGCATGCATGAACGACGTCCAACGCTTAGCGGGTCGCATTGCGGCGCTCAACCAGTTTATCAGCCGTTTAGGGGAGAAGGCCATCCCGCTTTATCAGATGATGAAAAAGACAGACTGTTTGTCTGGAGTGATGCTGCTGATGCTGCGTTTGGAGACTTGAAGAAGCAACTGGCAGAGCCGCCGGTCCTTGCTGCCCCAGTTGATAATGAGCCGCTGTTGCTATACGTGGCTGCCAACGCCCGAGCAGTGAGCGTTGCCATCGTGGTAGAGCGCAAGGAGGAAGGAAAGGAATATCCGGTTCAACGGCCGGTTTACTACATCAACGAGGTGCTCATCGAGTCAAAGCAGAGATATCCGCATTGGCAGAAGTTGGTATATGGAGTCTTCATGGCAAACCGGAAGCTGAAGCAGTACTTTCAAGGTCATCCAATCACTGTGGTCAGTTCAGCCCCTCTGGGCGATATAATCCAGAACAGAGAGGCGACTGGTCGGGTTGCAAAGTGGGCCATTGAGCTTAGTCCTCACGGATTGAAGTATGTGCCCCGTACTCCAATAAAATCCCAAGCACTGGTGGACTTCATCAACGATTGGATAGAGCTGCAAGCACCAGAGGAAAAGCCGGATCACACGTGTTGGACTATTCACTTTGATGGATCCAGGCAATTGGAGGGCTCGGGGGCTGGAGTCATATTAACTTCCCCACGAGGTGATAAGTTCTGTTATGTCCTCCATTTAATGTTTCCTTGTACTAACAATGCAGCCGAGTATGAAGATCTCCTCCATGGTCTGCGAATGGCTAAGGAGATGAATTTAAGCCGGGTTAAATGTTTCGGTGATTCAGACCTGGTGGCCCAACATGTGTCGGGTAAGTGGGATTCCAAAGATCCACTCATGGCAGCATATCGGCGAGAGGTGGACGTTGTTGCTGGACACTTCAAGGGTTATCAAGTGGACCATATAGACCAGAGAAAGAATGAAGCGGCTGATGCGTTAAGCCGGCTGGGCTCTCAGCGTAAACCGGTCCCACCCAATATTTTTCTGGATGTATTGCATAGCCCGTCGGTGAAGATACCTTCAGAAGAGGACTTGGCTATCCTTGATCCGGAGGCACAATTGGTGGCGACGCTTCATGTTATTCCGGATTGGACGCTCCTTTACCTGGCATACATGAACCGAGGTGAGTTACCAGAGGACGAAGTATTGGCTGGACAGATAGTCCGGCGATCCAAATCAACGACTATTGTCAATGGAGAACTGCATCATTGCAGCGTCTCTGGGGCGTTTCAAAGATGTGTATCGCCAGATGAAGGTCGTGATATTCTTAGAGAGATCCACGAAGGAGATTGTGGTCATCATGCCGATTCAAAATCTTTGGTGGCTAAAGCTTTTCGTCATGGGTTCTACTGGTTGACGGCTCATGCCGACGCAGAGGACTTGGTTAGAAAATGTGATGCTTGCCAAAAAATCTCACGGCGTGCTCATATACCATCTCAGGAATTAAGGATGATTCCAATTACTTGGCCGTTCGCAACTTGGGGGCTTGACATGGTCGGACCCTTCAAGAGATCCCCAGATAAGAAGACCCACCTTTTGGTGGCAGTGGATAAGTTTACCAAATGGGTTGAGGCGGAACCAGTGAGTAAGTGTGATGCAGCAACGGCGGTTCAGTTCATCAAAAACGTGATTTTCTGGTTTGGCTTTCCACACAGCATTATCACTGATAATGGTACCAATCTATCTAAAGGGGCTATGGAGGAATTCTGTCAACGAGAGCACATCCGCCTTGATGTATCATCAGTAGCTCACCCTCAATCTAATGGTCAAGCTGAGAGAGCCAATCAAGAGATCTTGAGAGGCATCAAACCCCGTCTTATGGTCCCTTTGCATTGGACGCCGGGTTGTTGGGTGGAGCAATTACCCTCTGTGTTATGGAGCATCAACACTACACCTAACAGATCTACTGGGTACACGCCTTTCTTCATGGTATGTGGAGCCGAAGCGGTCCTCCCTAGTGACATCCGTCATGATTCGCCGCGGGTGGCGGCTTACGTCGAAGTTGATAATGAGAAGGCACGGCAAGATGCGTTGGATCACTGGATGAGGAACGTGACACGGCAACAGCTCGATCGGCGATTTATCAGCAAGATCTGCGCCGGTACCACAGTCGTCGGGTTAAAACTAGAACGTTTCAAGAAGGAGATCCAGTGCTCCGGCTCATCCAAGACCAGACAGACATGCACAAGCTATCCCCACCTTGGGAAGGACCCTTTGTGGTCAGCAAGAACCTACACAATGGATCATACTACCTCGTTGACGTTCAAGAACATAAGGACTCACGTACTGCGGAGGAGGAGACCCGACGACCGTGGAACATCGCTCTTCTTCGACCTTACTACACCTGAGCCATAGGCTCCGCTTTATGTACATAACTTTGCAATGTATATGTTATGATCAATATAATAAACCGACGGCCCTGATAAAGCGGGGTATCTGCTGCTTTTTCATAAAGAGTTTGTCACATGAGGGCTTCTGTGTGCAAAGGAGTTCCTATGGCCTCTTAAACCGGCGGCTACAGCAAGACCATCATAAGAGCATAGCTCTGGTTGCTTCGGTAATCCGGCTATCAAAGCCCACATGATGATGAGGGGCAAAAGAGAGTTTGATGCATAGCACAACTCAAACACAGGCCCCGACGAGCATAGCTCAAATGCTACCCGGGGGCTCCTGATGCATAGCATCAACGAGTTGACAACCCTTGTAGTAGGCTATCAAGCCATGGCTTGGAAGCCTAGTGTATACACCTAAAACCCCGGATTAGCCTGCCTGCATTAAGTAAGTCACTCCGCCCAGGTAAACCTGGTACGACCCGTCGAACGTATACACAAGTCAATCTTTACAGACCCTGAACTTGGTAACGTTAAATTGACGATCATCGAACATATACACAAGTCAATCTTTACAGACCCAGAACTTGGTAACGTTAAACTGATGATTTGGTTAAGGATTGAGGACCATCTTAACAGGATTTGTGAAATGGTTAATGTTAGTAGCCTGGCAGCTCATAAAAAGCCTCGAATTTGGAGCCTGACAACTCGTAAAAAGCCTCGACTACTGTCGTGGGAACGATTCCTACAATAATAATGTATAGGGTAAAGAAGCATGATCTATCGAGATGCATATGGGTGACACGGTTGTTTTAACGAGTTCGGGCCTCTCGCGTTGGAGATAACAGCCCTACGTCTCGTGCTCCGGAGAGGCTTTGTTTTTCTGTGTATGTATCCGGAGATTACAATGTGTGAGAGAGGGAGGAACTGCTTGACTTCACCACGTTATCATCCACATAGGCATGAACATTTCTCCCTATCTGCCCCTTAAGACAATTCTGTACACAACGTTGGTAGGTCGCTTGGGCACTCTTGAGCCCAAAAGGCATAGACACATAGCAAAAAGCACCAAAAGGAGTTATGAAGGCTGTCTTCTCCTGATCTTCAACTGCCATCTTGATCTGATGATATCCTGAATACGCATCCAAAAAACTTAGCCGCTCACATCCTGCCGTAGCATCAATGATCTGATCAATACAGGGGAGAGCAAAAGGATCGGTTGGACAAGCTTTGTTTAGGTCTGTGTAATCCACACACATTCTCCACTTTCCATTTTTCTTTAACACCAGCACCGGATTAGCCAACCACTCCGGGTGGAAAACTTCAACTATGAATCCTGCGGCCAAAAGTCTGGCCACTTCTTCCTCTATAGCCTTGCGCCTTTTTTCGTTGAAGCGGCGCAGATACTGCTTGATCGGTTTGAACTTCGGATCAATATTAAGACTGTGCTCAGTAAGTTCCCTCGGTATACCTGGCATGTGAGAAGGTTTCCATGCAAAGATATCTCGGTTCTCACGGATGAACTCGATGAGTGTGCTTTCCTATTTAGGATCAAGGTTAGCGCTGATAGTGAACTGCTTGGATGAATCGCCTGGCACAAAGTCAACTTGCTTGGTTTCCTCTGCGGATTTGAACTTCAACGCCGGATCATGCTCTGTAGTTGGCTTCTTCAACGGGGACATATCCGCCGGATCAACATTGTCTTTGTAAAATTTCAATTCCTCCGTAGCACATACTGCCTCTGCATAAGCAGCGTCTCCTTCCTCGCACTCCAAAGCGATCTTGCGACTTCCATGAACCGTGATAGTTCCTTTGTGACCTGGCATCTTGAGCTGCAGATAAACATAACACGGTCTGGCCATAAACTTGACGTAAACCGGCCGTCCGAACAGGGCATGATATGGGCTCCGGATCTTTACAACTTCAAAGGTTATCATCTCTGACCTGGAATCCTATTCATCTCCAAAGGTAACTTCTAGGTCAATTTTCCCAACTGGGTAAGCTGATTTACCTGGCACTACCCCATGGAACACCGTGTTTGATTGCCTTAGCTTCTTATCCGTCAGCCCCATGCGACGGAAAGTCTCGCAATATAAGATATTGATGTTGCTGCCGCCGTCCATGAGAACCTTGGTGAATTTGTAGCCACCCACCTGTGGCGCCACCACTAAGGCCAATTGGCCCGGATTATCAATTCGCGGCGGGTGATCCTCTCTGCTCCACACAATAGGTTGTTCCGACCAGCGCAGGAATCGTGGTGTTGCCGGTTCAACCGTGTGTACCGCCCGCTTTAAGACTTTTTGATCTCGTTTGCACAAACTCGTAGTGAACACATGATACTGTCCACTACTCAGCTCCTTCGGATTACTTTGATATCCGGATTGCTGCTGCTGCTGACACTGCTGATTGCCTTGATTGTTGTGATTACCCTGGCCCTGCTGTTGGTTGTTTTGGCTATTGTAACCGCCCTGACCATACTGATGGTTGCCTTGGTTATTGTAACCGCCCTGACCATACTGATGATTGCCTTGGTTATTGTAGCCATTGTTGTTGCCATGATATCCTGATCCGGAGCCATTACCCTGATGACCCGGACCATGAAACCCGGGGCCTGAACCGCCGCCTGGTGGCCCGTTGTTAGATCTGGCCCGGTTCATGGCCTCCATCATGACCCGACATTCTCCCCATGTATGTTTAGCTGGATGTTCCTTTGTGCCATGTTTCGGGCAAGGCTCGTTCAATTGTCGCTCCCAATTAATGAACCCCCCGCCGTTTTGTGAAGGCGGTTTACCCTTGTTGCGCTGAAAGCTCCCTTGAACTTGGGTATTGGCCATGAAATTAGAGCCACCCTCTGCCTTTCGCTTACCTAAGAAGCTTGTTCCGACCGGATTAGCCTGCGCCGGTTTACCGGGTTTATTTGCCTTTCCAGATTTATCTCCATCCGCTTCTGGGTATTTAGTGTTGTCGGAGTCCCCATACTTTACCAAAGCGCTCATGAGAGTTCCCATGTCATTACAATCCCGTTTGAGCCGTCCCAGCTTCAACTTTAGAGACTCAAACCGGCAATTGTTTTCCAGTGTTACTATCGCCTTACTGGGGCTCATACCGTTCGAAGAGTGCAGGATTTCTGACACTCGCCGGACCCATGCACTCGTAGGCTCCTGATCCCCTTGTATACATGCCGCTAGGTCCACCACTGACATCGGCTGCTTGCACGTGTCCTTGAAATTTTTCATAAATTGGCGGCGTAATTCACCCCATGATCCGATGGAGTTAGGTGGTAAGCCCTTTAACCAGGTCCGGGTTGTACCCTCAAGCATCATGGTAAAGTACTTCGCGCAAGCCGCTTCATCCACGTTCAGCATCTCCATAGCCATCTCGTAACTCTCAATCCAAGCCTCTGGAGCCAAATCTGCTGTGTAATTAGGCACTTTACGTGGACCCTTGAAATCCTTGGGTAACTTCACGCTCCGTAAAGCGGGAATAAGACACTGCACTCCAAAAGAACTCGCCGTGACTCTCGTCTCTGCTGTGGTTGTGTGAATCGGCATCGTTTGGCGGATATCCTCGCGGGCCGTAGGTCTAGCCCGGTTTACCGCCTCCTGGGCTTGTGCCTCTGCGCCCGCCGGATTGTCCTGTCTGCGACGGTGTCGCCTCCGTTCACTACTGGACACCTCCGGTTCATCCCAATGCCTAGTATAACTCCGGCTGTGGCGGGGTGTTGAATGAAGCCTCTCCCTGCTGTAGGAGTACGCCTGTTGCTGTGTCAATGAAGTGTTGAGCAGATCCTTGACTCTGCGTGCTTCCATTGCCACGGGGGATGTCCCCTCAATGGGTAAAGCGGCTAGGCGTGAAGCGGTGGCGACAATGTTATCCAAGGGGTTTGAGTAATGGCCCGGAGGAGTGGGGATGTGAGGCGTGGGCATAATCCGTCGATCTTGCTCCGCAGTGGGCTGTTGAACCGGCTCACCCCTCACTGGGGCCGCCCTCCGGTTTATCTCCGGATCATTGCTGGCTCCCGCTCCTGGCGTCCCGAAAAGATTCATCGCCTCATAGACCGGCGGTAGACGAGACTGGTACCTTCGATTCCTTACTCCCTGCGTAGAGGCATGTTCCATCCTCAGCTGGAAGGCCTGAGAATCCAGCTCTGCCTGCCTTGTTGCTATCATAGCTTTCTCTGCATTCAGATCCTCCCTTGCTTGTTCGATCCGGCCTCTCGGCTGAAGGAGTTCCGCATCGTGTTGTGCTTTGTCTGCTGGAGCCACCACTGCTACTGCTCGGGTTGTCAACTCCTCTACTAAGGTGGATAGAGCGTCAGAGGGCGAGGGGGCATGGCCGCTCCCCCCTGCACCAGTCTCTGCTGTGTTCGCCCCGTTCATCGTGTGTTGCGTCGTAGGTTGTGATCCGGCCATAAATACAACCATCCGGCTTGGCAGATCAAAGGGGTCCGGAATACTATCCCCATCAGACACACCCTCGGATCGGCCGTCCCGCAACAGATACAAAGATTCAGTCTCTCCGGATGAGGATTCATCGTCGGAATAGACAATCGTCTCGCCACCAGAATCCGATCCGTCCTCGGTTTGGACTCCATGTATTGCTCCAACGAAAACGCGCTTCATGGCAGGCTGAATCCGGGCCGATCTCGCACGCTGAGCCGGCTCGATGATGTCGGAGAAGATGTCCGGCTCAGGTCCCGGTTCACCAATCTTGCCGATGAAGACGTGGATGCCGCCGAAGGGAAGCCGGTACCCGTATTCGATTGAATCGGCCTCCGGGCCCCAGCCGGCGTCGTCGATGTAGATCCGGCCGCGACGACTCTTGGTCATCCGGCCGACCGCGTAGCCCTTGAGTCCTTCAAAGCTGCCCTTCAAGAACTCGAAACCATCGTGCGGAGGCCCCACGGTGGGCGCCAACTGTCGTGGAATTAGCACGGAAGATGTCCGGTTTAACGGACTTAGTTGAGGAACCATCGCACGGGTTAGCTTGAAGGGGTTAAAAGCACACAAAGGACACAGAGGGTTTATACTAGTTCGGCCCCTTCAATGAAGGTAAAAGCCTACGTCTAGTTTGGTTTGGTATTGCTTGGGCGTCGATGAACAGGGAGCAGATTGCTTGCCTGTCTCTCGACGGATTGTTACTTGTCCTTGAACCGTCGCCGGGTCATCCCTTTATATAGAGGCAACACCCAGTCCGGTTTACAGAGTCCCGAGGCCGGCTCATATTTGTGTCTGCCTCGGTCTCTGCTCTTTCTTCCTTGTCACTCAAGTTTACATGATAGGACGGTTTACAAACCGTAAACTTTACACATGGGCCCTAAACCTTCATGGGCCGTAATTTCTACTGAGCTTACAACTATTCAACTATATTATCATAATCCGGTTTACCCTAGCCGGTTTACACCTGCTAGTAATATCCCTGACATTTCTTGTTGGAGAAGTTGACGAGGAGTTGCAAATCGCCTTTAATGGTGAGGTGCTTGACCCCTAGTGCAGCTGCGGCCTTGAGCCCAGCAATCAAGCCCTCATACTCTGATATGTTGTTGGAGACCTTCTCGCCTTGCTGGAAGCAAAGCTGCACGGCGTAGTACAACTTGTCCTGAGTGGGAGATACTAACACGACGCCAGCTCCTGCACCAAGGCGCGAGAAGGCGCCGTCGAAGTACACCACCCATCCGTCTGGGGCTTCATCACCGGGGGCCAGCGAGCGATCCTCGACAGCCCCCTGTTCCGGCGCGTCGGTCCATTCTGCCACAAAGTCTGCCAGAGCCGCTCCTTTGATCGCTCGCGTGGTGCTGAACTCCAACTGGAACGCGTGTAGCTCGATGTTCCACTCAACGACCCTCCCAATGACGTTCGGGCCCCGGAGCACCTTCTCGAGAGGGTACGACGAGACAACCTTGATGGGGTGGCCCTGGTAGTAATGGCGCAGCTTCCTGGAGGCAACAAGGAGCGCTAGGAGCAGGTTTTGAGGCATTGGGCAATGCGAGCGTGCGTCGCATAGTACGGTGCTGACGAAATACACAGGGTGCTCCGCGAGGGTCGGCGCCGCAGGGTCTTCAGGCGCTTCAGGAGTCTTGGGTGCTTCTTGCTGGACGGCGGGGTCATTAGCAACCGTGGTCGAATCTACCTCTGGAGTTGCGTCGGGGGGCGACAGAGCTCCTGAGGATGCCGACTTGCCCCACGGCCTCGTGCTTCGGGGCCTCTCCTCGTGCTCCACCACCAACGCCGCACTGGCGGAGTGAGGCGTAGCGGCGAGATAGAGAATCATGGGCTCCAGGGGTCTTGGCGCCACCATAACCGGTGGGCTGGTGAGGTATTCCTTGAGACCCCGGAAGGCGGCGTCGGCCTCCGGAGTCCACTTGAAGGGCCCCTTCACATTCATGAGCTTGAAGAACGGGAGGGTGCATTCGCCAAGCTTAGAGATGAAGCGCCCCAGGGACGTCACGCATCCCGCAAACTTCTGGATCTCCTTCAGGGTCGTAGGCAGCTTCATTCTTTCGATGGCTTTGATCTTCTCCGGATTAGCTTCAATGCCCGGTGCGAAACTAGGAAACCTAGCAACTTGCCGGAGGGTACGCCAAACATGCACTTCTCCGGGTTGAGGCACAGCTTTACTTTGCGCATGTTGGTGAATGTTTCTTCTAGGTCCTGGATGAGAGTCTTGGCCTCTCTAGACTTGACCACGATGTTGTCGACATAGGCCTCCGCGTTCCTCCCGAGCTGAGGGCCGAGGGTGATGTGCATCAGGCGCTGAAAGGTGGCGCCTGTGTTTCTCAGCCCGAAAGGCATGCAGGTGTAGCAGTAGACCCTGCAAGGGGTCAGGAACGCCGTCTTCTCCACATCCTCCACCGCCATCTTGATCTGGTGGTAGCCTGAGAAGGCATCGAAGAAGCAGAGCAGGTCGCACTCAGCCGTCGAATCCACAATCTGGTCGATGCGCAGGAGAGGGAATGGGTCCTGAGGGCAGAACTTGTTGAGGCTCGTGAAGTCGACGCACATGCGCTCCTTGCCTCCTTTCGTCGGGACGATGACAGGGTTGGCCAGCCACTCAGGGTGTCATACCTCCCATACGACGCCTGCTTCCTCTAGCTTCCGAACCTCCTAAACGATGAAGGTCTGCTTCTCCAGGGCATGCCTGCGTGCTTTCTGCTTGATAGGGTGCGCGTTGGGGAACAATGTAAGGTAGTGCTCGATGATGCGCCTAGGCACCCCGACCAAGTCAGCGGCCTTCCAAGCGAATACATCCTTGTTAGACCTGAGGAAGCTAACCAACGTTGCCTCTTGCTCAGTGTCCATGCCCGTGCCGATGGTGAAGGTGGCTCCTGAGCCCTCCTCGTCAGCAGGCCCCTGCTTCGTCTCGGTTGGGTCCTGAGAGAAGAGCTGCTTCTTCTTGACTGGCGCGGCTTCCGACATCTCCGGAGCCCCCTCCGTACCTGAATGGGCCACGGCTGCAGCCATGTAAGCGCGCCCGAGGACCTGAAGGGCGGCCTTGGGGTCCCCTTCAATAGTGATGACGCCGCTGCTCCCGGGCATCTTGACGACGTTGTAGCCTGGGTGAGTCGCCGCCATGAACTTTGCCAAGGCTGGGAAACCAAGGACGGTGTTGTAGGGTAGGTGGATGGGCGCGACGTCGAAGTTGATGAGCTCGGTCCGGTAGTTAACGGGTGTGCCGAAGGTGACCGGGAGGCGGATCCGGCCAAGCAGGACGGCCGAGCCCGCGACCCCCGAGAAGGGCTTGGTGGGGAGGAGCTGCATGTAGGACACGGGCAGATGACCAAAAGCCTCCGGAGAGAGGATGTTGAGCCCGGCGCCGCCGTCGATGAGGGTCCTCGGGACAGCCACCCCGCAAATGGTGGGGGTACATACCGTAGGGAGGACGTTTGTGCCGGCTGCAGCTATGGCGCGTTCGCCAGGGCCGAAAGCGATGACGTGCCCATGCGCGTCCTGCCCCCGCGGGGCCTCCTGTGGCTGGGCGGCGGCCCCGATCCGCCGAAAGTGTGACTTGACGTGTCGGGCCGACACCGGTGCTTGGGATCCTCGGATGATGCAGGCGACCTCGCGGTAGGGCAACCCCCCACCAGCAACGCCCAGCAGCTCGTCGACACGGGCCACCCAAGCGTCGAGCTCCTCCATGGGTGGCCGGTGCCGGAGCAGCTTCTGCGCTAGTAAGAGTGCCGCTGGCGAGGCCACGGGGAGCAAAAATCGCGAAGCAGGCCGCTCCCCGGTGGCCCGGCTGGTGAAAACTTCGTCGGGGAAGGAGGCGGAGCTCCCATGGGTGGCGCGGTCCATCGACGCCGCTCGAACGATGGGGACAGCATCAGCCTCCATGCGGATGCGGCAGGCCACGGCCATCATGGCAGTGTGGAGCAGGAGAGGGGAGGCGAGGTCGTCGGAGAGGCGAGATTTCGACACGCCCCCTACCTGGCGCGCCAAATGTCGGATTACGGGCTCCGCAAACCCAAAGAAGTTCGAACACAGGGGCGTGAACGAAGATCTGTCCCACTCACGTCTACCTAGAGCCACGCCCTCGCCCGGTGGTGAGATTCAAGCAAGCAACAAGTAAAGCACACATGAGTTTACCCAGGTTCAGGCCACCTTGCGGTGTAAAAACCTACGTCCTGCTTGGGTGGATTAGCCTCAGGAGGGCTTGAGTATGAACAAGTACAGTGGTTCTTGAGCTCACGAGGAGAGCTCAAGAAGGTCAGGAGGCAAGTGTTCTTGCTCCTTTTGTGTTCGAGATGAGGTCTGTCCAAATCTCATCAGCCTGGCTCCATAGTGGGAACCCTAACTACTTATATAGGCGGCCAGGGTCCTCTTCCCCCGAAATGTTTAGGTAGGAAGGGATCCCACAACGGCCATTTTGAGCGGGAACACAAGGACGCTCCTATCCTGACAAAAGCGGTCTTCGCCTGCAAAGAGATCAGACGATGACGCGGTGGTGGGCTCGGTGGTGACATCCTCCATGTCGTCCTTGCGGTCTTCGGTCTTGTTGCGCGGAAGGGGAAACCTTTGTCTCGCCCCTCGAGAACCTGCGCCTGTGCTGTCTCCTTTGCACCAAAACGACAACTGCACCGCTGGCACCCGCTGGCGCGGTGCGTCACTGCTTGCGTCACTGCCTCCTCCTGAGGCAGGCTTGGCCTTGGGTTCTCCGCCCCTCTGGAGCAGCCTAGCCGAGGCCACTCCTGGGGTGGGAGGTCTTGGTGTCGTTCTCCTCACGAGTCCTAGCCCCCTCGCGAGGGTCTTGAGCAGCTGGTCGATCAGCTAGGCCGTACCAGGTCGTAGTAGGAGTGCATCGCGGCCTGCAGGCAGGCAAGTCTAGGTACCCTGGTTCCCAGGACGCCAACACATGCTACCATGATAATGCTCTAGAAGTCTTCCTGAAGGCTGTGTAGGATGGGCGGGCGATCGTCACAAGGGGTTGGACAAAAGTGGTTCGTCCCTATGGCATGCAGGAAGGCACATTATGGGCATTCCGCTTTTTCAACACCGTCGGCAATCAAAATGGTTTTATACTTGTCTCTTCATCTTTACCGCCTTTAAATATTGTGGTTCATCATAGTTCGGTTAAGTTTTGTGTGGATGAAGTGTTCGAAGATCGAGGAGGTCTCGATGTGAGGAGAAGGGGGAGAGGCAAGAGCTCAAGCTTGGGGATGCCCAAGGCACCCCAAGTAAATATTCAAGGAGACTAAGCGTCTAAGCTTGGGGATGCCCCAGAAGGCATCCCATCTTTCTTCAACAATTATCAGTATGTTTTTGGATTGGCTTCGTTCACAAGTATCTATATGTCGTGCAATGTGGTGTTCAATTAACTGCTTGGTTCAATTCTGCAAATGTGATGTTCAATTCTTCAAGGTGCAATATTTCCAAGTTGTTAAGCATGCTTGGTCTGGTTAACTGTCTGATCTTCTATTAGGAATATGTAATATTGTTCAATTGGTGTTTAGTTAACTTCTTGGTTCATTTGTTGTGGCTTGGTTCACTTGTTGTGGTGTTTAGTTAACTACTTGGTTCAATTCTGCAATGCGATGTTCGATTGTTGTGGCTGCATTCTATTATTGTATACCATGTGAGGAATAAATTAAATTTGGCTGTATTAAATACATGAGAAACAAATATAATTCCTATATTTCCAAGTTGTTAAGCATGCTTGGTTTGGTTAACTGTCTGATCTTCTATTAGGAGTATGTTATATTGTGCAATGTGGTGCTCAGTTAACGTTGGTTCATTTATTGTGGTGTTTAGTTAACTGCTTGGTTTAATTCCGCAATGCGATGTTCAATTGTTGTGGCTGCATTCTCTTATTGTATACCATGTAGGAATAAATCGAATTTGGCTGCACTTAATACATGAGAAACATATACAAGTGCTATATTTCCTAGTTCTTAATAATGCTTGGTTTGGATAAATGGGTTTTCCATGTGGCTTGAATTAATCTAATGAATCTGCAATGTGCTTATTTTTCATCAACATATTTTACTGATAGCATGTGAACCCTTACTTAACATGATGACTAACTACCTTATATGTGTTGCACGGAAACAATGGTAAGCACTGAGGTTTACAAGATGGTACTAACTATTATACCTTGCCTTTTTGTATTCCTTTGCCCCATTTCCAATATAGAGAAGATATTTATGCACATCCTTGTTTTCAGGCTTCACTGATGATTACCTCTCAAACCACCTCTGTGGTCAGGAGGCGAGGAAAGTTTTCATACAACACCCACAGTTCAATAATGAAGTGTTCATGAAGAGGTCGAAGGATGGACGGTCAATCATCCACAGACACTGGCCTAAAGTTGCAAAGACCTTCAACATGAATGAAGGCTCAATATTCGCCTTCCGCTTCAGCAATTTTCCAGCTGAGATGCATCTCTCTATGTACCGTCTATGATGCTAATTTCGAAAGGTTCTAGATGTTTCATGTGAAACTTGCTGCTGGTGTAGTTGTGTAATGGGGTGGCTGAGTGCTGAAGTTATATCATGTTGTAGTACGATGTATTTCAATTATGAAACCCTACTTCCTTAATATTGAAATGGAATATATTATGTGCTTAATATGAATGTTAATTAGATTAGTAAATGGATTATTAATAATAGGGCAATTAGCCCGCTATATGGCCAATTAGCTTGCTAATTGGGTTTTCCTATTGCAAACGGTTAATGAGAAAACACCGTGGGCGATGACCTCTGGCAACGCACACAGTTTCTATGAATAAACAGTGTTGGATCAATGAACAATCACACACAACATTCTTTTAAAAACTGTTTGCGTTACGCCACCTTACGCAAACGTTTTCCTTAGAGTGACTGTGTGGGATGTATATACGAACGGAAACGTTTAGCGATGACTGACTATGTGGGATGTACTTACGACCGGAAATGATTCCGCATGTATAATTGTATTTTTTTAGCACTACCGTACGTATTTCTGTATTGAGTGCTCGCCGGTCGCACACGACCTCATTTTGCCGAGCGTGTGTGCCAGGATGGAATATCCCCGACGGTTTCTGGGTCCTGTTGGAAGGACCCCCCCATCACCCACACTCACTTGGCGACGGTTTCTAATGTCGTCGCGGAAAGGGGTTTAAAACCGTTTGTTTAGGACCGATGCGTACCAGTGCCTTATAGGTGACGAGGTTGGGCGATGGGCCATGTGCTAAGGCGTATATGAGAAATCTGTCCATAGAGCCCTCTTCCAGGGGATTAGCAATAATATGCTTTTTAAACCAATGCAGGAAAGTGTAGTTGTGCTCTCTAGTAACTTCAACGTCCGTCCTGCATACCCCCCGATCACGATACTTATTTGCGATAATTTCTTTGTGCAGTGCCACGAAAGGATCTACCTCGTCTAGGTATTGTAGCACTACCAAGTTTGCTCTGCCAAAGTCGTTGCGCCAATCTGAGTATGCCACGTGCAGTTCCCTGCGATCGTTGGAGTGACCTTCTCCTTCAAGCCTTCCATCGTGCTTGTTAACGGGCAAACCAACACCAACACCAGGCGCCTGGTCTGCGCCATATAGAAAATTCTCGCAGAAAGATATGCACTCTTGTGTTAGATAGCCCTAGACGATGCTTCCATCGAGACGAGACATGTTATGAACGAATCCTTTGATGATCCCATTCATCCTCTCAAATGGTATCATGTTGTGCAGGAATGACCAGGGACGGAGCCCAATGGGTTGTCCCTGATGCACAGGAATACGGGCCCGAAAAAATTGCTAGTACTGTTTATCCTCTAAAAAGGGATGGGCACCAGGTTGGGCCATCATCAGTGCATAAGGGTCTGGCCCATATTCGGGGCGTGAGGCTGCTGGCCCTCGTTTGCAATTCCCACGACCCACCACGTCCGCACCTGGATCGATAGATTCCGCTCCAACTCGTGCGCGTGTCGTTTTCCCGTACCATATTCCCACGACCACGCGTGCACACACACACACACACACGCACACGCACACGCCCACGCCCACGCACACACG
>LR738712.1:642368470-642418502 GCA_902687465.1 Secale cereale
ACACACACACACACACACACATACGGACATGACGCCAACGTGGCCGCCAGTACAACAAATCACCTCAGGCTACTTTGCCACATAGTAATTCAGTCAAGGAGCGCGACCAACGCAGAAATATTTAAACCCGTCAATGCTTCTAGCACGATATGTTTTAGTACTATTTTTTGGAATAATTTTCCGTTCCCAAATCTTGCAATTATCATTTTGATTAGGACGTGTAGGCTGCAGCGTAGTAGAAGTAGATTAAACATTTAAATCCTATTTTATTGCGGGGTATATTCATGTATTACTTATAGATATGGGTTTTCTGGGCATTCACGAAGTTCAAACTCCTAAATCTTAATTAAGATCTAGTTTATTCGACTCCTGAGCATGATATAGTTCACTCGGTCAAACAATTTTTTGTTCTATCTGATAATGAGGGCAAGCATTTGAGTGTTAAATTTTGTATTTATACATTGGCTTGTATTATGTTCACTAAGAGCATCTACAGCCGGACTCCTCATATTGACCGGTAGGGCGCTGGGACAACTGACCGGACAGGAGAGAGATGGAAAAAGTTAACCCAACTGGAGTCCTCATAGCCTTCTTAAATGCCTGGGTTGTCCGGCACCGCTCATATTGCCCTCATATATGGGGCGAGTATGAGGTGCGCTCCGGCATGTCCGTTAAGTGGTCCTGCATCCGTCACATAGGATTTGCTCATCTTTTTTTTGTTTATTCTTTCTTTTCCTTCTCACTTTATCTCCACCAATCACATGCATGTGACCGGACGTATAGAGAAAAAAAATAAGAGACATGGCTGTGAAAGTGAAAATTTGAGAGGTGACTGGTAGTGTCCGCAGGTGTTTGAGGGCCGGATTTCCAGGTTGTGGTTGTAGATGCTCAACATATGCTAGAAGCTATCAAACACACTTTTATTTAATAAATTGTTGCTTGAAAATTTTATGTGGTGTTAAAGAGGTGCATCAGGGTGACTTTAGCTCCAGCTCCCCCTGGGAATGACGGCCCCAGGTCAATTATGTCATCCACAATATGGACACACAGATGTACCATGACGTCAAAGAACGCGGGCGGGAAGTACATCTCAAGCTCATTCAGTATCACAACGATCTCTTCCTGTAGCCTTCGGAGCTGCTTCACACCGATCGAGTTTCGAGAGATGATGTTGAAAAGGTTATAAAGACCAATAAGCGTGTCACACACGTGCTTGTCCATTATCCCTCTAAGGGCAACAGGTAGTATCTACATCACCATCACATGACAGTCATGAGACTTCATCCCGCTGAACCTTTTCTCGTTCGTGTCTAGATATCTGCTTATCTTGCCATCGTAACCGAAACTAACTTTGACTTGGTAAGGCACTTAAATAATTGATTGATCTCAGCCGGACTTAAGGTGAAGCAATAAGAGGGGCAATAATCCTCTTCCTTTACTTTTTTGCCCTTCTTCTCCCGCGCCTCTGTCTTCATCTCTGTCTTGTCTGACATTTTACGGGGCGGCATGTGCAGATCTTCCCTGATTTGCAAATCTTGCAAGTCTTTTCTTGCCGCCGGCCCATCCTTGGTCTTATCCGGCATGTTCATAATTGTCGCGAGAAAACTTTCAAGGACATTCTTACATATATGCATTTGATCAAGGTAATGAGGTGTGTCAAGTTTGTGCCGGTACTCCAAGTCCCAAAACATAGACCTCTTTTTCCATACCTTCAACCGCGGCTCCGGCGCCTTTTTCATCGTCTTTCCCGGTGCGGGGCACTGTTCCCAGTTTTTCAACAGCTCATTGATTTCGGCGCAGCTCCGCTTACGTGGAGGTCCTCGATGCTCAGCGTGACCATTGAATTGATCTCCATGGTTTCTCCATGGGTCGTCCTGATCGAACCATCTTAGATGCCCCATGTACACGATTTTCCTAGACCCACCATCTTTCCTTGACGTTAGCTGTTGAGACATCGTATCATCCATGCACCGCGTGCATCCGCAATATCCATGGCACACCTGTCCTGCGACATATCCATAACCGAGATAGTCGTGCACCGTCGTGATCAGCGTGGCTCTCATGTAGAAATACTCGCCTTTGATGGCGTCCCATGTCTTGGCTGGTGTTTTCCATAACGTGTCTAACTCATCTTGAAGTAGCCCCAGATACATATTAATATTATTTCCAGGTAGTTTCGGCCCTTGAATCAGCATGCTCATGTGAATGTACTTCGACTTCATGCACAACCAGGGGGGAGGTTGTACATCCATACAAACACGGGCCATGTGCTATGGTTGGTGTTCTGGTCGCCAAACGGATTCATGCCATCAGTACACGCACCGAGCACGATGTTCCTTGTATCAGATTTAAAATACTGATAGAAGTCGTTCAACACTCTCCACTGGATTCCATCCTTGATGTGTCTCGGCTTCGGATCATCTCCATCGTCGGGCTTCTTCCTCTCCGCGTGCCGGCGCATGAGCTTTGCTTCCTTGGGATCTACGAAATACCGCTGGAGACGAGGAGTGATCGGTAAGTACCATACAACTTTCTGGCGAGATTTCTTCCCAGCCTTCTTGTATCGAGAAGCATTGCACACCGGACAACTTGTTTTTTCAGCATGCTCCTTCTGATAAATTATGCAATCGTTGATTCATGCATGGTATCTAACGTGAGGCAGATCAAGAGGGCACATGATATTCTTGGCCTCATCCACACTAGTAGGACATAGATTCCCTGCGGGAAGAACATCCTTTAGGTACTTGAGATCCTCATCAAGGCTAGTGTCGGTCCATTTGTTTTTAGCCTTCGTCTTCAGAAGTTGGAGCGTGAAACTCGAGCGGGTCACCTCAGGATTGCAACCATGATACAATGGAGTGTTCCAGTCTACCACCAGTTGCTGCATCTTGGCCTCCTCTCTAGAAGCAGCACTCTCAGTACTCGTCTCCTTGTGAAGCAGTGCTTGAACACGAGGGTCCCGCACGATTGAACTTAGTACCGCCGAACTCCGCGGCATGGAGCCCACGTTCTCTCCGCCGTCATGTTCGGCCCTTCTCCTCCGCCATGTCCGGCCTCTTCCCTGCCGCCATTATCGATCATCTCTTCGTCTTGCCCCGTGTCATCATTGCCTACCCCGTCGGTGTCCTTAACATCATCATCCTCATCTTCAATTATCCACCTAGTATAGCCATCCATGAAACTAGTCATGAGCAGGTGTGCTTCGACATGACCATCGTCATAGGGGTCGAGCCAAACTATTCCTTTGCATCTTCGACACGAACATAAAACCTCTGTCAGGTTATTTTCTTTCATGTCCTGCACCGCCGACCGCAACCACTTGTCCACCATCGTTCCACTGACCATCATGAATGTTTGCACAGTAATAATAAACAAATTGCTTATAAAAATGCGTGCATGCATCAAAGTCATACAAAAATTCAGCATGACCTTCCCTAAAAATAGGACATATATATAGAGAGTTTGCCCGGAATTCGCCAAAACGGAAATAAATCGACATTTCGGCAAAACATAGGAAACTCACAAGCACAATTCGGCGTCAACTCATACAACACACACAATTCCCATCATATATCGCCCAATTATGTCATATGGCACACACATAGACATATTTCCATTCTTGCAAAAGCATGAATTTTTAATCACATATCTCGAGATCGAGCACACACGATGGAGATGATGATGTAGTAGGGAGATCAAAAGTGGACAAAGCTCTTCTTGACAAGGCTAGATCTAGTTAGGGGGTACATAGGTCACTTCACTAAATGCTACATCTACCTAGCTAGCTAATTGTAATGCCCAGGATGGAGTTATACCTCCTACGTGTCGAGGCACGACTTAAAGGCATAAATCCATCCTAGAATGATCTCAAGTTTGGTATCTTTGCACGACTCATGTAAAAGAGGGATTAAATTGCAAAAGGAGATAGTTGGCTTACACTCGCCACTTCACACAATACATTACATAAGCATAACATCGTTCAAAACATCACAACCCGACTACGGGTGAAGAACCAAAAGAAAGATACCAAAACAACATAAAAACCACAGATCCTAGATCGAATCCTAGTAGAAACCACTACTGATCGTCGAAGCGTCCCAAGCAAACGGTCAAACTCTTCATCGAGCTCCTGGTGAAGTACTGAACCAGCTCCTGCATCGAGCTCGGCTGAACCTGCATCTGATGTGGTGAAGTAACTGTGAGCCACAGAGGACTCAGCAATCCCATTCCCGGGTAACACGACTATTTAAGCCTTGGGTGAGGATAAGGCTGAAGAAAGAAATATGAGGTGAAGGAACAAACAAGAGTCTACAGCAGCAACTAGCACTAACTTACGTAATAGAGAGCGAGAAGAGAAGAGCATCGGTCGAAAGATGATCACGAAGTGATCCTAGCTAAAGCCGGTCAAGCATAACCCCACCGTGTTCAACTCCCGAATCCCTATTCGGAAATTGACAGTCACGGTACACACGCTGGTAGTGTATTGTAACATTGTGTCAAGTTATCTACAACCGGATATTAACAAGCTCCCATCTGCCACATAACCGCGGGCACGGCTTTCGAAAGTTCAAACCCTGCAGGGGTGTTCCAACTTGGCCCATCACAAGCCCACGATCCGCGGAGTCGCAACTCCATAGGTGGGAAGACCCGAGTATTCTCGGAATCCCGTGCTCGAGTTAAACCGAACTAAGGTAAGGCTAATCCAGCAAATCCTCCCGGCGTGTCGACACCCTGATAGGTAGCCGCGCGTATCTAGTCTCAGGACACGACCGGATGGGCGATCCCACGGGTTTTTACAGACCTTGAGTTTCCTCGAGGTGGCCCCGCGTAACCCCCGTTTCGGACCAACACTCATGTGGAGCATTGGCCCGGGGTTGTAGAATTAAAATAAAAGAGGGTTTGCAAGGCCCTTATGCAAGTTTTATTAGTTTGTTATTAGGCAAATAGTACCAATGTTGGGACTTGCTGGAAAAGACTTAGCACTTAGCGGTTTATCAAGGGGGTCCCATACACCCCAACCGTGTTAGGAACGCATAATCAAGGAACATAACACCGGTTTATACGGTTCCTAACGGTATGAGTGGAACAAAACACCAAGCAAAAGGCTTAGCCTTCCACCCTTGCCAATATATAGATGATTTCAATTTTTAAGCATTTATATAGTGTGATATAACCCAACCAAACTTCAACATGAAGCAAGCATCTTCAATCTTCACCTGCAACTAACAATGCTATAAGAGGGGCTGAGCGAAGCGTACTTAGCCAAGCAACGGTTTGCATAGGTTGGTTGGTTAAACATGGCAATTGGTTACAAGTAGGAGGCTGACAAGAAGACATGGGCATCGAGGCAAAGCTATAGATCGAGACTACTAGCAAGAGGCAAAAATAGTAATGGTATCCGGGTTCGGTCATCTTGCCTGGGAATCCACAGAGGGAGAAGAACGGGTCCACGAAGTAGACGGAGCAACACAGTCGAGAGAATCCTCACAACTCTGGAACGAAACCAAAGCTATCAAGAGAAGCAAACCGGAAAGAAACAAACAACACGGTAAACACACAATCATAAACATGGCATACGATGCACAAGCAAGCATGATGCATGTCCGGTTTAAGTAAGCATGTCATGGCAAGTGCACAAACAAATACTACAAGTTAAGTGGAGCTCAATATGCAACGAGTTGCATATTGACGAAACACCACATTAATTATTTAATTGACTCTCGTTTAATTACAAGACAAGATTAATTGTTTTTAACATAGCAAGAGGTGAAGCATAAAGAAACTACACTATTTAGGCAATTTAAATGAGGCCGGAGAATAACAACAACATATCCGGAAAATCCCCATGAGCATGTTTAATAATTATAAGCAAACAACAATTAAGCATTTTAGTGTTATTAACATGATGCGGATGACAAGATCAAGTTTATGCAATTATTAATAAAAGTTGACATAAGAGGATATGAAGTATTTGTCACCGTGGTGGAACGAAAGGGTGCCACGGCAACGATCCAAAAATGATGCAATGCATCATATCGGTTCCGGTAACTCGTTGAGAGTCCGGTGCAAAAGATAGATGGCGTGGGTGAGTCAAACGAGATGATGGGGTGATCCCGTTGCCGGGTTCCCACGAGTCGGTGACGAGGCAACCGAGGATCATGACAAAAGGGACGAAGCGGACACGGTGCATACAGGAGAAACTTTACATACAACACAACAAACATTCCACGAGTCATTCACGGGGTCGTTTCAGTATACCTTCGAAGCGTGCGTTTCGGGGCGGTTCGAGACGTCGAGGGACGTAGTGGAAGTAGAGGAAGTAGTGGTTCACGTTTCCCGAAGAGGAAGTAGCCGTTCCGTAGAGGGAAGTAGTTGTACTCGGGGGACGGTAGATGTACTCGTTCCGTTCGTTCTTGCCGGTTCCACGACGGCGGTAGTTGTTCACGGTCATCGGTAGGGGTACTAGTTCCGTAGTTGTACTTGAGGGTCTTCGGCGACGTAGTCGTACACAGCGACGGTAGTCGTTCACGGAGCTCGTAGCCGTAGATGTTCGGGTCGGTGTCGTGGTACTTGGACGTATCGGAGAGGAACTTGGGATCTCGTCCTTGCGACGGTAGTGGAAGTAGTGGAACTTGACACATCCGAAGAGGTACTTGTCGAGTCGGTCGCGGTACTTGTTCCCGGAGGTGTTTTTCGTTCGTAGTTGTACTCGGGTCGTTGCGGTCTTTGGCGGTAGACGTTCTCGGTTCTCTGTTAAGGTTAACAACACAACACACAAAACAAAAGAAAACAAAACTACAGCAGCACGGGTCATCCACGGAGGCAAGGGCAGCAGCGGCGCGGTGGAAGGGCCTGACGCCGTGGCCTCGAGGATGGAGGGAGGCGGCTCCGGGCGAACTGGTGAGGGAGGCCTCGGGCCTGGCCCGACGGCGGCACTCGGCGACGAAGGACGGGCGGCCGCGGCGCTGCTCGGGACGTGGACGAGGCCTGGATGGCCTGGGGCGCTGCGAGGGGGAGGCTGCGCCTCGGTCGACAGGAGGCCAGAGGGAGCGGGGCACCGGGCCTTGCTGGCGCGCGGTGGAGGCGGCCGCTGCTGGCGCGGGATGGAGACCGCTGGGGCGGCGACGAAGGCGGACGCCCGGGCGCAGAGAGGAGGATGGCCGCGGTGGTCGAAGTGCAAGGCGAAGAGGATGAAGGCCGCAGGGAGGAACGGCAACGGCGAGGCGGAGGTGAGGCCGCGGAGGAGATCCCGCGGCGGCCGGCGGCTTCTGGAGAAGAGGCGCGGCGGTTCGCTGCTCGTGCTGCTCGGTGCTGCTCGGTGCTGTTTGGAGGACGCCGACGAGGGGCGCAGCGGCGGCTCCCTGGCCGGCCGGGCCGGCTCGCGGCGATGGCGCTGGCGCCATGGCGTAGCGGCGGTTCTGGCCGCTGGCGAAGGGAACGGAGGGAGAGAGCCGGGATGGCTCGTGCCTGGCCGGAGAGGAAGGCCGAGGGGAGGCCAGATCGAGGTAGGAGAACCGAGGGGAGAAGAAGGCTCGGGGCGAGGGGACAGAGAGCGATGGGGCTCGGGGAGAGAAACGGGATCGGGGGGAAGGCTCGAGGGTTCGGGCCTCCTGGCGGCGGAGGGAGGAACGGAGGGAGCGGGGCGCGCTAGGGTTAGGATAGGGAAAACGGGCCAGCTGGGCCGCGGGGAGAGAAGTGGCCGGCTGGGCCAGGAGGAGAGGGGCAGGTGCGGCTGGGCCGGAATGGCCTGGCCGCTAGGCTCTCTCTGTTTAAAAAAAGAAGAAGTTGTTTTAAGAAAAGAAAAAGAAAACAGTAAGGAGAAAGAAAAGGAAGGAGGTGATCTGAAAAGGATTAAGGCATAGGGTAAAAATCCCTGGACTCACAAAAATGTCAGGGATTTAAATAAAATAGAAGGAGGGTTTTTGGAAGAACCCCGATACGACGGAAAATAAACATTGACAAGGTTTGAGGCAAGGAATGCGAAAGAGAAGGCATGGGGAAATTGTGCAAGTGTGTTACGGTGAATTCCAACGAATGGAATATTTATTATAGCTCCCTAATAATATTGGGATGATATGTTTTAAAGAGAAGACATCCTTCCCTCGATTTAAATGGACCGAAGGTCCACACGATTTATTTGGTTGCAAAAATTAATGAGATGATGGCATGATGACATGATGCAATGCAAAAAGTAAATAACACAAGCACAAAAGGACACACGGGCAACCCGGAACATCTGGAACTTCGGGAATCTTCTGGAATCTTCTGGGACGCCGGTCTTCGGGCGTCAAAACTCTCCCACACTAACAGAGGATCTCGACCCGAGATCCTAGAGATATCACCGGGTAAAAACGGAAGAGGAAGAGGTAAAACAAAGTTGCTTCTTTGACAGACGAGTGAAACCAGGGAACCTTGAGAGGTTGAACAATCTTGAAAGAAAGAATGCAATGGAGATGAACGAAGTTAAGAGCACTTCGGTAAAAAGGAGGAACAAGGAACATAATGAGAACCTTGTAGGTTGAAAGACATGAAACAAGAGCTCACGGACCAAAAGAATGTGAAACTGCAATTGTATGGCCAAGGAATAAGAATGACAGAATTCGGACAGCACTCCGTCTGAAAATGGAAGGAATTAACAAGAACTTGAGAAGATTGGATGATACTTGATGAAAACAACAACATATTGTCTCCGAAACAATTAAAAGAATGGCACAAGGGGTAAGAAAGATTCAGACAGCACTCCGGTTAAAAGATAGGCAAAACTTGATAAGATGAGAGAACTAGAATGGAGAATACAACGCTCCGGTTAAATGACAAGCAAGGGAGAATATGATCTTGAAAAGAAAACAAGATGATGGTTTGGAGAGAGCAATATCACAAAGCCTCCGGAATGACAGAATAGCATATAACTCAATGAAGAATGAATGGAGAAGAAAAAGACAACTTCTCCCAAAATGAATTGAAGAGCATCCTTACGAAGAAGTGTTGAACGTGGTTGATGGAAAATCAACAACGAAACGAATGAGGTTCATGTGGGCTTATGGAAAACATCTCAAAATTATGAGGTGACAACCAGCCACTAACGAAAACAATTGCTTGGATTGATATCAGCAAGGAGACGATAAACTTATATCACCGGAATGATAAATGAAGAACTTGGGTCATTTACAAACACCATAATAGCAACAATCCTTAGGGAAAGCTTTAGGTGAATTACAACCCAAGATAACTCCAACGAATAGATTGAAGTGTTGGAAGCTCTGTTGAACAAGGAAAAATGATGGTTTTAAATATCTCATTCCTGACAACTCGTGAATCATAAAACATGAAGGAATTGTCAAGAATGACATAACACCATCTCAAAAGATAAGGGAGAAAGAATTGCAATTGGAAAGCATGATGAAGAATGCTTGAGCTCCAACAAGAATGTTGATGAAGATTTCAAGTATGAATAAAATGATGATGAACCACCATGAGAACTCCGGTAATGAAAGCATGGGAAGTGAAAGATGAAAAGAATAAAATTCAAGGTCCGCGATCAATTAGATGCAGCTTGAAATGATATAATTGAAACAACATGGATCTCCGGAAAACAAGATGAAGAATTTAGAAGCAAGGATATGATATGATGAACAAACTCCAGACAAAGAATTAAATCACCTTGAAGGAATAAGAATAGGAATAAGAATTATGTCATGCATCTCCTTCACCAATTTAAATTGATGACAACCAAGGATTTGGCATACTACTTATTCTCGTTGGAAAGAATTAAAGAGAGATCTAGCACAAGCTCGGATAATTATTCAACGAACCACCGGTAGGATTATGAAAGAACGAGTGAATTAAAACGATAACAATGGAAGGGTAATCTTGAAAGAACCACCGTAAGAATATGGAGACGAACGAAGAGGCATCAATGAAGAATATTTGGAGAACGAAGTTGAAAACTGAGAACGAAGAATCTTCTGAAATGATGGCCTTCGGAGGAACACAAAGGAAAAGAATTCATGAAATGCTTCGGATGGGTATGAAAAGAATTCCTCACAAACGAAACAATAATGAGGATGGCATGAAGCTAGAACCACGAATCTTGGAAGAACGGATAAGGATTTAAGAGAAACACTTCTCCGGTCTTCAATTGTTGAGAATGAAGACGAGAAATGCCATGAAGAATTGTTGAGCACTCCGGAATGAGAATTTAAAAGGTTGAACCAATGATGAACAATAATTTGAAAGCGATCTTGGAGAAGGCATGTGACTGATGGGAATCATTCTTACGTCACACTATGAAAATAATTTGAGAATAACTCCGGAATAAGAAGAGTCAGGTAAGATCCTGGGAAAAGACCTGTGGGTTAGTGCCCACTCAAAGAACATCACCGTTGGAAAAGATTGCTTAAGAGATATTGCACCGGTTGAATTAAATGGCTTGAATAAGATAACAATCCTCAAAATAGCTTGAACTGATTAAGAATGGAATTATGAATCTTCTAAGATATCTTCAACACTCCGGATATGAATAGCAAGAGGAGAATGATTAATTGGTGCACCGGAATAATAAAGCATTGTGAAATGAGGAAAAAGGATAAGATCAACACCGAAATCTTGAATTACATCCACCGGCAGAATTGAGAACAAAAGAATGATGAACTTGAAGCTCTTGAGCATCTTCACGATAAATCACCGGATAAGAACATTGAAGGAAAGAATGAAGAAATATCACATGAATAAAATGGATATTTCATTTGAGAACTCTTGCTCCAAGAGAAAAAGGGTGGGAGGGTGGGGAAAACAATGACAACTTGAGATGGTTGAAACAGACAATCGTCAGATTTCTCAACGACGTCCGTAAGGAATAACTTGAAGAGAAGGCACACCGGTTGAAAAAGGATTAACATGACCATCTTGATGATCAAGAAGAATTAACACTCCCATAAAAATATGAGAATACCGATTAAGAAAGGTATGGAATCAACATTTGACATCGAAGCAACTCGAATACCAGAATCAAAACAAGAACAAAGGATAGATATGCAACATGATCTTCACAATATCATTCGAACAGAGGATTGAACGAATGAATTCTGCAGGTACATCAGCTAGACGAGAAGCCACTTGGAAGAAGAAAAAGATAAATAAAAAGGAACAAGGATCAGATAGAACAAACACAAGATAGAAGTTTCGTTCGACATCTTCGTGCTGAAAGCTCATGGAACATGTTACAAAAGGGTTTTGCAATCCCCGGATCAGCATAGCCAAGGACCCTTTAAGATGCAACTCCCGATCAGAACAAGTCCATAAAACCACTTCACTCAATGTAGAACCCCAATCTTCATATCGTGCATCCGTTGGAAGAATGCCTAGAACTACTAGATGAACCCACCTATAGATTTCCGAAAGTTTCCAGTTATGCAATCAGGTGTTGGGGATACACGGGAAGCACCGCGCAATCAACTCTAAACCTACATCCAGGTCTATCCATCCTTCAACACATAACCAGTCTTTCTCGGAAACTGTTTACCTCGGACCTTCGAAAAGCATCCACTATAACAAGCTATGGCAATACTCTCGAACTACCTCCCCAGTACTGGGTGATGTCGGGGTTATCTTGCCACTGGCCGTATAGGAGAGATTTTCGATGTCGGCCGTCTTAAGTATTTAGTACTGCCGCGATATGCTTGTTACAATGATACCCCGAAGCTCAACTCCTCGGTAACAGGAGGCATCGAGAACAATATCCTTGTCACAAGAACATCGAAACAATCCCAGAATACTCGCGGGATCCTAAAAAAATTTTGTGCAATTTTTGAAAGTAGAAGAGGCAAGAGTAATCGTCAGGAGTCCTCACCAGAGTGAAAGGGGATGAGAAGCAAAGAAATCCTACTCTCCGATATATATATAGGACTCAAAACATTTTCAGTGTGTGCCTAGACTCAACCGTCAACGATTCGATCAATCAGTGGGGGCTTCTAGGTCGGAGAAGGCTCTGATACCAACTTGTAATGCCCAGGATGGAGTTATACCTCCTACGTGTCGAGGCACGACTTAAAGGCATAAATCCATCCTAGAATGATCTCAAGTTTGGTATCTTTGCACGACTCATGTAAAAGAGGGATTAAATTGCAAAAGGAGATAGTTGGCTTACACTCGCCACTTCACACAATACATTACATAAGCATAACATCGTTCAAAACATCACAACCCGACTACGGGTGAAGAACCAAAAGAAAGATACCAAAACAACATAAAAACCACAGGTCCTAGATCGAATCCTAGTAGAAACCACTACTGATCGTCGAAGCGTCCCAAGCAAACGGTCAAACTCTTCATCGAGCTCCTGGTGAAGTACTGAACCAGCTCCTGCATCGAGCTCGGCTGAACCTGCATCTGGTGTGGTGAAGTAACTGTGAGCCACAGAGGACTCAGCAATCCCGTTCCCGGGTAACACGACTATTTAAGCCTTGGGTGAGGATAAGGCTGAAGAAAGAAATATGAGGTGAAGGAACAAACAAGAGTCTGCAGCAGCAACTAGCACTAACTTACGTAATAGAGAGCGAGAAGAGAAGAGCATCGGTCGAAAGATGATCACGAAGTGATCCTAGCTTAAGCCGGTCAAGCATAACCCCACCGTGTTCAACTCCCGAATCCCTATTCGGAAATTGACAGTCACGGTACACACGCTGGTAGTGTATTGTAACATTGTGTCAAGTTATCTACAACCGGATATTAACAAGCTCCCATCTGCCACATAACCGCGGGCACGGCTTTCGAAAGTTCAAACCCTGCAGGGGTGTTCCAACTTGGCCCATCACAAGCCCACGATCCGCGGAGTCGCAACTCCATAGGTGGGAAGACCCGAGTATTCTCGGAATCCCGTGCTCGAGTTAAACCGAACTAAGGTAAGGCTAATCCAGCAAATCCTCCCGGCGTGTCGACACCCTGATAGGTAGCCGCGCGTATCTAGTCTCAGGACACGACCGGATGGGCGATCCCACGGGTTTTTACCAGACCTTGAGTTTCCTCGAGGTGGCCCCGCGTAACCCCCATTTCGGACCAACACTCATGTGGAGCACTGGCCCGGGGTTGTAGAATTAAAATAAAAGAGGGTTTGCAAGGCCCTTATGCAAGTTTTATTAGTTTGTTATTAGGCAAATAGTACCAATGTTGGGACTTGCTGGAAAAGACTTAGCACTTAGCGGTTTATGAAGGGGGTCCCATACACCCCAACCGTGTTAGGAACGCATAATCAAGGAACATAACACCGGTTTATATGGTTCCTAACGGCATGAGTGGAACAAAACACCAAGCAAAAGGCTTAGCCTTCCACCCTTGCCAATATATAGATGATTTCAATTTTTAAGCATTTATATAGTGTGATATAACCCAACCAAACTTCAACATGAAGCAAGCATCTTCAATCTTCACCTGCAACTAACAATGCTATAAGAGGGGCTGAGCGAAGCGTACTTGGCCAAGCAACGGTTTGCATAGGTTGGTTGGTTAAACATGGCAATTGGTTACAAGTAGGAGGCTGACAAGAAGACATGGGCATCGAGGCAAAGCTATAGATCGAGACTACTAGCAAGAGGCAAAAATAGTAATGGTATCCGGGTTCGGTCATCTTGCCTGGGAATCCACAGAGGGAGAAGAACGGGTCCACGAAGTAGACGGAGCAACACAGTCGAGAGAATCCTCACAACTCCGGAACGAAACCGAAGCTATCAAGAGAAGCAAACCGGAAAGAAACAAACAACACGGTAAACACACAATCATAAACATGGCATACGATGCACAAGCAAGCATGATGCATGTCCGGTTTAAATAAGCATGGCATGGCAAGTGCACAAACAAATACTACAAGTTAAGTGGAGCTCAATATGCAACGAGTTGCATATTGACGAAACACCACATTAATTATTTAATTGACTCTCGTTTAATTACAAGACAAGATTAATTGTTTTTAACATAGCAAGAGGTGAAGCATAAAGAAACTACACTATTTAGGCAATTTAAATGAGGCCGGAGAATAACAACAACATATCCGGAAAATCCCCATGAGCATGTTTAATAATTATAAGCAAACAACAATTAAGCATTTTAGTGTTATTAACATGATGCGGATGACAAGATCAAGTTTATGCAATTATTAATAAAAGTTGACATAAGAGGATATGAAGTATTTGTCACCGTGGTGGAACGAAAGGGTGCCACGGCAACGATCCGAAAATGATGCAACGCATCATATCGGTTCCGGTAACTCGTTGAGAGTCCGGTGCAAAAGATAGATGGCGTGGGTGAGTCAAACGAGATGATGGGGTGATCCCGTTGCCGGGTTCCCACGAGTCGGTGACGAGGCAACCGAGGATCATGACAAAAGGGACGAAACGGACACGGTGCATACACGGGAAACTTTACATACAACACAACAAACATTCCACGAGTCATTCACGGGGTCGTTTCGGTATACCTTCGAAGCGTGTGTTTCGGGGCGGTTCGAGACGTCGAGGGACGTAGTGGAAGTAGAGGAAGTAGTGGTTCATGTTTCCCGAAGAGGAAGTAGCCGTTCCGTAGAGGGAAGTAGTTGTACTCGGGCGACGGTAGATGTACTCGTTCCGTTCGTTCTTGCCGGTTCCACGACGGCGGTAGTTGTTCACGGTCATCGGTAGGGGTACTAGTTCCGTAGTTGTACTTGAGGGTCTTCGGCGACGTAGTCGTACACGGCGACGGTAGTCGTTCACGGAGCTCGTAGTCGTAGATGTTCGGGTCGGTGTCGTGGTACTTGGACGTATCGGAGAGGAACTTGGGATCTCGTCCTTGCGACGGTAGTGGAAGTAGTGGAACTTGACGCATCCGAAGAGGTACTTGTCGAGTCGGTCGCGGTACTTGTTCCCGGAGGTGTTTTTCGTTCGTAGTTGTACTCGGGTCGTTGCGGTCTTTGGCGGTAGACGTTCTCGGTTCTCTGTTAAGGTTAACAACACAACACACAAAACAAAAGAAAACAAAACTACAGCAGCACGGGTCATCCACGGAGGCAAGGGCAGCAGCGGCGCGGTGGAAGGGCCTGACGCCGTGGCCTCGAGGATGGAGGGAGGCGGCTCCGGGCGAACTGGTGAGGGAGGCCTCGGGCCTGACCCGACGGCGGCACTCGGCGACGAAGGACGGGCGGCCGCGGCGCTGCTCGGGACGTGGACGAGGCCTGGATGGCCTGGGGCGCTGCGCGGGGGAGGCTGCGCCTCGGTCGACAGGAGGCCAGAGGGAGCGGGGCACCGGGCCTGGCTGGCGCGCGGTGGAGGCGGCCGCTGCTGGCGCGGGATGGAGACCGCTGGGGCGGCGACGAAGGCGGACGCCCGGGCGCAGAGAGGAGGATGGCCGCGGTGGTCGAAGTGCAAGGCGAAGAGGATGAAGGCCGCAGGGAGGAACGGCAACGGCGAGGCGGAGGTGAGGCCGCGGAGGAGATCCCGCGGCGGCCGGCGGCTTCTGGAGAAGAGGCGCGGCGGTCCGCTGCTCGTGCTGCTCGGTGCTGCTCGGTGCTGTTTGGAGGACGCCGACGAGGGGCGCAGCGGCGGCTCCCTGGCCGGCCGGGCCGGCTCGCGGCGATGGCGATGGCGCCATGGCGTAGCGGCGGTTCTGGCCGCTGGCGAAGGGAACGGAGGGAGAGAGCCGGGATGGCTCGTGCCTGGCCGGAGAGGAAGGCCGAGGGGAGGCCAGATCGAGGTAGGAGAACCGAGGGGAGAAGAAGGCTCGGGGCGAGGGGACAGAGAGCGATGGGGCTCGGGGAGAGAAACGGGATCGGGGGGAAGGCTCGAGGGTTCGGGCCTCCTGGCGGCGGAGGGAGGAACGGAGGGAGTGGGGCGCGCTAGGGTTAGGATAGGGAAAACGGGCCAGCTGGGCCGCGGGGAGAGAAGTGGCCGGCTGGGCCAGGAGGAGAGGGGCAGGTGCGGCTGGGCCGGAATGGCCTGGCCGCTAGGCTCTCTCTGTTTAAAAAAAAAAGAAGTTGTTTTAAGAAAAGAAAAAGAAAACAGTAAGGAGAAATAAAAGGAAGGAGGTGATCTGAAAAGGATTAAGGCATAGGGTAAAAATCCCTGGACTCACAAAAATGTCAGGGATTTAAATAAAATAGAAGGAGGGTTTTTGGAAGAACCCCGATACGACGGAAAATAAACATTGACAAGGTTTGAGGCAAGGAATGCGAAAGAGAAGGCATGGGGAAATTGTGCAAGTGTGTTACGGTGAATTCCAACGAATGGAATATTTATTATAGCTCCCTAATAATATTGGGATGATATGTTTTAAAGAGAAGACATCCTTCCCTCGATTTAAATGGACCGAAGGTCCACACGATTTATTTGGTTGCAAAAATTAATGAGATGATGGCATGATGACATGATGCAATGCAAAAAGTAAATAACACAAGCACAAAAGGACACACGGGCAACCCGGAACATCTGGAACTTCGGGAATCTTCTGGAATCTTCTGGGACGCCGGTCTTCGGGCGTCACACTAATTTGGGAGGAGACAACTTCAACTAGTGGAGGGGAAAGGAAAAAGAGAAAGGAGATGCATTAATGGAGGTGGTGTAAGTTAGCTAGGAGTAATAAAGAGAGAGAGGGGAGTAATGGGGGAGAAATGTAGTGAGGAAGAAGCAAAGTGAGGGAGAGGGGAGGCGGGAGGTAGGGAAAGTTTGGAAGAGACGATGGGGGGAGGGGGAGGGAAAAAAAGGTGGAATATGATGCGGCTTAGCAGTAGCGATGGCTGTAAACCGCGCTGCTGCTAATAAGATAGCAGCAGTGCGCTTCTGGAATACGCGCTACTGCTAAGCAGGTCCGCCATGTGGCCAGTTTCAAAATTAGTAGTACTGTCACCATAAAAAGAGCGCTGCTACTATTATCTTAACAGTAGCGCGGTTAGTGAGAGCACGCTACTACTAAACCTAGGGTGGCGGGAACGGTCGGTCAACTTTAGTAGCAGCGTCGTTCTTCAGAGACGCGCTACTACTAATTCGGTAGCAGTAGCGCCTGTTTGTGTCCAGCGCTACTGATAATTAGTAGTAGCGCCCGTTTTTGTCCCGCGCTGCTGCTAAGATTATGTGTATAAGGTTTTCCCTAGTAGTGCTTGTGTCGAATCAATAAATTTGGGTTGAATACTATACCCTCGAAAAATGTTGCGATCCCCTATACGTGTGGGTCATCAGTGCTACATTGTGCTAGAATGATGATCCAGTTCTTATACGACTATGATGATGAGTTGTTATCATGATGATGAGTTATGTGCTACCTTTGTGCTAGAATGATGAGCTAGTTCCTATATATATAAGACTATGATGATGAGTTGTTATTATAATGATGATGATGTATGAGTTCTTATATGAATATGATGATGAGTTATTATGATCATATTGAGTTATTATGTTATTGGGTGGAAGAAACACAGATTAGATTCATGTGACAAAAAGTTGGATTAGCCATCCTACTAATCCAACTTTTGGTCACATGAATCTAATCCGTGTTTCTTTGACCTAATAATATAATAACTCAACGTGATCACAATGATATAATAAGCCCTCATGTGACAAAAAATTGTATAATGATGTATAAATACAAAGGAAAATATGCAGCAAAAAAATTAAGAAACTAATAACAGTAGTGAGGGGTATGACTTTAGCAGGAGCGTGCCATTAGCAGTAGCGCTTTTCTGTAGAAGACGCTACAGCTAGCCCTGCATAGTAGTAATGCGGGTCAAAATGCGCTACTGCTAAAAGTTAGTTGTAGCGTCGTAGTAGTAGCGCCGCCCCCGCGCTACTGATGGCCCCTGGACCCGCGCTACTACTAGGCCTTTCCCTAGTAGTGTAGATCGAGATTGGGATTTGTCACTCTGTATGACAGAGAGGTATAGCTGGGCCTTCTCGGTAATATAGCATCACAAGAAGCTGGCAAGCAAAGTAACTAAGGAGTTAGTTACATGATGATGTATTACGGAATGAGTAAAGAGACTTGCTAGTAATGAGATTGAACTAGGTATGGAGATACCGACGATTGAATCTCACACAAGTAACATACCGACGGGCAAAGGGAACTATGTATGTTTTCATAAAGGTTTGACTGATAAAGATCTTCGTAGAATATGTAGGAACCAATATGGACATCTAGGTCCCGCTATTGGTTATTGACCGGAGAAGCGCCTCGGTCATGTCTACATCATTCTCGAACCCGTAGGGTCCGCACGAGTAATGTTCGTTGACATGACGAGGAGCACCGGAAAGGTCCGGAGGTAAAGCTTGATATATAGGATGAAGGTATTCGGGTTTTGGAAAGGTTTCAGAATGCACTGGATTACTATCAGAGTACCGGAGGGGGTTCCAGGAGGCCACCGGTAGGTTATACCTACTTGGTGGGCCTCATGGGACAAGGAGGGAGGCGCTCCAGCCCACAAGGTGGTTGGGCGCGCCCCACCTCCCCTGCTCGTGCGACCAGAAGGAAGGAGGAGGCGCCCTAGGGCAGCCGCCCCCCTTTCCTTCCTCCCACGCGCAAATGTGGAAGGGACATGCCTAGGCAGGCGCCTAGGGCAGCTGTCGGCCCCCTTGGGGCGTTCCCTAGGGCTGCCTCCCCTCCCTCTTCCTCTAGTTCCTCCTGTGCTCTAAATCTATTGTGCTTGGCGAAGCCCCGCGGAAATAGTTTCACCACCACCATCACCACGCCATCATGCTACCGGAACTCATCCGCTACTTCGGCCCTCTTGTTGGGTCAAGAAGGCGAGGACGTCATCGAGTTGAACATGTGCTGAACACGGAGGTGTCGTACGTTCGGTACTTGATCAAAACAGAGCGTGAAGGTGTACGACTACATCAACCACATTGATAAACACTTCCACTTAGCGATCTACAAGGGTATGTAGATGCTCTCCCCCTCTCATAGCTATGCATCTCCATGGATAGATCTTACATGTGCGTAGATTTTTTTCCATGCAATGTTTCCCAACACTCATAAGGTAGTCTTCATCTCCACTGAGACTAACATATTTCCCACCAACAATTTCTGCTAAAGAAATCTAGAAAGTGAAGGGAAAAGCACATCATGGCGGCACCCAATGTCGGCAGCTGATACGTCTCCAACGTATCTATAATTTTTTATTGTTCCATGCTATTATATATTCTGTTTTGGATGTTTAATGGGCTTTATTATACATGTTTACATTATTTTTGGGACTAACCTACTAACCCAAGGCCCAGTGCAAATTGTTGTTTTTTGCTTATTTCAGTGTTTCGCAGAAAAGGAATACCAAACGGAGTCCAAAGGGAATGAAACCTTCGGGAGAGTTATTTTTGGAGCGATATCAACTCAGAAGACTTCGAGTACACGCCAGGAAGTGAGAGAGGCGGCCATGAGGGCAGGGGGCGCGCCCCCACCCTTGTGGGGCCCCTTTTGCTCCCCCGACGTCCCTCTTCCTCCTATATATACCTACGTCCCCTGAAACTATCGGGGAGCACCACGAAACCCTAATTCCACCCCCGCACCTTCTGTACCCGTGAGATCCCATCTTGGGGCCTGTTCCTGAGCTCCACCGGAGGGGGATCGATCACGGAGGGCTTCTACATCAACACCATAGCCTTTCCCATGAGTTGTGAGTAGTTTACCACAGACCTTCGGGTCCATAGTTATTAACTAGATGGCTTCTTCTCTCTCTTTTGATCTCAATACAAAGTTCTCCTCGATCTTCGAGGAGATCTATTCGATGTAATTCTTTTTGCGGTGTGTTTGTCAAGATCCGATGAATTGTGGGTTTATGATCAAGATTATCTATGAACAATATTGGATTCTTTTCTGAAATCTGTTATGCCTTATTTAAATATCCTTGCAAATCTCTTTGAATTATCGGTTTGGTTTGGCCTACTAGATCTATAGTTCTTGCAATGGGAGAAGTGCTTGGCTTTGGGTTCAATCTTGCGGTGTCCTTTTCCCGTGACAATAGGGGTAGCAAGGCACGTATTGTATTGTTGCCATCGAGGATAAAAAGATGGGGTTTATATCATATTGCATGAGTTTATCCCTCCACATCATGTCATCTTGCTTAAGGCGTTACTCTGTTCTTATGAACTTAATACTCTAGATGCATGCTGGATAGCGGTCGATGTGTGGAGTAATAGTAGTAGATGCAGAATCGTTTCGGTCTACTTGTCACGGACGTGATGCCTATATACAATGATCATGCCTAGATATTCTCATAACTATGCACTTTTCTATCAATTGCTCGACATTAATTTGTTCACCCACCGTAGAAATCTGCTATCATGAGAGAAGCCACTAGTGAAACTTATGGCCCCCGGGTCTATCTTCATCATATTAATCTTCCATCAACTATTTATCTTTACTTTACTTTTGTTTTGAAATCTTACTTTCAATCTACCTATCAAAAATACCAAAAATATTATCTTATCATATCTATCAGATCTCACTTTTGCAAGTGGCCGTGAAGGGATTGACAACCCCTTATCGCGTTGGTTGCAAGGTTCTTATTTGTTTGTGCACGTGCGAGGGACTCGCGTGTGGTCTCCTACTGGATTGATACCTTGGTTCTAAAAAACTGAGGGAAATACTTACGCTACTGTGCTGCATCTCCCTTTCCTCTTCGAGGGAATACAACGCAAGCTCGAGAAGTAGCACCAGCGGCCGTGCTCCGCTTCCTGTTGGGAAATGTAGTAGAAAACAAAAAAATCGCCCTATATGATCACCCATGAACAATATGAAGATGCATAAATTGTTTGGATCATGATCATTACCGACTCTAAGTAGCAGCGGAAGTAGACGAGTCAGCTTAGATCGCACTTGGAGTCCCTCGAACCGTTAATGAACGATCCCGCGAACCGCCCACAAATAGTCCCTCGAACGAAAGACCGAAAGCACGACCTCTCCACAGGTTGCAAGCGTACGGTCGTCACGATTCGCCAATGCTTCACCGTCCAGAGCTAATCGTTGTCAGAGAATTAGAGGGAGGATATTAGAACCACAGTAGGCTTCTAATTATGAGGATTAGAGGATCTAGGTCAAACTCTAATTGATCAACTAGGATCAAAGCTCCAAAACTTGTGTGTCAAAAGTGCCCAAAGCCTCTAGTATATATAGGTTGGAGCGGAGGAGGGGGCGCCACAAGGAGGGGAAGGACTCCCCTCCCATTGTGCCGACCAAGGAGGGAAGGAGTAGTCCTCCCCCACCCCAATTCAGCCTCCCACAAAGGAAAAGGGGGCGCCACCCTATTGGACCTATGTGGCCCAATTCTCCTTCCACCACTTGGCCTTTTAAGACCCGTTGACATTAAATTAAATATAAAAGCCTTCTAACAATTACTAGAGCATTTTATTATTAATTTAACATCACCGGAAACATTTTCCACCTATATATTATTTATCAGAAATACCCAGTATTGCCCATAAACGCTGAAACCCTTCCGGTGACCCCAAACCGCTTCCGGTTCCTCTCGAAACTATTCCGAATATTAATGAATTAATTCCACAAATATATTCTCATTATCCACATCCCACTAACACTCAACACATTGTGATTACCTTAAGCTTATGACCCTATAGCTTGAGTAAAACATAGACATGAACAAAACCCCTTTGTTCATTGACATATAGTGGAACCATGGACGTCCATATCGATCCCTATGAATACATGAATGACATTCAAGTGAACTTTTGGTTATCATGTGATCTTCCCTTTGCTTCACAATACTTTACAAAACCTAAGGTGAGATGTATTGGTATCCTCTTGAGTCATACATATGCTCCATATACCGGTCCCCTTGTTACCGGTTTTGTTCTTCTTTGTCATTAACAAGTTACGGCATCCTCGTGATGTAGTCACCTGCGTCTCTCCAGACGATGATGGGTGTCGTCACACCGAGAGGCCCCTAAGAATATCTCTCCATCGTCGGAGGAGCAAATTCCACTCTCGAGCTATCGAGTCTGTTGTCAAACTTTCTAATGAACCACTAATTTATCGTTATGATCACCGTGTTATAGATGACGTTTGAGCAACCCCAAAGCTCATGGTACGGTAAGAAGTGACTATGATACTCTCATGGTCTAAGGAACTAAAACACGGGTAACACTTCATGTTATAACAATTGTCTTGTGATGATATCATCTCAAAGTACAACAAACAAGTTTGGATCGATTCAATATGATTGTTCTTCTAACGTTATACTCTCAATGTTATTTTAGGAATATCGTTACACTTAACAATATCATATCCTAAAATCTGGAAAATGTGATCACCACAACACTTGAGCCAGTCTTACAGGCGAGACTAGGAATCTTATGTTGTTGTTTATTGTTCTACACGTGCGTATGAGTTTCCCACTGAATCGAATATTTTAGGATCATAGTAGTTATAACATAGAATATAAACTCTTAATTATGAACATGGAAATATAATAATATAATAGTATTGCCTCTAGGGCATACTTCCAACACTTCCACTGTAGGAGCAGCAGGTCATGGTTTGTCAGTCACATATTTTCAATATGGTCGTGCGCCAAGTGCAAGCGCGGTGCAATCGCATTCGATTGGTGCACACATGTCATGGCATGCGCTATCCCATGTAGTTCACGAAGGCGCTAAATGAGGCGATGGGGCAGCATGTGGCCCGGCCTCGCCTCACTATAGATGCAAGAAGAGAGTCCAATCAAGAAGTCCCGTCCTGCAGCACACGCGACAAACACTTCTTAGGCGTTGTTCCCATTGACCATTGCGTTTTTATCACTCCCATCCTGCAGCACAGGGGATAGACACTTCTTCGGCTTGTTCCTATTGGCCACTGCGTTTTCATCACTTCTCATGGCAAGGACGACGGCTCTGCCCCTATGGTGCCCTAAACTTTATTCTATTAGTTAGCCATTATAGTTGACCACATAAGTATTGGAAAATTATTATTATTAAAATTATTATTATTATTATTATTATTATTATTGTGCTTTTTAATATCAATGTCGTGAAGAAAAATTCTTCGAATTAATATTGAGGCCCGTTGTAATATTCTTTGAATTAATTATATACGCATGTCGCAAAAATATTCTAAATAAGTAGTATAGACGCCCGTTGTAATGTATATCTGAATGACAATTCTGCTTCTGCCAAATTTATGTTGTATGACATGAAGAAAATTTATTTGAAATAATATTTTTAATTTTGCACGAACTACGCAGTGTGTACATATATATTTGCACGTGTGATCATAGTTAACCACACAAAAGTAGAATTAATAATATATTACGTTCTTTGATTATTACTATAATAATGTTATGTTCAATACAAGAAGAAATCATGCACATGTTGTGAGCTTATTAATAAACCAAACTTGCAATACACTTTGTCACACCCTAGAAGTTTCTATAAATGTGATGGCCAAGTAATATTACTGGGAACAACTATTAAGATATTTGTTAGAGTGTGTAGTTAACAAATCTCCACTATTATATTTCATGATATTTAACTATATATGCACCTGCACATACACACACATACATGCAAATATATGTACATACTATATAATTAGTGCAATATTTTAAAAAAATCAAAGAGTTGTTCTTCACTTTATACTATTTAAATTTTCTAGAAGCAATTTTTTTATTGATATACATTACAACGGTATAATAAAAGCGCTATAATTATTAATCAAAATAATTTTTCAATCTTTTTATGTGGTTAACTATGATAGCTAACTAATGAAAAGTTATTGTCATTACAAAATCATAGTATGTTACAAGTTTAAATAGATATGAAAGTTTAATATAAAAATATATTTGGCCCGGGTACCATAGGAGCGTTGAAGAGTAAATCACTACAGGAGCTGCGGCTCATGGTTCCCCGTCCGTGCTTCTTTAATATGGTCGTGCGCCAAGTGCAAATGCAGTGCGATCATATTTCCTTGAAAATAGACCTATTCTTATGTTTAATATTCCATTTATTTATTTATTTTTGAAACCTTTGTAAGTTCTATACTTCTTGTGAACTAGAAATATTGGTTTGTCAATCTGAGTTTTTGATTAAATTTTATGTTCATTATGCTCAAGAAATAGAAGTTCAATGGTACTACCTCCTTTCCGGTTTATAAGGCTTGCGCGTATCCCTAGGTCTATAATTTGACCGACATAAAATGAGTTGTATAGTCTAAAAATTACACCATTAGAAAGTAGAAGATCTGAAGTTTTCAATGATGTATTTTTTGTGACAGATAACTTGTATTACATTGGTTTGTTTTTCAACCTAGATATACGTGCAAGCCTTATAAACCGGAAAAGAGGTAGTAGTTCAGGATTCAATGAATATGCCTTAAATTTTCAATCCATAACATCATCCTCTGCTTGACCCTCGGGGAACGGATCCTTATTTTTTTCTGCAAACTTATCATCATAATGCAATACTTTCTTATACCTTTAAATAATTTCCCAATAGCTTTCAGGACTCTAGTTGAGCTACTACAAGATAACGGTCCACATGACTGAGAGGTAACTTTCCAGCACCTTCTCAATTTTGATCGTCTCAATCTTACTCAAGATGAGGATCCAAAACATATTTGTGCAGCTTAAGAAGAAGCAAACGTTGTCCATGCTCTGTGTTTTGCAAACATTTTCCAGCACCTCTCAAGTGCTGGAAGGATGAGAGATAAATTAGGGGAGCACATGCGTATAAGTACATTGTCTTCCAGTCAAAAAGAGGGAGGGGGACGAAACAATGAACCGTTGCGTGTACAAGAGATGCTAGATGTTTGGCCTATTGTTAATACAGAGCTCAACATATGGTGAAATTATCCAATTCTTGAAACAGATAAAAGGATCTTCCTTTCCCTTCATGATTGAGATCACAACCGGTCAAGTCAGACCCTTTTATCGTCAAGATCTTCAAGATAAGGGCATTTTCAACAACGTGCACCAGAAAATAATTGAAGTCGTCCTGTTGTTCCCGAAAACCATGCAATGTGCAGGTTCTTCAGATAACTATGTGTGCACCATGGAAGGCTCTTGATAGGATTCGAGAAACACTGCAAAATCAAAATCAAAAGCACTAAACTGCATAAGTTTGACAGAGAAAACATGATATGCAGAGGCATAATTCATGGTTCACTAGCCGATCGACTTGTAGCAAATAGAGGGCTAGGAGATAAGAGTATCATCACATGCATTTCTAACTTTTCAATGGAAGAGCAGCCCTGTTAAAAAGAGGTCAAACACAGAATGTTGCCATCTTCTTTATGGTCTGAAATCAACCACAAATCTGAACATTTTAAGTGGAAAAATTGCAAAGGGTTTCCATCGACAAGGGCATATGAAAAGTGGATAATAAATGATCATCAAGGATGTTAGTTAGAATTAGACAATGTGTTTGTACATGCTCGGAGAGGTTTAGACATTGTTAGTTGGTCGTGCGTGATTGCGTGCGTAGAGGTGTAGTTCAGTTGTTTAGTCTTGTACCAAATGGTGAGTTTAAGCAATAAAGTGTTCAAGGCATGATGTATGTCATTTTATGTTGACTTCATTGTGTTGTGTCAGTTGTGTGCTAATTAGAATGGATTTACTCCTTAGAGCATCTCCAATAGCTTGTCTATATGGATGTCTATACTCGTTTTCCACGACGTGAGCCCAAAACAGGCATCCAATAGCTTGTCTATATGGTCGTCCAAATATACACATCCTCTAAATCGACCTCGACAATGTCCACGCCTGGACAATGTGAAGACGTTGTCTAAACTCAGCTGCAGTCATGATTTCTTCCTCTCCCCAACGACGGCCCACCTGTCATGGTCCCTGTATATAGACGTTCTGACGCAAAACTGGACGTGTATATGAGAGAATCTTCTTAGACCATTGTCTATATGAAATTATGAATATTTAGACATTCAAATATACCCATGCTATTGGAGATGCTCTTATGTAAGCTGGTTTTATGTAGATGTTCAAGTCTGGTGTCGAATTACGAGCTCAAGTAATAAAGTGTTTGACGCATGATGTGTTCCTTTTACTGTTGATTTTATTGTGCTGTGTTCGTCTTTTTTTTAGAAGAAACCACGTGTTCAATACTCAAGAAGTAACCATAGCATACACGCAGCACTCGCTAGAAGGATGCAGAAACACAGCTGTCCCAGCACACATTGCAGAAAAGCCCCCAAGAAAAACACATAAAGCCCGGTAGGGGGGCAAAATGCAAAAACACCAAACACTCCACGCCATCTGGGTAGCCGCCGGAGCGCCGTCGAGGAAGGGGACGAGTCGCCATCCAACCCTGAACCAGAGAGACGCCATCACAGTCGAAGCCGCTTTGTGAGCCGAAGAAGCAGTCCGCCGCTGGCAGACCCAAAATATTGGGGCGCGTCGACCGGGGATCCTTCCCACGCTCGCCGGTCCTCGACTCCGTCGTCTCCGTCCGACCACAATGGGGGAGAAGGTTGTCAGAATCACGATTCTGATTCTACGACTTTATGATCCAAACTAACCCTCTGATTCTACGACTTTAGTTCATAGAATCTACGTTTCTACGATCTTGATAGGGAAGATTCCACGATTTGCGATCCTACCATCAGGGCTCCGATCCGATTCAAAATCGCGATTCTGACAACCTTGGAGGAGACCACCGAAGCCGCACGCCGCAGACCACAAGCCTAGCACTGAGCCAGCCGTCTTTCCGCACAGGCCAACACCGCGCGTTGGCCAGATCTTCTGTACACATCTCTCCCATCTTCGCTGACGATGCCGGAGTAGACAACACCAGGGAAGGAGCGGGATGGGGAGATCAAAATCTCCTGATGTGGCCGCCGCCGCCGCCTCGCCAACCACATCTGAGCAGACGATGCCTGCCGTCGCGCACGCCGGCGAGACAGAACCTAACCTCACCGCCCAAACAGAGCGGCAGGAATCTACCCCAAAGGCTCCTCGATTCCATCCTGTAGGACGTCGTCGAGGTGGACGGAGCCCCGGAAGAAACAAAGGTCGATGAGACACCGCCATCACCAGAGCGCTGCCTCGGCCAAATCCTAAGCCTAACCTATCTACACGCCGGGAACGAAGCGTCGGGGTTCCCCTACCCTCCCGCCGCCGGAGCGGCCGACGGAGAGAAGAGGAACCGCCGGGCTCGCCGGCTTTCGACGGTGGAAACAAAGCTTTCTCCCTCTTTGCCTCTCGCTGGAGCAGGGGGTGAAGGGGAAAAGACGGCAGAAAAATTGCTGTGTTGGTCTTGTGTTTGCTAGGATGTAGCGGCTTCCTGGTTTATTGTGCTGTGTTCGTCTTGTGTTTGCTAGGATTTAGCGGCTTCCTGGTTTAGCAATGGAGGATACAGTAGCCAGTACACATTTGGCAATGATGTGCATATGCCTTCACTTCAAACAAATTGTTACATGTACCTTCAAGTACACGTTCTTTCTTATCCTCTGTGTAGTTCTATGTTTACACTTCACTTCAAACAAATTGTTATAAGTATCCTGCTAAATGCTACTGTAAATAGCTAAGACAGATCGGATCAGTTCAGTGGTATATATATGTCCTAACAGGTAACTTGCGGACAACACGCTTCCTATCCAGTGCTTGAAAGCCGAACAAAAATCAAAAGCCGTAACCACGTATATGCTCGACGATGTTGACAAGTACCTTGACCTCAAGTCAAAAAGAGTGGGCAAATGGAACAGTACTCTGTCGCATGTACAAGAGCAGCAGATGCCTGGCACACTTAAATAATACGGAGCTCCACATTTGGTGAAATTATCCCATGAAGGTATTTCCTCTCCAATTCCCGAAACTTAAAAGAAAATCTTCTTTTCCCTTCATGATTGAGATCACGACCAATCGAGTCAGCTCCTTTAATCGTCAATATCTTCAAAGCAGGGGCATTTTCAACAACGTGCACTAGAAGTTCAAGTTGTCCGGTTGTTCCCGAAAATCCTGTAATATGGAGGTTCTTCAGATAACTATGTGGACACCGTGGAAGGCTCTTGATAGGCTCCGACACAGGATGTGGGAAGGCCAAAACACTAAACTGCAAAAGCGTGACAGAGGAAACATGATCAAGCAGAGGCACAATTCATGGTTCGCTATCGATCAAGTTGTAGCAAAGAGAAGTCTATGAGATAGGAGTATACTCACATGCATTTCTAACTTTTCAACAGAAGGAGCAGCCCTCAGAAAAGAGGCAAAAGATAGAATGTTGACAGCTTCAGTATGACCAATTGACAGATTTAAATGTAAATATTTCAACTGGGAAAACTTGCATGGATTTTCCATCAACAAAGGCATCTGAAAAATAGATAGTAAATGGTCAAAATAGGAGCGAGAGAAATTTGATAAAACAACGTAGATATTAATATAAATGTGAGACAACAGACCTTAAGTGTAAAATGAGCATGCAATGTCAGATCTTGAACACTTGGAAGCACTTTGGGAAGCACAGTCAAAGCATGCTCAACAGTTAACATGGAATAGATATCAAGAAATGTGTGCTTCAGTTTGGGAGTATGCCCAAGGTCGATAGGATACAAACGTCCATAGAACAAGAAAGTTTTGAGTTCCACCGCATGGAGCACTATCTTGGTTATCTTGCAGTGTGCAACACGCAGGTATCTCAGGTTTGACAACGGACGAGCTACTATCAGTTCATCATTCAAATGGCATCTAACCATACTGAACCACTCAAGATTAACGCAATTTGACAGCATGTCTTGAAGATCCTTCCGAGTGACATCTACCAAGTGCAAGTCAAGTGCTCTCAGATTCGGGAAACCGCTGAATTGAGGGGGTAGTTCAAATGATGCAACGCTAAGTTGAAGATGACGAAGCCGGGATATGCTTCCGTTGTCTAAAAGCTCGACCGGAAATCTGTACTGATCAATACGACCCTGGATGTCGACTGGTCCTAAATCAAGGGCAAGGCTATCTGTCCGCGATGATACAGCAAAAGCGACCCAGGTATTGATATGATCCAGTACCCTGTGGTCAAACCCAAATTTGATGACGAGCTCTTCAACAACAATGCACTGATGCTTCCGCATGACTGCATTCACATTGTCAATGAATTTCTGAGTGTACTGTTCTCCCCCAAACACGCTGTCACGGCACACTGTGAAGCCATCAAATCTCAGTTTGGGGCAAACTCTCCACACATATTTCCATTGACTTGACAGAATAGCGGTTCTTGCAGCTTCCTTTAGCGGCAATTTTGATAGAACCGTAGACAGCAGATCATCAGGAAGATCTGCAAACTGAACCTTTGCTCGCCTTTTCTTAATGACTGGTCCGTGGTAGTAACGCCTCAGTCTTTTTCTCGTGTGTGTTAGATCGCTCCCCATTTTGATTCTGCACACAAATGATGCCAGCTTAAGTATGAACAGATCCAGGAAACGAACATGGAAGGCAAGAACACCCGTGAAGATTGTTGCTGTATTCTACTATCCCTCATAAGTCATAACCAGATAAAAACATCAGCTCTATTTCTAGCAAAACTATAAAACGAAAGGTCTTTTTTGTTAAATTTTACTACAACAGTACCTATGATTTTGGGGATAGATTGGAGCATGGGGTTGGGTGTTTGTGAGGGCGGATCTAGGTGGCACACTAAGACTGAATTCGTGGGATTCAGTGGGGGTTAGCTCATCACTGGGTGACAAAAAACTTACCACTGGCAAAGATTGGGGACGCTGTTGAGACAGCAGCGGCGCGACGGCAGAACGGAACGGCGATGGGCGGCGACGCGGCAGCTGAGTTTGGTGGCCGGGGTCCGTGGTAGCGCTAAGCTACGGCACAGAGGCGGCTCTAGGCCACGGAGGGTGGTATTTCAGAGCCTCGTTGGGTCCGAAGTCCGATCCCCACTGGAGGTCGGTCAGGACAAGGGACTGCGACTGCGAGACGAGTCGGAGAAGAACGAGGGTGGACTGGGAGCGGAGATCCCGTTTTTTTCCCCCTAAAACCTAAAAAGTGCAGCTGTGCTGGTTTTTTTTCTTAAGAAATAACTCGAGATCTCGTCGGGGAGCTTAGAGATTGGAGATTAGCTTTAAAAAAAGTGCAGCTGTACGCTTCAGTTTTCCAGACCTACGGTTGAAAGTAAGAGCAACTCCAACTAGCTGACCCAGACGGACGCTGACCAATTCGGGCACCATCCTGTCCAATGTATACCTCTCAGGTCTCCGTTGGGGTCGGCGTCGGCTCGAGCTTGACGGGGGATGGTGGCATTAGCGGCGGCATGACGCAGTCGCCGGAAACAAAGAGCACGATGGCAATCGATAGACGCGCCAGATATGCCGTCTCCTCCTCCACCACCTTGCGCCGCTCTTCCTCCTCGCTTTCGTGGAGGGCGGCCGCCAGCATCGTCTGAAGGCGGCCTCCTCCTCCTGATCCTCGTCACGCACGACGAGGGGTGGCGGGGTGCCAGCCCGCACATGTTGGGCGCCGCGCCGGCACTACTTCTCGTGCTCGAGGGAGAACCGGACCTCCCAATCGGGTGAGTCTCCTGCATAGCTGGGGTTGAGGCACCGTACCGGTGTCAGCTGCTGCCGCCGGCGCCACACGTCCTCCGCGTGCGCCCGCGCCATCCACGGCACCGCTGATACTGGGATCCTCTCTGAATCCAAATGCCAGTAATGTGGCAGCGTGACGTCGGGTAGGGGACGGGGATGCGGTGCTTCCAGTGCCACCTCGTCTGGTGCACTGGCACGCTTATCCGCTGCCTCGCAGGGCGGGCAGACGCCGACGAAGGGGGGGGGCACACGCGAACGGGCGGCGGGGGCCTTGCCCTTATTCTTGTCGGCGAAGAAGCCCATGGTGACGCGCAGAATGGATGAACCTTGGAGCTTCCATGTGTCCCCAATCCATTGTGTGCCAATTAGGCTGGTCATAGTGGGGAGTAACTTATATTGGTGTCATGCATATGACATTAGTTTAAGTTACTACCTCCATAGTGCAAAGTAACATAATAGTAGTGTCATAGATGGATTCATTTATTAGCTCATAGACTCATTTTGCCCCAGAAAGCGCTATGTTACAGTAACATATTATGTTACCCCAAGCACCTTTTTCCTCATTAAATACGTGCAACGTAAGCAAAATTTTCTTGGGATGTGTTAAGTTACTACCTAAGTTATCCTCACTATGGCGAGCCTTAAAAAAACCAAGATCGTTAGAGAAATTCTAGATTCTCTAAAAGTTAGGCCTTTATAATAGTTCCTTCTGTCACTCATAACCAGATTAGAACAACCACTCCATAAAATTGCCTTATTTTCATTGCTAAAAATTTGAGCTAGCGAAAACTATAAAGTGGAACCATAAATCAGAAGGATAAATCAGAGATGGGTTTGAGTTGTGTGTGCGAGAGGGTGTAGGGCGGCGACAAAAACATACCAAAGGTGAAAGACTTTGGATGAAGTTGAGACAGCAGCGATGCAATGGTAGAATGGGAACAGCGATGAGCGGCGACGCGCTTGAGTTTGGGGGTTATGGTTGAAGCGGCGACGACGGCGGTGGCGGGCCTAGGTCATGAAGGGGTATATATATATATAGCGTCTGCGGGGCCGGTCCAGATTGAATGTCACTTTCTGCACACACACACACACAAAATTGGAGGTCGACCTGGACTCAAAGACGAATAGAAAGAGGAAGGTGGGAGTAGGGTGAACCGTGGGTATCCCGTGCAGTTAAATAAATCTAGACCATTAGATTAACTATAGCAGATTTTCCGAAATGTTGAGCCTTTGTAGTGGGTTTGAAGGGTCTTTAAAAAGAAGTCTTCGGTGCAAGGGTATAAAATTAAATTATATGAACTATAGTCTTTATATTTCTTCTTCCATGTAGGGCCCATTTGTCAGTGGGTTATCATTTTTTATCCTTTCTCATCTTGGCCATACCTCCCCCATCGTAGTCGCTCCTCTGTAGGCAAACTCTCCCAAGCTCTGGTGGAAGCCCAATGGTCCGAGGAGGCAAGGTCGTGCTGCGAAGAAAGCGAAGGGAGTGCAGCGTAGAACTCCAGGTCCTAACGAGGGGGGGGGAGGTAGCAACAGAAGATGGACGACCTAGAAGCCCCCACAGATTGATCGAATCGTTGACGGTTGAGTCTAGGCACACACTTAAAATGTTTTGAGTCCTATATATATCGGAGAGTAGGATTTCTTTTGCTCCTCATCTCTTTTCACTCTGGTGAGGACTCCTGACGATTACTCTTGTCTCTTCTACTCTCAAAATTCACCAAAAATTTTTTAGGAATCTCGCGAGTATTGTTTGGATTGTTCCGATGTCTTTGTGACGAGAACATTGTTCTCGATGCCTCCTGTCATTTAGGGGTTGTGGCAGTGTCCCGGGGAGTTGAGCTCCAAGGTATTGTCGTCACAAACATATCGTAGCAGTTCTGGAATACTTAAGACGGCCGACATCGAAAACTCTCCTATGCGGTTAGTGGCAAGATAACCCCGACGTCACCCAGTACTAGGGAGGTAGTTTGGGAGTATTGCCATAGCTTGTATAGTAGATGCGTTTCGAAGGTCCGAGGTAGACGGTTTACGGAAATAACTGGTTATGTGTTGAAGGATGGGTACAGCTCGATGTAGGATTAGAGTTGAGTGCGCGATGCTTCCCCTGTATCCCCAACACCTGATTGCATAACTGGAAACTTTCAGAAATTAATAGGTGGGTTCATCTTGTAGTTCATAGGCATTCTTCCAACAAATGCATGATATGGAGTTCGGGGTTCTACATTGAGTGAAGTAGTTTTATGACCGTTGTTCCGATCGGGAGTTGCATCTTAAAGGGTCCTTGGCTATGCTGATCCGGGGATTGTAAAACCCTTTTGTAACACGTTCCATAAGCTTTCAGCACGAATTTGACGAACGAAACTTCTATCTTGTATTTGTTCTATCTGCTCCTTGTTGTTTTATTCACCTTTTGTTCTCCCAAGTGGCTTCTCGTGAAGATTGTTGTTATCATTAAACTGTGGATTACATTCGTTCTTCTTGTTCGAATGTGCTTGTCAAGACTATGTTGCAATTTCTAGCCGTTGATTCAGCTTATATATTCTTTCAATCAATGGCTAATAGTTGTCATCTCATTCAGGATGGCTCCTAAAAAGGTTCTCAACGCTAACCCAGAGGGTGAAGAGGTTCCTGATCGTCCTCCTTCCCCTCCTCCTCCGTCTGAGGCCTGGAGAGCAATTATGCAAGCGACGAATCAGAACACCCAGATGATTTTGCAAATGATGCAGAACATTCAAGCAAATCAAGAAAATCAGGGTGCTCATGGGAACCAAGGCCGAGGCAATTTGTTCAACCAACCTCACTTTGCTACGCTCAACCAGTTCTTGGCAAACCAACCAAAGGCATTCAGTTACTGTGTGGACCCTCTAGATGCTGAAGACTGGATAACAGATATCAAGAAGCATTTCGAGTGCACTAACGTCAGGGCCGAGGACTATGTGAAGTTTGCAGCCTTCCAACTCGAGGACCAAGCCGCTGATTGGTGGCAGCAGTACAATGATTTCAAAGAGGGACGTGTAATCTCCTGGGATGACTTCTGCAAGGACTTTCGCTCTCACCACATGCCAACAAGTGTCATCGAGGGTATGCGTGAGCAATTCCGCAACCTGAAGCAAGGCTCAATGACTGTCTACCAATATAATGTCAAGTTCCAGAACCTTGCCCGCTATGCCAAGCAAGACATCCCAGATGCCAAGAGCAAGATCTATCAGTTTCGCGGTGGTCTGAAGGATGAACTCCAACTAGCTCTCACCTTGTTCGAGCCTGATGAGTTTGATCAATTCTATAACATGGCACTTAAGCAAGAGGCAGCCCAGCTCAAGATGGAAGCTTCCAAAAAGAGGATCGGAGATGCTGTTCACTCCTCCTCTTCTTCTCAAGTGGTCGCAAAGCAACAGAAGTTTTGGCTTTCACCTCCTCGAGTGATCCGAGCTCCCAACAACAACAACAACAATAAGAATTCTGGTGGTCGTGGTTTCTCCCACCCACCCAACCCAAGCAATCAGTCAAAGAATCATTTTCAAGCTTCCAAGTCAAGTGCTCCTTATCACCGTCCCCTCTCAGAAGTGGTTTGCAACAAGTGCACTCAGAAGGGTCATTATGCTAACAAGTGCCCCAACCCAAGGCGCCTTCCGCCTCCTCCACCTGTCAGCACTGCTATTGTCAAGCATAATCCAAAGGCAGCAAGAGTGAATCTGATGAATGCAACTCAAGCAAAGAATTCTTCAGAGGTGATACTTGGTAACCTTCCAATTAACTCTATTCCTGCAAAAATGTTGTTTGATTCGGGTGCTTCATGTTCCTTCATGTCATATCCATTTGCATCCAAGCATAATGTTCACTCTGAAGCTTTACCAAGAACTTTGAGTGTTATATCTCCTGGCAAGAGGTTGAGTTCTAGTATGGTGGCTCCGAATGTATCTATTCGCATGGGTGATTACCGCTTTCTGGCTTCTCCGGTTATTCTCGGCAATTCCGACATTGATCTTGTTCTTGGAATGGATTGGCTTTCCCAACATGATGCTCACATTGATTGTGCAAATAAGGAAGTCAAGATTACTCATTCCGACGAAGACGTGATTATCTTCGCCTCTCGAGATAACACAATCAGGCTATTCTCTCTCAATGACAAGGGTGAGATTAATGCCATCTCTCAAATTCCGGTGGTCAATGAATATGAAGATGTTTTCCCTGAAGAGCTTACAGGCATGCCTCCGCATCGTCAAATTGAATTTATCATTGAACTCGAGCCTGGTACTGAGCCAGCATGCCGGCGTCCGTACAAGCTCTCCCCTAAAGAGTTGAAGGAGTTGAAGAAACAGCTCGATGAGAAAGAGCGTATGGGTCTGATAAGGCCTAGCACTTCTCCTTGGGGCTGTGGTGTCTTATTTGTCAAGAAGAAGGATGGCACGAAGTGTCTTTGCGTTGATTACCGACCATTGAACAAGAAGACAATAAAGAACAAGTATCTGCTCCCCAACATCAATGAATTGTTCGAGCAGCTCAAAGGAGCTAAAGTGTTCTCAAAGCTCGATCTCCGGATGGGTTATCACCAGATCCGCATCCGTGAAGAAGATATTCACAAGATTGCATTCAGAACAAGCTATGGTTCCTATGAGTACACAGTCATGTCTTTTGGCCTCGCTAATGCTCCACCCACCTTCTCGAGAATGATGCACTACATTTTCAACCCCTACACCAACGAATTTGTGCTTGTGTATCTGGATGACATCTTGGTATTCTCCAAGAACGAAGAAGATCACGAAAAGCACCTCCGTCTGGTTCTCAACAGACTCCGTGAACATAAGTTCTATGCAAAGTTCTCCAAGTGCGAATTCTGGCTCGATAAGGTCTTGTATCTGGGCCATATCATCTCCGCTCACGGTATTGCGGTCAACCCTGAGAAAGTTGAAGCAATTGTCAACTGGGAACCTCCTCAGAACGTCAAGCAACTCCGAAGCTTCCTTGGTCTTGCTAGCTATTGCAGAAGGTTCATTGAGAACGTCTCCAAGATTGCCAAGCCTCTCTCCAACTTGCTGCAGAAGAATGTCAAGTACAACTGGTCTCCGGATTGTGATGTGGCATTCAAAACTCTCAAAGAAAAGCTCATCTCTGCTCCGGTTCTTACTCCTCCAGATGAGTCCAAGCCCTATGAAGTATTCTGTGATGCTTCTCTTCGAGGACTTGGTGGTGTGCTAATGCAGGACAAGAAGATTGTGGCATACACTTCTTGTCAATTGAAGCCAAGTGAGAAGAACTACCCCACACATGATCTCGAGCTAGCAGCTGTGGTACACGCCTTGATCACGTGGAGACACCTTCTGTTGGGCAGAAAAGTCGACATCTTCACCGATCACAAGAGCTTGAAGTACATCTTCACACAGCCGAACCTGAACCTTCGCCAGACTCGTTGGGTTGAGATGATCCAAGAGTATGATCCAAGCATCGAATACACACCTGGCAAGGCCAATGTCATTGCAGATGCCTTGAGCAGAAAGGCATATTGCAACAGTCTCCTTATCAAGCCGTTTCAGCCTGAGCTTTGTGAAGCATTCAGAAAGCTCAACCTCCAAGTTGTTCCGCAAGGCTTTCTTGCAAATCTTCAAGTTGCTCCTACCTTGGAAGATCAGATCCGTGAGGCCCAACTCAGTGATGCTATGATGCAGAAAGTGAAATATGGTATTGCAAAGGGTACTCCCAAATACAAGTGCTATCGCGTTGATGAGAGAGATACCTTGTTCTTTGAGGACAGACTTGTGGTTCCCAAGGGTGATCTCAGGAAGCTCATAATGAACGAAGCACATGACTCCCTCCTCTCGATTCATCCTGGAAGTTCCAAGATGTACCAAGAGCTCAAGCAATCTTACTGGTGGACTCGCATGAAAAGGGAGATTGCCCAATTCGTGAATGAATGTGATGTCTGTAGAAGAGTGAAGGCAGAGCATCAACGTCCAGCCGGTCTTCTCCAACCTCTTCCTATTCCCGAGTGGAAATTCGACCACATTGCAATGGATTTCGTCACTGGCTTTCCCAAGTCCAAGAAGGGGAATGATTCGATCTTTGTTGTCATTGACAAGCTTACCAAAGTAGCTCACTTCCTTCCAGTCAAAGAATCCATCAATGCAGCTCAACTGGCAGAGTTGTACACTTCCAGAATTGTGTCCTTACATGGCATTCCTCAAGTTATCTCCTTAGACCGTGGAAGTTTGTTCACATCCAAGTTCTGGGACTCCTTTCAGTCTGCCATGGGCACTAAGATCCGTTTCAGCATTGCGTTTCACCCTCAGACTAGTGGTCAAGTCGAGAGAGTGAACCAGATTCTAGAAGACATGCTCAGATCTTGTGTCATCTCTTTTGGCATGAAGTGGGAAGATTGCCTTTCGTTTGCCGAGTTCTCTTACAACAACAGTTTCCAAGCAAGTGTCGGCAAAGCTCCGTTTGAAATCCTCTATGGCCGAAAGTGTCGTACTCCTCTCAACTGGTCCGAGACTGGTGAACGTCAACTTCTTGGAAATGACTTGATCTCAGAAGCCGAAGAAATGTGCAAAGTCATACGTGAGAATCTCAAGGCCGCTCAGTCGCGTCAGAAGAGCTACTATGACGGCAGGCATCGTGATTTGGCCTTCAACATTGGTGATCATGTCTATCTCCGTGTTTCTCCTATGAAAGGAACCCAAAGATTCGGTATCAAAGGCAAGCTTGCTCCTAGATACGTGGGCCCTTTCAAGATCCTTGGCAAAAGAGGCGATCTAGCCTATCAACTTGAGCTCCCTTCCAACTTCGCTAATGTTCATGATATGTTTCACGTGTCTCAACTCCGCAAGTGCTTCAAGACACCTGAACGCACCATTCCGTTCGAGGAGATTGATCTTCAACAAGACTTGTCTTACCGAGAGCACCCCGTTGCTATTCTTGAAGAAACCGAGCGCAAGACCCGCAACAAGTCAATCAAGTTCTTGAAAGTTAAGTGGTCACACCATACCGACCGAGAAGCTACGTGGGAACAAGAAGATCACCTTCGTTCCGAGTATCCTTCCTTCTTCCTGTCCTAGATCTCGGGACGAGATCTTTTCGTAGTAGAGGAGAGTTTGTAATGCCCCGGATGTAACACTTTCCCTATATGGCAATATATAAACTTTGGCTTCATCATTTCCGTTCTGGGTTCTTCGTCTTTTCGGTTTCGTCATTTTGTCGTGTGTGTGTGTGTGTGTGTTCATTTCATCGATGTCATGTTGTCATGTGCATTGCATTGCATTTGTGTTGTCACTTGCATCCGATCCCACTCGTCTCTTCCCGTTGTCCGTTTCGAGTTCCAACGCTCTCACACGTGCCCGTGGCATCCCCGAGTCCTTCTTTCGTGTTTGGCCGTGTAACGTTTCCGGAATGACGTGAGACTTGTCATGCGATGTTGTTTTGGTACGTGTAGGCCGCCTGTCAAGTTTCGTCGCGTTCGGAGTTCGTTTGATACTCCAACAGTTAACCTAGTGGGCTAAAAGAACCTCTTCTTTGAGGCCCAAGACCCCCTCCACAACAGCCCACCAACCCAGCACAACCCTTCCCATCATCTCGATCGTCGATTTGTGATAGCGTGGCCGAAAACCGCTCCCCATTTCGACTCTCCTAGCTCCTTGTGCCTATAAAAACGTCCACCCCCTCCATTTTGCGTCCAAACCCTAGCTCCTCTCTTTTTTTTCCGTTTCTCTTAGCGTCCGGCAGTCCCTCCACGCGCCGGACGTGTCCGCCGGTGCCAGACACGTCCGCCGCCGCCCCCACGTCCAATCCAGGGACGCCACGTCACCGCGGCTGCCCAGCCTCCCACCGCGGCCCGCGAGGCCCGAGGAGGGCCCGCTGCCGCCGCCGTCCCGGGCCGCGCCCCGCCCGCCCCTCCGCCCGATCTCCTCCATCGCCGGCGCACGACCCCGCCACCTCGCCGGACTGCATCGCCGCCGCCCGACGTCGCCTATCCACCACCGGCCGGTGCTGCCACGCCGCCAGCCGCCGCCGCCTCCGACTGCACCGCGCCGCCGCGGGCGTCAAGACCCCTCCGCCGCCGGCCACCTTCCAGCCCCGCCACCGGCCCTCAACCGCGCTCGCCGCCGGGTCCTCGCCGGCCTCCTCCGATTCATGCCGGAGCGCCGGTCCGCTCGAAGCCGCCGCCCGATCGGATCGGAGCCAGATCGCTCCCGCGGGCTGGAAACCCTAACAGGCCCCGCGCCCGTAAACCCGCTCCACGCCCGCACCCGATCCGCTGGGTCAACCCGACCCGCGAGGTGATCCCCTGTTTTTTGCTAAGTCTTTTGTTTGTTTTCTTATTGTCTGATGGCATTTTGTGATGGCGATAACTTTTACTGTGCTTGTCCGATTTGTGCATATGATATGTCAAAATGATCGTGGTGATGTGTACTATGTTTTGTTCCATTGTGTCATGCTTGTTTGAGTCCATCTAGATGTCTTAATCATCATGACAAGAGTGCTACTTGATATAAACTGCTGCTACTTGTTATTTTCATGCCATGTTTGAGATGTGATAACTTGATGCATGTTTATCCAAATGAAGCAAATGAGATGTCAAAATGTTCATCATGAGATGCTCTACATGTTGGTTGCTATAGCATGCATGTTAGAGTTCATATTGCCATGTTTATCTCTGTTGCAAAAGTGCATGTGGCTGTTAGGTTTTGTAACTTGTTACGAGATGCCTAGTTGAGGAGCTCGTTGCTATTGATGTGTTTGTCCCCATGTCACATGCTCATATGTTTTAGATTCTACATCATGTGATCTTTGCTGTGGTGCAAACCAATTGCCCTGTTATGCCTTGAGTAGACTTAAACATGGTCGCAAACATGCCTTAATAATGTTATTGTTTTAACACTTCGTGAAATTTCACCAAGTCTGGAATCTGTCATATCCTGATGCTATGTTTGCTTGATGCTCTAGGCAAATCCATGTTAGTTTTGGGGTGGCCATTGATCATTCCTTGTTGTAGATGTTGTTGTCTATCCATCCATGCCCTCACATGCTCATTTGGGTTGCTGTAGCCTATTTAATTCTTGCTCCCAAGTTGCTATAAAATATTACTGTCAGGTTTTTACTGTCATGATCAAAATGTTGTAGCTTGTTGCTATTGATCCATGCCTCCTATGGAGTTGCTCCAATGGAGTTGTTTGCTGTAGGATATGTCTACTTCATGTCCATGCTTCTTGTCACCATGTTTGTTTGCTGTATAATATATATTTCTTGCTCTGAAGTTGCTATGTGGTTGTTAATTTCAGCTTTGCATTGTTTCTTGTTTCGGGTGTATCTTTTAGTCCGTTGCTCCGTTTTGAGCGTGCCCTACATGAAACTTGTGTGGTTTTGCATGTAGATTCATAATATCATCTTATTAACATGTTTGGAGTATGTTTGCTTGATGTTTGGGTGCATCTTGCACCGTTGCCATGCTTATCTTGTTTTGATCATATCTTCTAGACCGTAGCTCCGTTTTAAACAAACTTTATATGAAACTTGACTAGTATTTCGTGTAGATCATCTTGGTGCATGTTAACTTGCTGTTTAACAACTTTAACTTAAGGTTTGTTCAGATCTGGACTAATTTCAAACTATGCTTATGAGGACTTACCGGACTTGTCTTAAGTAGTTTCCGGCCTCATTTAAACCTGTTGTTTCTTGTGTTGTTTCTCTGTGCTTCCTACCTTGCCATGTTTTGCATCCTAAATAGGCTTGTCTTGCATCCTACTTGCTTGAGTATATTGTCTTGTTCTTGTGCTGTTTCTCTGTGCTTCCTATGTTGTCATGTTGTGCATCCTAAGTGCATCTGCAGTGCTTCCTAAGTGCATCATACATGCATCCTGTAGTTTGTGCATTGCACCTTATTTGATTTCGTGCCTCGTGTGTTCTTGTGTTGAGTAGAGCCGGAAGCCGAGACCGAGTACGAGAACGAGGTTACTACCGAGGTTGAGAACGAGGAGTCGTCTTACGATCCCATCGACAACACAACAGGCAAGATGACCTGACCCAGATATCATTACTATCTTTGCCTATTGCTAGAAGTCTCGCTCTTTAGCTTATTGCCTCGATGCCCATGTTTGTTTGTCAGCCTCCTATTGTAACCATGAATCTGTCTAACCACCCCAACCTATGCAAACCTTTGATTGGCTACGTAGGCTTCGCTCGGCCCCTCTTATAGCATTGCTAGTTGCAGGAGAAGATTGAAGATTCTTGCTTCATGTTGAAGCTTGTTGGGATATCACACTATATAAATTCTTAAATGAAATCATCTATATATTGGTAATGGGTGGAAGGCTGAGCCTCTTGCTTGGTGATTTGTTCCACTCATGCCGCCCTAGGAACCGTATAAACCGGTGTTATGTTCCTTGATTTTGCGTTCCTCACACGGTTGGGGTTATGGGACCCCCTCGATAAACCGCTTAGCGCTAAGTCTTTTCCAGCAAGTCCCAACATTGGTACTATTTGCCTAAACAACTAAAAACTTGCATAGGGAGTAATTAACCCTCTTCTTAATCAACAACCCGGGCCAGTGCTCCACATGAGTGTTGGTCCAAACTGGGCAACCTGCGGGGCCACCTTGAGGAAACCCGAGGGCTGGTAAAAACCCGTAGCTTGTCCCATCCGGTCGTGGCCTGAGATGAGATACGCGCAACTACTATCAGGGTGTCGGCACGCCGGGAGGATTTTCTGGATTGGTCTTACCTTAGTCGGAGTATCTTGAGCACGGGATTCCGAGAATACTCGGGCCTTCCCACCTTGGAGTTGCGACTCCGCGGATCGTGGGCTTGTAATGGGCCAAGTTGGAACACCCTTGCAGGGTTTTGAACTTTCGAAAGCTGTCCCGTGGTTATGTGGCAGATGGGAATTTGTTAATATACGGTTGTAGAAAACTTGACACCATGTTCAGAACACACTACCAGCGTGAGTACCGTGACGGTCATTTTCCGAAAGGGGTTCGGGAAGTGAACACGGTGGGGTTATGTTTGACGTGCTTAGATAGGATCACTTCGTGATCACTTTGTCGCCCGTGGCACTTCTCTTCTCGCTCTTAACACGAAAGCTAGTGCTAGTGCAGCTGCAACCTTTTATTCGTTCTTCAGCCTTGTTCCACACCCAAGGCTTAGATAGTTGTGTTACCCGGGAACGGGATTGCTGAGTCCTCCGTGGCTCACAGATTCTACACCACACCAGATGCAGGTACTCATATGAACTACTCAGGTGACGGCACAGAGCTGTACTAGGAGTACGATGAAGAACGTAGCCGTTACTATGTGCAATGTCCCGATGATCAGTAGTGGTTTCTACTAGGGGCGATTCGAACCTGTGGTTTTATGTATTTTGGTATCTTTCCTTTGGATCTTCACCCGTAGTCGGGTTGTGATGTTTTGGATGATGTTTTGCTATGTAATGTATTGTGTGACGTGGCGAGTGTAAGACAACTATCCTTTTGCAATTTCATCCCTATTTTTACATGAGTCGTGCAAAGATACCGAACTTGAGATCATTCCAGAATGGGCTTAAACCTTTAAGTCGTGCCTCAACACGTAGGAGGTATAGTCCCATCCTGGGCATTACACCTTCCACCCATTGCCAAGTTTATAGGTGTGTTAAGATATATAAGATATATTGTGATATTCCCAAAACATCAAGTTCCAACAACAAGTTCCAACATGGAGCAATCTTCATCTTCACCTGCAACTAGCAATGCTATAAGAGGGGCTGAGCAAGCGGGTAACATAGCCAAACAAAAGTTTGCTAGGAAGGTGTCAAAGTTTAGAGGTTTCATGGCAACAAGGAGAGGCTGGCAATAAAGATGGGTAGCGCGACATATATCGATAGCATCGAGACATCTAGCATGGCATTGATAGTAAAGGTATCTAAGGGGATGGTCATCTTGCCTGGGATTCCGCAAGGAAGAAGAACGGGTCCATGAAGTAGTCGAACAAATCCTCACACTCCGCAACGGAACCGAAGCTAACAAGAGAAGCATACCGGAAAGAAGCAAACAACAGGGTAAACACACATATCATAAACATGGCATACGATGCACATCCAAGTATGATGCATGTCCGGTTTAAATGTGTATGGCATGGCAAGGTGCACAAACAATACTACAAGTTAAGTGGAGCTCAATATGCAACGAGTTGCATATTGACGAAACACCACATTTTATTTATTTAGTTGACTCTCGTTTATTTACAAGACGAGATTACATGTTTGTTTACATGTTAAGGGGTGAAGCACAAGTAACTACCTATTTAGACAAGTTTAAATGAGGCCAGAATGACAAACAACAATTCCGGAAAATCCCCATGTGCATATTTTGAATTTGGTACTATTCTGCCTATTACCGCATTTTAAAGTTGTTAAACAGCAAAACAAAGTGCATCATGATAATCTACACATTTTCCACCCCATTTACATATAAAGTTTATTAAATTTGGAGCTACGGTTATTTAGTTATGAATTAAACCATTTTAACATGTTATTAACACAAAATTAAACAAACAACAAGTTAAACATTTTTAAACGTGCATGAAAGTTGGTTATTATGAAACTAGACAATATTCTGAGCATTTTACATATATAAAGTTTTTACATATGATGTACTGTTTGTGAGTTACTACATGCATGAAGTAGAGGGACTTAACTGTAAATATGCAATTTCTGGATTATTACAAAAATCGCAGGATCAGGAAAAAAAAGGATTGGGCCAAAACTGGCAGGCTGGGCTGCTCACATTGGGCCTGTTGGCCTGTCGGTGGGGCGGAGCTGGGCCTTAGCGCTGGCTGGGCCTGGCGCAGCGGGAGGGGGTGCTGCGGGCGAGCGGGTCGACGGAGACAACCGAATGGCGCTAGCGATGCGGTTCGGGCGAGCTTAACGGGCACGGCGGCGGATGGAGGAGAGCCCCGACGAGCGGCGCGAAGGGCGGCGGGATCTTGGGCGACTTGATGCGGTGGCGGGCCGGCAGAGATAGGTTCCGGCGAGGCAGGAGGCCTCGGGCTGACGTGGTTGACCCGCGGCGAGGTGCGGGAGGTGGGCGCACCCGTGGGAAGGAGGCGTCGGAACTCAGACGCGACACGGGGCTCGAGGGCGACAGCGAGGCGCGGGTCGGCCGGAGATGGGACTGGGATGACCGGAGACGACAAGGGGTGTCGAGGCAGGACCCTGCACTGGATAGAAGACACGATGCTCAAAGGAGAGAAGAACCAGGGGAAGGGGAAGAAAAGAAAAGGAGGGGGCGCGGCGAGCAGTTCCTGGAGCTCGGCGTCGAGATCCTGGCAGGTTCGGGCGATGGAGGAAGCAGCTCCGGCGGAGGCGCTCGCCGGCGTGGTCCCAGAGACGGCAAGGGAGCGAGGTCGCTCGGGGCCTGTTGCAGCTCGGGCGCCGAGGAACTCCACATGGCTGTGGCTGGAGGTGGCTGCCTCTGGCTGACGTGGGAGGGGAATTTTTGGATCGGGAGGGATCCCGATGGGGAAGGAGGCTGGTGCTCGGTGGTTGGTTCAATGTGGACTCCGAGGAGGATTTGGGAAGAGAGTGGCGGCGGGGAGGAGGATCCCTAGAAAATAGGGTTTGTCCAAATGGATTAGGGATAGACTATATATATATATATATATATATATATATATATATATATATATATATATATATATATATATATAAATGGAAAGTGGGGAGTTGGATCATCCGATCAAAATTCGACGGTCGAGAATAGATAGGCTAGGAAAGTCTAAATAAGAAACGGAGATGTTTTAGGGATGTTTGGTGATGATCCGAACCCATCGGTCACGACTGCCCGGGTCGGGTTCGGGACAGTTTCGGACGTGCAGTCGAGGGGGTAAAACTGGGTTGTGTAGAGAGATTGGGCTGAGAAGAGAGGGAGAGAGAGGGGGCCCGGCGACAGGTTTCAGAGCACTGAAACGTCCGACGTTTAAACCGGCTATAATGCCGCTATATGTTTAACGGTTGGGCTATCAAACAAACTCCGAATGCGATGAAATTTGACAGGCGGTCTACCTACGCTATAATAAGACCGCACGCCAAGTTTCAACCCATTCTGAGAACATTTTCCGGCCACTTATAAAATAAATATTCGGAGGTGCCGCGGGCACGTGCGAGTGTGTCTGGACTCAGAACGGACAACGGAGAGAACTGGGGGAACCTGAACGAATGCAAGTTTTGAAAACATGCTGATGAAATGCACATGATGACAAGGCAAAGTGCAACACGCAAGCAAATGACATGGCAACGATGACGAATAACTGGCTGACACCTGATGACCCACAACCGTAAGGGATCTATTGCAGCGTTTTCGATAAGTAAGAGTGTCGAACCCAACGAGGAGCAGAAGGTATTGATAAGAGATTCTGAGCAAGAAATTACTGCAAGCACTGAAAGATAACTTTTTAGGGGTTTTCTCGATATAAGCAACAGGAAAGTAAAAACAAGCAATGTAAAAGGCACTGAGATTAACAAGTGGCCCAATCCTTTCTTAGCAAAGGAGAGGCCTAGCAACTGAACTTATAAAGGCTAAAGCGTTCCTGAGGACACACGGGGGAGGTAGTCATGTGCTTTCGCCATATTCCGTATCGATACTATGTTATGTGTTGATAAGTGTTGAGTGGGTGGATCTATGCTAGTACATTCTCTAGACTAAGATGAATGCACTCTTATGATTAAACACCTTGCAAGCATCCGCAAATACAAGATAGAATTTAAGGCAAAAGCCTAACCATAGCAATACGATCGAGGATCCATTATTCCCTTATGCAAAAGCGTGCGAACTGGGGTTCAGGTTTCTATCACTCCGGCAACCCACCGTAAGCATTCTTTGTACACAATGTATTCTCCTAGGTCCTTAATAAGGCGAAGTGTTGAGTGTTCGACTCACACAACACCACTAGTAGAATGACAACGCAACTTAAGTATCAAACAACACATATTACTTCAACAGCATATGACTACTAACAACAAGACTTTCCCCATGTCCTCAAGAACTAAGGTAACTACTCACGAGACATAAAAGAGATCATGATCAGTGGAGATAAATGGGTGATAAACAATCTGGACATAATAATATTTCTCCAACAAAACTCAATAGCATTCACCACAAAGTAGTAATCAACACCGATGGAGTAGAGAGGATAGGTAGTACGAGTTACAACAGAAGTTGCAATTGTGAGATGAGATTTGGATGAAGATGGAGATGGTGCTGGTGTTGGGGATGATGTTAATGATGATCTCGATGATGCCCGTGACGATGGTGATGACGATGGCGACGATCTCCCCTTCCGGGAGGTGATCTCCCCGGCGGAATCTGCCCGCCGAAGATGGCTTTTTCTTCTCTGTAGGTTTCCGCCCCGGAGCGGCGGCGGAACTCCGTAAAAACTCTCCTTTTTAGGGTTTTCAGATAACGGAGAGTATATAGGCAAAAGGGGGCAGCCGGAGGTGGGCCAGGGGCTCCAGGTGCCCCCCGGCGCGGCCAAGGGGGGGGGGGGCGCCCCCAGGGCGCTTGGGCACCCTGTGGCCCCCCTCTGGTTGCCCTTTCGCATGTCTTCGTGATTCGTCCGGAAAATATCCTCCGTCGATTTTCAGGTAATTTGGAGGTATTCTTCTTCAGCAACTCAGCGTCCACTTTTCATCGCTGAATCCTGCGTCTGCTGCTTCGGCACCGGAAAGTTGCAAACTTTGTAAAATAGGCCAAAACAACATAAGAACATCATCGTAATGTGAAATATATCAATGAATAAGGATAAATTATGATACAAAATAGTGATGCATTTTGGACGTATCAACACCCCCAAGCTTAGACCTCGCTTGTCCCCAAGCGAATACTGAGCTCGGTAAACCTGTCCACAAGTTTAGAGAGTGAAGTGTCGATAAATAGAATACGGACAAGAAGCATCATAGTTTCTTCACCAACTCAAATATCCTCAACAGCAATCTTCAACTCATAAGGCCCTTATAAAAGAGTGGTAACACTTATATTCGGAAGTAGGGCTAAGGAAACTCATTGAAACATGGCAAACATGTCCTTTGGTCAAAGAACAACTAATAACTTTTACTTTTGCTCTTTCTTTATGTTTTGATGAGATTAATTGAAGCTTTTGAAAGAACATGTTTATCAGGCAAGAAGTGAAAGTGTTAACACAAAGGAAGATATTTGCCTTAGCTGGGCTTGACAAACAACTTACTTATCGAATGATAATGTCAACAAGGATATGATATGACAAATCTTAATGCAACTTTATATGAATGAATCCTTATCAACATCAAATGTCTGCTCTCTTTGAGAAATAGAAAGGAGTAAGAATAACTGACTCAATCTAAAATTAAAAGATAGGCCCTGCTCTAGGGTAGTAGGGAAAACTCATGTGCTATCCTTAAATCAAACAGAATGAAAACAAGTTTTGAAAGGTGCATGGTTTGTCAACGAATGCTAATAGATAACTCAATTGCTTCTTGAGCTGGACAAGTTTCGAGGAACGGCTCCCGCACGAGGACGATCACATCCTCTTATTCTCCTTTGTTTATCACTGCCAAAGTTTTCTGATTTCTCATGAACAAAGCGTGAAGGAGGGTTTGTTTGTTATATTATTTTCGAGCCGGGCGCACTCTTTGCCAGTTCCTTCTCGTATTATGGGTTTGCACATTAGACATGCAATCCCGGGGTGAAGCTTGTCCAACTCAAAAAGACCATGAATTAACTATTACTTCCTCATGAGCTAAAACAGATGCAAAAAATAAAAGATTTTTGAACATTTAAGGATAACACATAAATTCTGTACTTTAGGAGGTGGTAGTGGAATACCACGAGTAGGAAGGTATGGTGGACTCATATGGAACGTATTGGTTTAAAGGGTATGGATGCACAAGCAGAATTCCGCTTAGTACAGAGTTAGGCTAGCAAAGGTTTTGAGAGAACAGACAATTGATGATGACTAAGATGCAAAGCAATATAAAGCATAAACATTGAGGTAAGCATAACACATCAAGTTGTCTTCCTTATCAGCATAACACTTCAAGCATAATAACATAAAGGTTTTGGCTATGTCGATACTTTTAAGAAAATCATGCTTGTTGTTATGACCAAAGCTATGTTTGCCAAGACTAAATAAAGTTTTCACAGCCATACCTGATATAAGGTCAATACTCCTCATAAGAATCATCATATAAGGTCGATTGCGTGAAGAGAATACCGAGTGCAGCAAAAGGAACCAATAAACTTCTCATTAATATTCCACCATAGACGACTCCACACTCACGGATACAATCTCTCCACCTAAGGAGTGATAGACCTCAATGCACACACCTATTTCATATAATAACCTCCCTAAACATGATATGACTCTACTTGACTCTAAAAGACAAAAGGTAAAGATAAAGATACCGGGCACTCCCCCAAGCTTGGAACAAGCCAAGGGAATGTCGTTACCCAAGGAGATTTCACTCCTCATCCTTGTTGGCGTTGATCACGTAGTCTTCGGCGAAACGCTTCCATGGAAGGGGTTCTCCAGTCGCATATGAGAAGTTTGTCTCCTGAATCCTGCATTCAGCACCCATACCCATGCGCATAAACCTTAGTTCATACTCACAGTTCTGGTTATGTAGATCATAAATTTGCCCTTGGAGCTCCTCAATCCTTTCTTCAGACGCAGTGATGCTTTTCCACATCTCCTTCATCTCCTTCAGGAAGTAGGTCTTCAGCTCGTCGATGATGTCAAAGTTAGCTTCAACACCACGCTCAATCATCTTCTTGTACTCGAAGACTTCTTGCTCCACTTCTTCCAGCCTGGTCTGGATGCTCCCCTCCTTGATAGGTCCCTTCAGATCTTCTTGATGAAGGACACCGTCCTCCATCCGAACAACCTGAGGGTGCTTCTTCACCTCAGCGAGGTAAGGGTTGATGACGTTGACGACGAACTTGTCCTTGGGGGAACTTGGAGAAGCCATGGCACCTAGATTCAGCTGAAAGATTCCCTGGCAGAAATAGATCGAAAAGAAAACACACGAAATCGCAAGATACGTTGCCGGAACAATCCGGGCAAATATATAGCAAAAATTTATGCACAGAAAGGAAGGTAACAGGCTAAAGCGGGGTCGGAGACGGACTCCCGGGTGTCCAGGCGCCCTGGCGGCGCGGCCAGGAGGTAGGGCGCGCCAGGGGGGCGCCTGGACCCCCTAGAGCTCGTCTCCGGCTCCACATAGGCTCAAAATTTTACTAATTTTGCAAAAACTCGTAATACGGAATTTTATGGCGGTTCACGATGTTTCCTTACCGTACTACATACCTTTTCTTTATTCTGCTTCTGCTGGCGTCTGAAACAGGGCTGCAACATGTTCTTCTGTGACGCCCGGATAATTAAGCTATAGTAAATGTCTGCTAATGATGCCACGTCACCACGGTTACTGTTGATATCTCGTGTTAGCTGAAAACCGATTCGAATTCAAAATTCAAAATCAAGTCAAACATCGAAAGTTTTCGAACACTCAAACTAAAATGTTCAAAGTGTGGCAAATACTCTCTAGTTACTTGTCATGTTGAAACTCTATTTTATAAAATGTTATTGATGCCCTAAATTAAATAAAACAGGGACTAAATAATTATTTAAATGATACTAAGAATAATAAACCATTACAACTATTATATTTTTATGTGCCAAATTATTATGGTAGTGGAATAATTACTAATGTTGATTTAGGGGTTAGTGTTGTATTTTATAAAACAAAAAAAAATTAAAATAAAGCTAAATAGAAAATAGAAAGGATTTAAAACAAAAGGAAAATACAAAAGAACATAATTTTTAGTAGGACAAAGCCCTTGGCCCAACTGGGCCGAAGCCCACCTACCCACTACTTAACCCACCCCACCCCAATCCTAATCACACCGACACTCCCACTGCCCCCACCCCGCGATTCCCCCCTCGTCTCTTCCCACTCCACCCGATCTGGATCGGAGATGGGGGCGCACGCCCGATTCCGCCGCCGCACGGAGCTCCTCTGCCCCGGCCAACACCGTCGCCATCTGGAACCGCCCCGACCCCGCCCGGAATCGCCTCCCCGTCGGACCACCTCGGCCATCGCCCGCCGTCGCCGGCTACCTCCCCGACGGCCGACCCCGAGCCTCGCCGCCGTACCCCTGCATCGGGGGTGAGCCCTCTCCTTGTCTCCCTCTTCTCCTACCCCGTCCCAGTGCGCACACCGTGTCCCGACCGCGCGACGCGCCCGCCTCCCCCCGCATCCCACTGCCTCGCCTGCGCCACCCATCCGCGTCGCCAGCCTCTACCCCGCCGCGCCATGGCTGCGCCGGCTCCGCCCTCCGCTCCACTGCTGCCGCTGCTCCTAGGCACCGGCCTCCGCTCGACCCGGCGGCCTCGCCCCGCAGCGCCGAGCGCCGCGCCTCGCCACCCCTGTACGCACGCCGCTCGACTCCCCTCCTGCCGCGGCCGCCCGCTCGCGGCCTCTGACCGCACCATCCCCACGCTCGCCGGACCGCCGCCCCGTGCCGGCCGCATCCCCTCGCTGCGCCGCGCCGGCC
>LR738712.1:642428531-642487174 GCA_902687465.1 Secale cereale
CCCCCCCACATTGTCTCGACTGCCCCGCTGGATTATCAAAAGACACGATCAACGAGATCGAAGACCAGGACCCGGCACCGCACATCACTTTCCCCTTAGTTGCTCGACACTACTGGGTTACTATCGAGTGCCGAGGGTGAGACCTCATCAGCACTTCTGATGTTAACCTTGTAGGTTAGTTCATCGGTAGTGGTCATCGAGGGTGATTCCTCTTTCTCCACTCCCGATAATGACACTGTCATGCAGCTCCTCAAGAGTGGACCTCGAGGGTGACTCCTCTTTCGTTCACCTTGATGATAAACATCAGGTGGAATTCCATCGAGGGTGATTTCCTCAGGTTTTCCTTTGGTGTCAGACACACAGTTACTATGGTTACTATGACTTTACACTGAACCTGGTTACTAAAGACGTGTCGACCCTGAGGGGTACCCGCGCGAGCTTAATTGCGAGTGATGTGTAGTCGGGTTGACCTGGAAGGTGCTCGCGAGATAAATACGAGGCGTGGCCGGGCACTCGCCCTTGCCGCAAGTTCTCGAGACGGGGCGATGGGGTCACATTTTCGTGAGTCTCTGCTCGTTACCGCGCGTTCCCAAGACACTAAACGGTTTGGATATTTGATCCGAGGGGCCTCTGGCCTGATAGCGCTAACCATCACGTGGGCATAGTATGGGCGTTCTGCGTCGTATGCATCAGCCGAAGCTTAACTGACGTCATTGCGACTGAGCGGCGCGCGCCGGGTTGGACTGGTTAGGCTCCTACCTTTTTAAAGGTGGTTGCTAGGTCTGCTCACCGGCCGCCCTCGCAACGTGCAGGAGTTCCCGGGGCGATTGGCCCATGACCCCTGGGAGCATAGGGTTTAGTCCGGCGTGCATGACCTCTCTATTGAGTCTAGGTCGGGTTGCGGCGTATTGTTTGGCCGAGGGCGGGCATGACCTGATGGTGTATCCGGCCAGAGTTAAGCAAGCGTGTTGGGTAAGTTGGTGCACCCCTGCAGGGAAGAAAACATCTATCGATAGCCTGTCCTACGGTAACGGACACTTGGAGTTGTATCCCGATCGCTACAACTAGAACTGGATGCTGAGGCATTGTTTGGATATGTTGCTTCGGGAGTCGAGAAAGGATCCCGGAGCGTTGGAACAACAACATATTTATGACTTATGTTATACTACTCTACTTCCCCCTCTTGCTGCAAGACGGTGGTTTCCAGAAGATGCTAGTCTTCGATAGGACTAGCTACTCCCCCTCTTATTCTGGCATTCTGCAACTTAGTCCACAGATACTACCCTTTTCATTGATACCGATGCATATGTAGTGTAGATCCTTGCTTGCGAGTACTTTGGATGAGTACTCACGGTTGCTTTGCTCCCCCTTTTCCCCCTTCTTTCTTCTTGCTGGTTGATGCAACCAGATGGTGGAGTCCAGGAGCCAGATGCCACACTTGACGACTACTACTACCCCAACGGAGCCTACTACTACGTGGAGACAGCTGACGACCAGGAGTAGTTAGGAGGTCCCAGGCAGGAGGCCTTGCCTTTTCGATCGTGTTGTTTTTGTGCTAGCCTTCTTAAGGCAAACTTGTTTAACTTATGTCTGTACTCAGATATTGTTGCTTCCGCTGACTCTTGTGTTTTCGAGCTTATGTATTCGAGCCCTCGAGGCCCCTGGCTTGTAATATAAAGCTTGTATTATTTTAATTTGTGTCTAGAGTTGTGTTGTGATATCTTCCAGTGAGTCCTTGATCTTGGTCGTACACATTTGCGTGCATGTTTAGTGTACGGTCAAATCGGGGGCGTCACACCGTGGTTTGGGTGCGCCCCGTCGGGCGCTCGTCGCCCCATGTGCCCGTCGCCCGTAACCCAATATGGCCCTCTGGGCCAATGACACATGGGGCCCGCCCCCCAGAAAAAAAGGAAAGTTTTAAAAAATAATAATAATAAATAGATAAATAAATAAAACTATTAATTAATTAATTAATTAACAAATTAATTAAGTTAATTAATCACATTTAGATTAACTAAAACATACTTAATCTAACTAAACTGTTAGTTTACTGCCAATGACGGGTGGGACCCACTGGTCAGTTTGACCAGTCAACCATGATGACGTCAGCATGATGTCATGCTGATGTCATAAATCCTTTTTCGATTTAATTTAATTAATATTAAATTCCAGAAATTAATAAAAACTTTAGAAAATCATATCTTTTAAACCGTAACTCGGATGAAAATGCTTTGTACATGAAAGTTGCTCAGAACGACGAGACGCATCCGACTGCGCAACCCGTTCGTCCACTACACCTCTCTATCATACCGAACATGCAACATTCCCCTCTGTTTCATCTGCCCGAAAGTGCCTAACACCAGGGATACTTTCCCGGATGTTTTTCATCCTTGACAGTACCACCTCCTACCGCGTTAGGTCACACGTAGCACTGCGTATTTCCCTGTTATGCTTTGTGTGCTATTGTTTGCTCCGTTATTTATTTGTTTCCCCTTCGTTGCTTATTTTCGGTAGATTCCGATACTGTGATAGACCCCGAGACCATTGATGCTGCGGTGTTCGACTACGGCTACGCTTCCGAAGATTCCTTTCGCCTGCAGAGCTTCCAGGCAAGCCCCCCCTTTGATCACCAGATATCGCCTATTCTTCTTTCTACTGCTTGCATTAGAGTAGCGTAGTATGTTACTGTTCGGTTACTCCTATTCTGTTGCATAGCCTGTCTTTGATGCTATAACCGTTGATACCTTACCTGCAATCCTAAATGCTTAGTATAGGATGCTAGTATTCCATCAGTGGCCCTACATTCTTGTCCGTCTGCCATGCTATTCTATCGGGCCGTGATCACTCGGGTGGTGATCACGGGTATATACTATATACATACTTTACATACACATGATGATGGTTCGGAGATGGGGGCTGAAGGGGCAGGTGGTTCCACCCAGGTAGTGGTGGGCCTGGGTTCCCGACAGTCCCCTGATGGTTACTTTGTGGCGGAGCGACAGGGCGGGTTGCGACCACCTAGGAGACAGGTGGGCCTGGCCCTGGTCGTTGTCCGCGGTTATTTCATAATAACATGTTTAACGGGATCTTGGTATTTAATCTGAGTCTGGCCATTTGGTCTATACGCACTAACCAGCTGCGTGGGAACAGTTATGGGCACTCGACGTCGTGGTATCAGCCGAAGCCTTTTTGACGTCAGCGACTTAGCGGCGCGCGCCGGATTGGACTAGAAAGCCTACTCTGGTATTAGGAGAGGCTAGGTCTGCTTACCGGCCGCGTACGCAACGTGCAGGTGTGCGTTGGGCGATGGGCCCGGACCCCTGCGCGCCTAGGACTTAGACCGGCGTGCTGACCTCTCTGCTGTGCTTAGGTAGGGCTGCGACGTGTTGATCTTCCGAGGCCGGGCATGACCCTGGAAAGTGTGTCCGGCCAAATGGGATCAAGCATGCTGGGTTATGTGGTGCACCCCTGCAGGGAAGTTAATCTATTCGAATAGCCGTGTCCCTCGGTAAAAGGACGACCCGGAGTTGTACTCTGACCTCATGACAACTAGAACCGGATACTTAATAAAACACACCCTTACAAGTGCCAGATATAACTCGGTGATTGCTCTCTCACAGGGTGACGAGGGGAGGATCACCGGGTAGGTTTATGCTATACGATGTTACTTGGTGAACTTACCATCTATTCCCTTCTACGCTTCAAGACGGAGGCTGCCAGAAGCGAGGATACTTGTTACTTCCAGCTACTCTCTTCTTCTGCTGCAAGATGGACGTTGCGAGAAGCGTAGTCTCCGTTTGTATTAGCTACCCCCCCCCTCTTATTCTGCTTGCTGCAGTTCAGTCCACATATATTACCCCCTCTACACAGATATCATTGCATATGTAGTGTAGATCCTTGCTTGCGAGTACTTTGGATGAGTACTCACGGTTGCTTTTCTCCCCCTTTTCCCCTCTTGTTCCTTCTTCTCGGATGATGCAACCAGATTGATGGAGTCTAGGAGCCAGAAGATCCCGAGGATGTTTCTACGTGGAGTTCGGCTTCGAGGAGTAGTTAGGAGGTCCCAAGCAGGAGGCCTTGCCTTTTCGATCGTTGTTACTTTTGTGCTAGCCTTCTTAAGGCAAACTTGTTTAACTTATGTCTGTACTCAGATATTATTGCTTCCGCTGATTCTTGTGTTTTCGAGCTTTGTATTCGAGCCCTCGAGGCCCCTGGCTTGTAATATAAAGCTTGTATTATTTTAATTTGTGTCTAGAGTTGTGTTGTGATATCTTCCAGTGAGTCCCTGATCTTGGTCGTACACATTTGCGTGCATGATTAGTGTACGGTCAAATCGGGGGCGTCACATCTTCATGAGATGTTGTGTATATTATATTCACATCAACATTGACAGGGTCTCCTGCTATGTAATGTTTAAGTCTTTGCCCATTCACAACTTGAGGTTTGGTGCCTTCAAAATTGTTAATCTTAATTGCACCAGACCGATAGACTTCTTCAATATGAAATGGCCCTTCCCACCTGGAAAGTAGTTTGCCTGGAGAAAACCTGAAACGGGATCTAAACAACAAAACTTTATCACCAACATTAAATTCACGTTTCAGAATCTTCCTATCATGCCACTTTTTTACCTTTTCCTTGAACATTTTAGCGCTCTCGTAAGCTTCACTTCTCCATTCATCTAGAGAAGTCAAGTTCATGAGACGCTTCTCACCAGCTAATTTTGGGTCAGCATTAAGCTCTCTAACAGCCCAGAAAGCTTTATGCTCTAACTCTAATGGCAAATGGCAAGCCTTGCCATACACCATCTTATAGGGGGACATGCCCATGGGGTTTTTGTAAGTAGTTCTATACGCCCACAAAGCATCTCCTAACTTGTTTGACCAGTCCTTTCTATTTCTGTTTACTGTCTTCTGCAAGATCAACTTAATCTCTCTATTGGTGAGCTCAACTTGCCCACTAGTTTGAGGGTGATATGGTGAAGCAATTCTATGGTTGACATCGTATTTTGCTAAAGCTTTTCTAAAAGCTCCGTGCGTGAAGTGTGATCCTCCATCAGTCATGAGATACCTTGGTACACCAAACCTAGGAAAAATTACATCTTTAAGCATTTTCAAAGATGTCTTGTGATCAACACTTTCAGTGGGGATTGCTTCAACCCACTTGGTCACATAATCAACAGCTACTAAAATGTGCGTGTACTTGTGCAAAGAGGGAAAAGGACCCATAAAATCAAACCCCCAACAATCAAAAGGTTCAATCACTAGTGAGTAATTCATAGGCATCTCATTCCTTCTACTAATGTTACCAACTCTCTGACATTTATCACAGGCTAAAACATAATTTCTAGCATCCTTAAAGAGAGTAGGCCAATAAAAACCTGATTGAAGAACCTTATGTGCAGTCCTCTCACCGGCATGATGTCCTCCATAGGGACTATCATGACACCGTCTGAGAATGTCCTTCTGCTCATGTTCCGGTATGCATCTTCTCACGATCCCGTCGGGACCTTCTTTGAAAAGATGTGGGTCATCCCAAAAGTAGTGCCTCAAATCATGAAAGAACTTCTTCCTTTTCTAAAATGTTAAACCTGGAAGCAAATACTTTGCAACAATAAAATTAGCATAATCTGCATACCAAGGATCGGAAAGAGATTGTACTTTTACAACGGCAAGTTGCTCGTCTGGAAAACTATCGTTGACCGGGATGGGGTTGTGCGGTATATCTTCCATCCTTGAAAGATTGTCTGCCACCGGATTGTCTTCCACTTTCCTATCAACAATCTGCAAATCAAATTCTTGAAGAAGAAGTACCCATCTGATAAGCCTTGGCTTGGCATCCTTCTTTGTCATAAGGTACTTAATGGCAGCATGATCAGTATGAATAATAACTTTGGAATCAACAATATACTGCCTAAACTTATCACAAGCAAATACTACAGCTAAGAATTCCTTCTCAGTAGTAGCATAATTCTTTTGAGCACTATCAAGGGTTTTGCTGGCATAATGTATAACATTCAATTTTTTATCAACTCTTTGTCCTAAAACAGCTCCAACAGCAAAATCACTTGCATCACACATAATCTCAAAAGGTAAATTCCAGTCAGGTGGTTGTACTATAGGAGCGGTTATTAAAGCTTTCTTAAGAACTTCAAAAGCTTCCTTACAATCCTCATTAAATACAAAAGGGACGTCCTTCTGGAGAAGATTAGTGAGGGGCCTCGAGGTCTTAGAAAAGTCTTTAATAAATCTTCTATAGAAACCAGCATGACCAAGAAAACTGTGAATACCTTTGATGTCCCTTGGATAGGGCATCCTCTCAATAGCTTCGATCTTGGCCTTGTCCACTTCAATTCCCCTTTCGGAAATCTTGTGACCAAGAACAATTCCTTCGTTAACCATGAAGTGGCACTTCTCCCAGTTGAGTACCAAATTTGTCTCCTCGCATCTCTGCAAAACTTTATTAAGATTGTGAAGACAATGGTCAAAGGAGGTTCCATAGACGGAGAAATCGTCCATGAAGACTTCCATAATATCCCCACAGAAACCATGAAAGATAGCAGACATACACCTTTGAAAAGTAGCAGGGGCATTACATAAACCAAAAGGCATACGCCTGTAAGCATAAGTACCAAAGGGACAAGTAAAAGTGGTCTTCTCTTGATCAGCAGTGTTAACATGAATTTGAGAGAAGCTAGAATAACCATCGAGATAAAAAAAGTGGGTATTTTTGGATAACCTTTCAAGCATTTGGTCGATGAACGGCAACGGGTAGTGATCCTTCCTGGTTGCCTTGTTCAACTTCCTGTAATCAATACACATTCTATATCCAATAATAATTCTCTGAGGTATTAGTTCATTTTTATCATTAGGAACCACAGTTGTACCTCCTTTCTTAGGAACACAATGTACCGGGCTTACCCACTTACTATCAGCTATAGGGTAGATAATACCTGCGGCTAGAAGCTTGAGAATCTCAGTTCTCACAACATCCATCATCTTCGGGTTCAACCGTCGTTGATGATCAACAACCGGTTTAGGATCAGGCTCAAGGTTGATAGTATGTTGACAGATAGATGGACTAATCCCCTTAAGGTCATCAAGGGTATATCCAATTGCGCCTCGGTGTTTACGGAGTACTTCCAATAGTTGCTCTTCTTCATATCCTGAAAGGTTAGAATTGATAATAACAGGATATACTTTCTTTTCATCTAAATAAGCATACTTGAGCGTATCGGGAAGAGGTTTAAGATCGAACACCGGGTCTTCTTTCGGTTTTGATAAAATTCCCAAAGGTTCAACCGGAAGGTTGTGCTTCAGGATAGCAGGCTGCCTCAAGAATATTTCATCTAGTTCATTTCTTTCTTGCATATGCAAATCATTCTCGTGGTCCTCCATATATTGCTGCAAAGGATCATTAGGGGGAATAGCAATAGAAGCAATACTTTCAATAAGTTTATCATCACTAGGTAAATTGGTACCACGAGGCTGCTTAGAGAACTTAGAAAAATTAAATTCATATGGCTCACCATTGAATTCAACAGAAACTTTACCTTTCTTGCAATCTATTATAGCTCCACAAGTTCTAAGAAAAAGTCTACCAAAAATAATTGGACAAAAATTGTCCCTCTCTGAACCAAGTACTAGAAAGTCGGTAGGGTATTTTACCTTTCCACATAGGACTTCAACGTCCCTCACAATTCCGATAGGAGAGATAGTTGTTCTGTTTGCAAGATGAATAGTAACATCAACTTCTTCAAGTTCACAAGGGGAAATCTCACCGATGATCTCTTCATAAAGTGAATAGGGGATAGCACTTGCACTCGATCCCAAATCGCATAGCCCATAATAGTTGTGATCTCCTATTTTAACAGATACCACTGGAGTACCTGAAATTGGGCCTTTATTCTTGGCTGTGACAAGGTTAGTGGAAACAGCACAAAAATTTATATTGGAATCCAAAACATCATTAGTAACAAGGTCTTTAATCAATGCAACTTGAGGATCGACCCTGATCTGGTCCTCAGGCTCATCGACTCTTCTCTCACTTTTATTTATTATGCCTGTCAGAAGAGAGTGCTCCCTTATCCTTGCGGGAAAAGGAGGCTGTTCATATATAACTGCAGGCAAAATAGGGTCAGCAACATGAATATCAACAGGTAGCTCTTTAAAAGGTTCATGATGCTGGTCTCTCTTCTTTTTAAAAGAATCAACGTGAGAGGCAAAATTCTTACAGAAATCAATCATTAGATGGGAATCAAGACCAATCTTAGAGCAAAAAGTATTGAAGTAATCAGTTTTCACATAGCGCTCAATATAATCATGTTCATAATTTATAGCGGGTTCAATACCTTTATCAATTTCCCAATCTTCGGTGTTCCTCTTGATCCTTTCAATGAGATCCCACCTTTCTTCAACACTCTTCGTCTGAAATACCCCACTAGAAGAGGCATCCAGCATCTCCTTATCCTGACGAGAAAGCCTGGCATAAAAATTCGTAAGTATAATTTCCTTGGGAAGCTTATGAATAGGGCATTTGAGCATTAGGGACTTCAATCTCCCCCAAGCTTGAGCAATGCTTTCTCCTTCACGAGACCTAAAGTTATAGATATAGTTCCTGTCTCGATGATTTTCATGAAGAGGATAAAACTTAGTATAAAAGAGAGACATAAGCTCCTGCCAGTCAAGCAAGTGTGAGCTATCGAGAAGCCTATACCAATCTGAAGCTTTATCTATAAGTGATACAACAAACAATTTCCTCAGGACAAACTCCCTCGATACACCTGCAAGCTTAAATAATGAACATAGTTGTGACAAATATAGAAAGTGTTCACCGGGATGTCTGTCTCCTGCATAACGATTAGCCAAAACATAATCGATAATACCAGCTGGTATTTTATAGGGTACAATTTCAGTAGGGGGAGGATCAACCACCACAGGTGTGGGGCGCCTTCCCGCAACCAACAATCCAATAACAGGGTTGTCCATAAGGACAAAGAGCAGCAATAGCAAAAATAAAAACAGAATTATAAAAACTTTCTTACCAGTTTCACTTTACCAATAGCGCTACGCTCCCCGGCAACGGCGCCAGAAAAGGGTACTTGATGACCCACAACCGTAAGGGATCTATTGCAGCGTTTTCGATAAGTACTCCCTCCGTTCCGATTTACTCGTCGTGATTTTAGTTCAAATTTGAACTAAAACCACGACGAGTAAATCGGAACGGAGGGAGTAAGAGTGTTGAACCCAACGAGGAGCAGAAGGTATTGATAAGCGATTCTGAGCAAGAAATTACTGCAAGCACTGAAAGATAACTTTTTAGGGGTTTTCTCGATATAAGCAACAGGAAAGTAAAAGCAAGCAATGTAAAAGGCACTGAGAGTAACAAGTGGCCCAATCCTTTCTTAGCAAAGGAGAGGCCTAGCAACTGAACTTATAAAGGCTAAAGCGTTCCTGAGGACACACGGGAGAGGTAGTCATGTGCTTTCACCATATTCCGTATCGATACTATGTTATGTGTTGATAAGTGTTGAGTGGGTGGATCTATGCTAGTACATTCTCTAGACTAAGATGAATGCACTCTTATGATTAAACACCTTGCAAGCATCCGCAAATACAAGATAGAATTTAAGGCAAAAGCCTAACCATAGCAATACGATCGAGGATCCATTATTCCCTTATACAAAAGCGTGCGAACTGGGGTTCAGGTTTCTGTCACTCCGGCAACCCACCGTAAGCATTCTTTGTACACAATGTATTCTCCTAGGTCCTTAATAAGGCGAAGTGTTGAGTGTTCGACTCACACAACACCACTAGTAGAATGACAACGCAACTTAAGTATCAAACAACACATATTACTTCAACAACATATGACTACTAACAACAAGACTTTCCCCATGTCCTCAAGAACTAAGGTAACTACTCACGAGACATAAAAGAGATCATGATCAGTGGAGATAAATGGGTGATAAACAATCTGGACATAATAATATTTCTCCAACAAAACTCAATAGCATTCACCACAAAGTAGTAATCAACAACGATGGAGTAGAGAGGATAGGTAGTACGAGTTACAACACAAGTTGCAATTGTGAGATGAGATTTGGATGAAGATGGAGATGGTGCTGGTGTTGGGGATGATGTTGATGATGATCTCGATGATGCCCGTGACGATGGTGATGACGATGGCGACGATCTCCCCTTCCGGGAGGTGATCTCCCCAGCGGAATCTGCCCGCCGGAGATGGCTTTTTCTTCTCTGTAGGTTTCCGCCACGGAGCGGCGGCGGAACTCCGTAAAAACTCTCCTTTTTAGGGTTTTCAGATAACGGAGAGTATATAGGCAAAAGGAGGCAGCCGGAGGTGGGCCAGAGGCTCCAGGCGCCCCCCCCCCCCGGCGCGGCCAGGGGGCGTGCCCCCAGGGCGCCTGGGCACCCTGTGGCCCCCCTCTGGTTGCCCTTTCGCTTGTCTTCGTGATTCGTCCGGAAAATATCCTCCGTCGATTTTCAAGTAATTTGGAGGTATTCTTCTTCAACAACCCAGCATCCACTTTTTATCGCTGAATCCTGCGTCTGCTGCTTCGGCACCGGAAAGTTGCAAACTGTGTAAAATAGGCCAAAACAACATAAGAACATCATCGTAATGTGAAATATATCAATGAATAAGGATAAATTATGATACAAAATAGTGATGCATTTTGGACGTATCAACACCTCGCGCATCGGTCTCGGGGCGTCACAGAGGAGTCCTGCTGCTCGTGGACAGCTGGGTCGGTGGCGGCGTTGGTAACCGGCGAGTTGGGGTGAAGCGGTGCGCCGTTGCCCGCGGGCGCCGTCTGAGCGACGTTCGCAGCGCGGCATGCGGTGCGAGCTCGGCATGTGCCCACCATGGCTGTGGAGCAGGGTCGGTGACGAGAACGCGACGAGGTCGTCGGAGAGGCAAGATTTCGACACGCCCCCCACCTGGCGCGCCAAATGTCGGATTCAGAGCTCCGCAATCCCCGTTAAGTTCGAACACAGGGGCGTGAATGAAGATCTCTCCCACTCACGTCTACCTAGCACCTCGCTCTCGTCTCGGTGGTAGGATTCAAGCAAACAACAAACAAAACACACAAGAATTTATCCAGGTTCGGGCCACCGTGTGGTGTAAGACCCTACTTCCTGCTTTGGTGGATTGGCTCCGGGCGAGCTAGAATATGAGCTAGTACAACGGTCCCTGGGCTCAGGAGGCGAGCTCAGGAGGGTCAGGAGGCTAGTGCTCTTGCTCCTTGTGTGGTGGCAGAGTGTGTTCGTCCCTCTTGCAGTGGGAGTCCTAGCTACTTATATAGGCGGCCACGGTCCTCTTCCCCCGAAATGTTTAGGCGGGAAGGATCCCACAATTGCCATTTTTGAGCGGGAACACAAGGACGTTCTTATCCTGACAAAAGCGGTCTTCGCCTGCAAAAGTATCAGGCGGTGACGCGGTGGTGGGCTCAACGGTGACATCCCCCTTGTCATCCTTGCGGTCTTCGGTCTTGTTGCACCAAAGAGGAAACCTTTGCCCCGCTCCTTGGGAACCAATGGCTGCGCTATCCCCTTTGCACCAAAATGGCAACTGCGCCGCTGGCGGACGCTGGCACCCGCTGGCGCGGTGCGTCAGTGCTGACATTACTGCCTCCTCCTGAGGCAGGCTTGGCCTTGGATTCTCCGCCCCTTCGGAATGCCTTGCTGAAGCCGCTCCCGAGGAGGTCTTAACGTTGTTCTCCTCGCGAGGCTTGGCCCCCTCGCGAAGGGTCTTGGATAGTTGGTCGATCAGCTGGGCCGTACCAGGCTGCTTGTAGGAGCGCGTCGCGGCCCGCAGACAGGCAAGTCTGGGTACCCTGGTTCCCAGGACGCCGACGGGGGCGGCGCCGTGCTCATCGTTCTGTACCCGGAATACTCTCGTGCTATGTACTTGGACTCATCGAAGAACATCAAGAAAAAGGATTACACGCACGTAAAGAGTGTTCTCGATAGTGCCATGTTTACCTTCAGTCTGTCTGGTGGATATATCAAGGTGAAAAGGCACAGGAAGAACGGGCTGGTTTTCCGCCATAAGACCGACTTCTGCTGCATCTAGCAACCGCACACCAGTCAAGCTGATGGATTCTACATCATGCATCACATGCTCGAGTACAGAAGGGATAATCAATGCCTTCGCATGTCACCTACTACCGAAGATGCCGAGATTGTCCGCTGGGCCACAAGCATAGGAAAGACACCGGATCATCGAATTCGAGTTGAGTTTTATCACGTACAGTGTGAAATTGCCCAAGTGATGATGAAGCAGGTCCTCAAACCAACAGGTATGTTCTACCATGGGCCAACAATGACGCGGGATGATGTTCGAGCACTGCTACTCGCTCAGCGTCTGGACCTTAAGCCTTTCACAAAGCTCGGGTGCTTCCTCCCTGACTATGAAGATTGGACCGCCGACATGCAGGACTGATTGCTCTAGTTAATTAGTTTGGGTATGAGGAACTTCGTCACTTATGTTTACTATAAGTTGCTTGTATTTTGCTAATTATGCCTCTTTGTTTTCTTAAGTACATTATGTTGCATATTATCGTTCAATTGATCAACTGTCGATGCAGGTACATAGATCAGAGATGGCGAAGGACTGCTACGTCGTGTTCATTGGGAGGGTTCCAGGAGTCTACGACCACTGGCCAGACACTCAGGCCCGGGTGGACAAGTACCCGGGTGCTAGCCACAGAGGGTTTGACAGTAGAGCCGTAGCGGAAAGTAGTTACTTGAGCTGGACACTCCGGCATGAGTGGGGGCGGGACCGCCGGTGCCTCAAGTACTACATAGTCGCGCTCTTGCTCATGCTGATCGCTCTTCTCCTCTACATCATGGTTTAGATAGAGATGATGAAACTTGTGTGTGTGCCATGACCATGCATTTGCACTTATTCGAGACATGACATGATCACTCTTGTGTATCGCTATTTTTGAGATGTGATGATATTTGTATTGAATGATGATGATGGTATGACGAGAGTACTGTATGTCTATGATATGATGAGAATAGTGTATGTTTAGTATGATCTACTGAAACTACTGTATAGACCCTATATAAATACATCACAAATACGTAAAGGGGGTGTAAATCTGTGAAAGCGGGAATACTAGCAGTAGCGCTAGAAAGCATCTAATAGCAGCGTTGGATTAGCAGCAACGCTTCGTTTGTTCAAGCGCTACAGATAGTTAGCAGTAGCGCTGGTCAGGGAAGCGCTACTGTTAACAGTACTTACCAGTAGCGCTGCTCATACCAGCGCTACTGCTACAACTTAGTTGTAGCGCGCTAGCAGTAGCGCTGGACCCATCGCTACTGCTATGCATATTTCAAACGCTACTACTAGGGTTTTCCCTAGTAGTGGTAGTAGTAATTAATAGAAAAATGTTTTAGCAAGAATCGGTTTAGTAGTAGTAGTGGTAGTAGTAGTAGTAGTAGTAGTAGTAGTAGTAGTAGTAGTAGTAGTAATTAATAGCAAAATGTTTCAGCAAGAACCAGTGTAGTAGTAGTAATTAATAGCAAAATGTTTCAGCAAGAATCAGGGTTCAATTCAACTCTACTAGTGCTCGGTATACGTGTTCTGCATCTTGGTGTCTAGCTAGTGCTCCCTCTGTAAGCTAATAAAAGATTGTGATCTTATATTAGCAGAGTAGAATATTCCCTTGTTCGCTTCCATGCATGTGAAAGTGAGGCACGAAAAGTACAAGGCATGGTTGTGGCCGTTATCCAACAAAACGAACGCGTTATGTTGCTGAAATTTTCGGTGGAAATACACACGACTTAACCAACACCATCTCATCTCAAACCCTAGCTAATTCATCTCTTGTATTCAATCTTTGCCTCAAAACCTCTGATTGGTACCTGTGCTTGCTAGTAGTGTTGATTACGTCTTATAGTTGATGCTAGTTGGTTTATTTGGTAGAAGATTATGCGTTCAAATCCTTAATGATATTCAATACCTCTCTGATCTTGAACATGAATATGATTTGTGAGTAGTTACTTTTGTTTTTGAGAACATGGAAGAAGTCTTGTAATAAGTAATCATGTGAATTTGGTATCTGTTCGATATTTCGATGATATGTATGTTGTTGCTTCCTTTAGTGGTGTCATGTGAACATCGATTACATGACACTTCACTATCTTTGGGCCTAAGGGAAGGCATTGTGGAGTAGTAATTAGATGATAAGTTGCTAGAGTGACAAAAGCTTAAACCCTAGTTTATGCGATCCATATGTTTCATGCTATAATTAGATTTATCTTAATTCTTCTTTCATAGTTGTGGATGCTTGCGAGAGGGGGTAATCATAAGTGGGAGGCTTGTTCAAGTAAGAACAACACACAAGCATCGGTCCACTCACGTATCAAATTATCAAAGTAGCGAACGCGAATCAAACAAAAATGATGAAAGCGACTAGATGAAATTCCCGTGTGTCCTCAAGAACGTTTTGCTTATTATAAGAGACTGTTGTGGCATGTGCTTTGCTACAAAATGATTGGACCACTTTGTTGCACCTTTGTTGCCGTTACTACTTGTTGCTCGTCATAAATTACCTTGTTACCAAACTCACTGTTACCGATAATTTCAGTGCTTGCAGAATATACCTTACTGAAAATCGCTTGTCATTCCCTTCTGCTTCTCGTTGGGTTCGACACTCTTGTTTATCAAAAAGACTACGATTGATCTCCTATACTTGTGTGTCATCCACAGGTGGGACCGATCAGGGTGCCCGGGCGTGTTCGAGCGCTTCCAGTAGCCCTCATATTACCCCCCAGATTTGGTATCATTTGAGCTAGGTCGGATGTTTAGAAAGTGAGGAAATAGGGGGTACAGGTGTAGGTTTTTTTTGAGTCAAGGATACAGATGTAGATGCTCTTAAGGACTCAAATAAAGTTGTTTGATTAGAACAACGTACAGCTCACCAAATGTAGATGCTCTTAAGATTCATTAAGTAGCTTAGCCCATTGAGATACCCTTCAGCCGATTTTGGCGAGTTTCTACAAGTTTTTTTTTCTATGTTGTTTTGGCTGCGTCTATTTTCCTTTTTTTCTAGTTTTTTTCAACTATGAACAGTTTTTGAATTTGTGGACATTTTTTAAATTTACAAGCAATTTTTTGCGAACATTATTCAATTCATGAACATCTTTGATATCGCCATCAATTATTTGAAATCCATGAATATCTTTCAATTTTCTGTTTCATGTATTATACACTTTTAATTGCATATTTATATACAAAAATGTTCATCATATATATATGAAATGTTCAAAACATTTAAAAAAATGTTTATTGTGTATTTTAAATTTGTTCAGCATATATTCACAAAATAATTCAATATGTATATAAATATTGTTCAGTGTATGTCACAAAAATGTTCAATGTGTATATAAATATTTATTCATCATATATAAAAAACGTTCAGTGTGTATTTAAAAATTGCTCATCATTTGAAAGTTCAAATTTTTTGTTCAAGTTTTCAATAAATCTTGACCCTTTTACAAGTTTGATCAAATTTGTAAATCTGTTCACAATTTTCAAAGGGAAAATTTTGTTTTTGCCAATTTTTCTTATGCCACTCTAGATTTTGACATTTCACTTTTGCCACTCTTAGCTTTTGACAATTATCACAATTGTCATTCTATGGCAAAAGCAAAATAAATTTATTTAATTTTTGCCACTCTTAGCTTTTGACAATTATCACAATTGCCACTCTGAAAATTTTGCTTTTGCCACGGGAATGGCAATTGTGACAATTGTCAAAAACTAAGAGTGGCAAAAGTGAAATGTCAAAAGCTAGAGTGGCATAAGGAAAATTAGCAAAGTCTAGAGTGGCAAAAATCCCATTTTCAAACATTATTAAAAAAAATTCAAGGAAAATTGTTCATTTTTTCCAAAGAAAAGTTGAAAAGTTTGAAAAAAGGAAACGGATCTACAATTGTGCATAGTAGTTTAACTGATCAGGCGATGCGAATTGGTTCTTAAGGTCAGGTGCCGCAAATGTAGCACTAGAAGATTTCAAGGCGATTGGTTTGCTAGAGGTTACCATTAGTTTTCTTTTTCTTTTTTGAGGGGAGAGGTTACCACTAGTGAGATTGTGAGTTCGAACTCTCTGTGGCGCAACAATTTTCATGCGAGTTTTTTTTTTCGCGCCTGACTTTTGCTAGCTCCAACTGGGCCGGCCCGTTATCAGTTCTCTTTAGCGAAGGCTTACGCTCGCGGACGTCTCACTACTCAACCGTGTACCTTATAAGTAGGCTTCTTCTTTGTCTCAAAAAAAAAAAAAGTAAGCTTCTTCTCAAACGATTTTCCCCAAATAATTCTGATGAAGAAGCGAAGCAAGAAATCAGGCGGTGACCCGAAGAAGCGCGGCGGGACAATGGCGCGCGCGCCCCTCTCACCGCTGAGGTGCCGGCGGCCGCCGCGGGTAGTCCATGTGCGCGCTCCGACGGCTGTCCGTGCGCGCTCTCCGCTTCCAGTGCAGAAGCCGCGGCGCACGGACCCTCCCGGACAAGAATCGCCGGGGACCAACCCAATTGCGCCGCCGCGGTGCAGGCGCTCGCCGCCACCCAACCAGCCCCGGGTGGTCCAGACACCTCAGTTCAGGTCGGCCATCAGGCAGCTCGCCCAGCAACGTGACCACCGCCTGCGGACCCGCTCCAGAATTCTCGCAACCGCTTTCAAGGCCGCTCTCAATCAAGAAGCGCCTTCTTCCAGCCATGGGGCCGGCAACATCTCCGCCGGTGTGCCCGTCGACTGCCGCCCCCCTGGAGAGGCCGGCGGGTCTGCAGGATTCCCGCGGGCCCAGGCTCGCCGCCGAGGGAGCAGCTATGGTGCCCCGACTCGGGAGGCCAAGAACCGCGGCGCTCCCCTGGAGCAGGATGAAGAAGGCCCCGGCCCTACTGCTCGTGGCGAGCCCCGGTGGTACCTGCCTACAACCGCGAGCCCCGGGCTCCCTCCCTCCGCCTTCGGCGCGCTCCAAGAAGTCGGAGACTTCGTCGCGCTCCAGGACGCCGCCCACCGTCGCGCTCCGGAGCAACAAGCCGGCGCCTTCGTCACGCTCCGCGACGCCGCTCGTGGCCCGGTTGGTCTCGCCAGAGGCCCCGGCGAGTCCCCCGGCAACGCCAACGAGATGAAGAACGCGGCGGCGGCGGCCGATTTCTTGCGCCAAGTGCATGCCGAGCTCGGGCTTGGACATCATCCCCCACTCCCCCTGTCCAGGCGTGACCCGACGCCGCCGCCGCCAACCTCGCCGCCTCCGCCTCCGGCGCCGGCGCCCGCGGCCTCCTCTCCTTATGTGCTAATCGTCAGCACGCGCGAGGACGCGCTCTGGGCGGTCACCGCCGCCTCCGACAAGAAGACGATTGACCTGGGCGTTTCCGTTGATACGTCACTGGCTAATGCTATCGCAATCCATGAAGTTCTTTTCAAAAGTCAGGTTCGCGTTGACAATCCAGAAGTTTTATCCAGCAAAGTGGATCAAGCAACATGGTTAACAGGAGAAATAGTCAATTGTAGTGAACGCCTGGAGCAGCTGCGGAGTTTTTTACATTTCCCTTGGCTACCACAGGATTGATTTTCCTTGGTTAGCTTGTGAACTACTAGAAATTATTGCTTTTTTACTCTGAAATTTTGTTGGAAATTTCTGTTCATCATGCTCAGGAAATGGAAGTTCACTTTGTGTGCAAACTTACCATCAGAACGCAATGTTTTGCATTTAAGCTCAAGCAATCAACTGAATATGGAGATTGAAATTGGTTTCAGGATTCTAGTTGAGCCACTACGAGATAACAGTCCAACACCTTCTCAATTCTGATAGTCTCAATCATACTCAAGATGAGGATTCAGAACAAATTATGTTCACATGCATTCTCACAACGACAACAACAACAATAATACAGACAGACAAGTACCTTGTCTTCCAGTCAAAAAGAGGGGGAAATACAAAACAGCAACTGTTGCGTATACAGGAGCCGCTAGATGTCTGGCATACAGTTAAATACAGTAATAGGGAGCTCAACATTTGGTGAAATTATCCAATTCTCGAAACTGAAGAAGAATCTTCCTTTTCACTTCTTGATTGAGATCACAATCAGTCAAGTCAGCCCCTTTGCTCGTCAATATCTTCAGGGCAGGGGCATTTTCAACAACATGCACCACAAATTCAAGTTTGTCCTGTTATTCCCGAAAACCCTGTAATATGCAGGTTGTTCAGATAACGATAACACTAAAATGCAAAAGTTTGACAGAGAAAATATGATAAGCAGAGGCATAATTCATGGTTCGCTAGTCGATCGACTTGTAGCAAAGAGAAGGCTAGAAGATAGGAGTACACTCACATGCATAACTAACTTCTTAACAGAAGGAGCAGCATTCAGAAAAGAGACCAATGACAGAATGTTGCCAGCTTCTTTATGATCTAAAATCAACCACAAATCTGAACATTTTAAGTGGAAAACTTGCAAGGGGTTTCCATCAACAAGGGCATCTGAAAAATGGATAATAAATGGTCATCACGAGATGTTAGTTAGAAGTAAACAGTGTGCTTGTATATGTTCGGACAGGTTTAGACATTGTTAGTTGGTGCGTGCGTGCTTAAAAGTGTAGTTAGATGCGTACAAGAGCAGCTAGATGGAACAGTACTCTGTTGCGTACAAGAGCAGCTAGATGCCTGGCACACTTAAATAATACGGAGCTCCACATTTGGTGAAATTATCCCATGAAGGTATTTCCTCTCCAATTCCCGAAACTTAAAAGAAAATCTTCTTTTTCCTTCATGATTGAGATCACGACCAATCGAGTCAGCTCCTTTAATCGTCAATATCTTGAGAGCAGGGGCATTTTCAACAACGTGCACTAGAAATTCAAGTTGTCCGGTTGATCCCGAAAATCCTGTAATATGGAGGTTCTTAAGATAAATATGTGGACACCGTGGAAGGCTCTTGATAGGCTCCGATACAGGATGTGGGAAGGCCAAAACACTAAACTGCAAAAGCGTGACAGAGGAAACATGATCAAGCAGAGGCACAATTCATGGTTCGCTATCGATCAAGTTGTAGCAAAGAGAAGTCTATGAGATAGGAGTATACTCACATGCATTTCTAACTTTTCAACAGAAGGAGCAGCCCTCAAAAAAGAGGCAAAAGATAGAATGTTGACAGCTTCTGTATGACCAATTGACAGCTTTAAATTTAAATATTTCAACTGGGAAAACTTGCATGGATTTTCCATCAACAAAGGCATCTGAAAAATAGATAATAAATGGTCAAAATAGGAGAGAGAGAAATGTGATAAAACAACGTAGATATTAATATAAATGTGAGACAACAGACCTTAAGTGTAAAATGAGCATGCAATGTCAGATCTTGAACACTTGGAAGCAATTTGGGAAGCACAGTCAAAGCATGCTCAACAGTTAACAGGGAATAGATATCAAGAAATGTGTGCTTCAGTTTGGGAGTATGCCCAAGGTCGATAGGATACAAACGTCCATAGAACAAGAAAGTTTTGAGTTCCACCGCATGGAGCACTATCTTGGTTATATTGCAGTGTGCAACACGCAGGTATATCAGGTTTGACAACGGACGAGCTACTATCAGTTCATCATTCAAATGGCATCTAACCATACTGAACCAGTCAAGATTAACGCAATTTGACAGCATGTCTTGAAGATCCTTCCGAGTGACATCTACGAAGTGCAAGTCAAGTGCTCTCAGATTCGGGAAACCGCTGAATTGAGGAGGTAGTTCAAATGATGCAACGCTAAGTTGAAGATGACGAAGCCGGGATATGCTTCCGTTGTCTAAAAGCTCGACCGGAAATCTGTACTGATCAATACAACCCTGGATGTCGACTGGTCCTAAATCAAGGGCAAGGCTCTTTGTCCGCGATGATACAGCAAAAGCAACCCAGGTATTGATATGATTCAGTACCCTGTGGTCAAACCCAAATTTGATCACGAGCTCTTCAACAACAATGCACTGATGCTTCCGCATGACCGCATTCACATTGTCAATGAATTTCTGAGTGTACTGTTCTCCCCCAAACACGCTGTCACGGCACACTGTGAAGCCATCAAATCTCAGCTTGGGGCAAACTCTCCACACATCTTTCCATTTACTTGACAGAATAGCGGTTCTTGCAGCTTCCTTTAGCGGCAATTTTGATAGAACCGTAGACAGCAGATCATCAGGAAGGTCTGCAAACTGAACCTTTGCTCGCGTTTTCTTGATGACTGGTCCGTGGTAGTAACGCCTCAGTCTTTTTCTCGTGTGTGTTAGATCACTCCCATTTTGATTCTGCACACAAATGATGCCAGGTTAAGTATGAACAGATCGAGGAAAGAAACATGGAATGTGAACAGCAGAACAGAGTGTTGCTGTATTCAATACCATTTCTAGTTTCTACTATCCCTCATAACGAGATAGAACAGCAGTCCATAAAGTTCTGTTTTTTTAGGGGAAGTTGTAAACATTTCCTTAATAAATAAACCAGCTCTACTTCTAGCAATGCAAAACTATAAAACGAAAGGTCATTTTTGTTAAATTTCACTACAACAGTACCTATGATTTCGGGGATAGATCAGAGTATGGGGTTGGGTGTTTGTGAGGGCGAGAGGGTGCAGGGCGGATCTAGATGGCGTGCTCGTTGTGCACCGGCACACTAAGACTAAATTCGTGGGATTCAGTGGGGGCCATGTTGCTCATCACTGGGTGTCAAAAAACTTACCAATGGCAAAGATGCGGCGCGACGGCAGAACCGAACGGCGATGGGCGGCGACGCTGCAGCTGAGTTTGGGGGCCGGGGTCCGTGGTAGCGCTAAGCTACGGCACAGAGGCGGCTCTAGGCCACGGAGGGTGGTATTTCAGAGCCTCGTTGGGTCCGAAGTCCGATCCCCACTGGAGGTCGGTCAGGACAAGGGACTGCGACTGCGAGACGAGTCGGAGAAGAACAAGGGTGGACTGGGAGCGGAGATCCCGTTTTTTTTTTTCTTAAGAAATAACTGGAGATCTCGTCGGGGAGCTTAGAGATTGGAGATTAGCTTAAAAATGAGAAAATTGGAGATTTTCTTATCCTTATAAGCACTACGCTTCAGTTTTTCAGACCTACTCTTGAAAGTAAGAGCAACTCCAACCAGCTAACCCAGACGGACGCTGACCAATTCGGGCACCACCCTGTCCAATGTATACCTTTCGGGTCCTCGTTGGGGTCGGCGCCGGCTCAACCTTGACGGGGGACGGTGGCATTAGCGCCGGCATGACGTAGTCGTCGGAAACAAAGAGCACGATGGCAATCGATAGACGCGCCAGATATGTCGTCTCCTCCTCCACCACCTTGCGCCGCTCTTCCTCCTCGCTTTCATGGAGGGCGGCCGCCAGCACCGTCTGAAGGCGGCCTCTTCCTCCTGGTCCTCGTCACGCACGATGAGGGGTGGCGGGGTGCCAGCCCGCACATGTTGGCGTCACGCCGGCACTTCTTCTCGTGCTCGAGGGCGAACCGGGCCTCCCAATCGGAAGAGTCTCATGCATAGGCGGGGTTGAGGCATCGTACCAGTGTCAGCTGCTGCCGCCAACGCCACACGTCCTCCGCGTGCGCCCGCGCCGTCTGCGGCACCGCCGGTACTGGGATCCTCTCCGAATCCAAATGCCAATAATGTGGCAGCGTGACGTCGTGTAGGGGACGGGGATGCGGTGCTCCCAGTGCCATCTCGTCTGGTGCACCGACACGCTTATGCGCTGCCTCGTGATACGTCTCCAACGTATCTATAAGTTTTTATTGTTCCATGCTATTATATATTCTGTCAGTGCAAATTGTTGTTTTTTGCCTATTTTAGTGTTTCGCAGAAAAGAAATATCAAACGGGGTCCAAACGGAATGAAACCTTCGGGAGAGTTATTTTTGGAGCCGTATCAACACAGAAGACTTGGAGTACACGGGAGGGAACGAGAGAGGCCGCCACGAGGGGGCAGGGCGTGCCCCCACCCTCGTGGGCCCCCTCTGGCTCCCCCGGTGCCCCTCTTCCTCCTATATATATCCACATACCTTGAAAACATCGAGGCAACAGATGAAACCCTAATTTCACTGCCGCAACCTTCTGTTCCCGTGAGATCCCATCTTTGGGCCTGTTCCGGAGCTCCGCCGGAGGGGGGATCGATCACTGAGTGCTTCTACATCAACACCATAGCCTCACCAATGAGTTGTGAGTAGTTTACCATAGACCTTCAGGTCCATAATTATTAGCTAGATGACTTCTTCTCTCTCTTTGGATCTCAATACAAAGTTCTCCTCGATCTTCGAGGAGATCTATTCGATGTAATCTTTTTGCGGTGTGTTTGTCGAGATCAAATGAATTGTGGGTTTATGATCAAGATTATCTATGAACAGTATTTGATTCTTTTCTGAAATCTTTTATGTATGATTATAATACCCTTACAAGTCTCTTCGAATTATTGGTTTGGTTTGGCCTACTAGATCTATAATTCTTGCAATGGGAGAAGTGCTTGGCTTTGGGTTCAATCTTGCGGTGTCCTTTCCCAGTGACAGTAGGGGCAGCAAGGCACGTATTGTATTATTTCCATCGAGGATAAAAATATGGGGTTTATATCATATTGCTTGAGTTTATCCCTCTACATTATGCCATCTTGCTTAAGGCGTTACTCTGTTCTTATGAACTTAATACTCTAGATGCATGCTGGATAGCGGTCGATGTGTGGAGTAATATTATTAGATGCAGAATCGTTTCGGTCTACTTGTTACGGACGTGATGCCTATATATAATGATCATGCCTAGATATTCTCATAACTATGCGCTTTTCTATCAATTGCTCGACAGTAATTTGTTCACCCACCGTAGAATTCTGCTATCATGAGAGAAGCCACTAGTGAAACCTATGGCCCCCGGGTCTATCTTTATCATATTACTTTCCCATCAACTTGCCAATTTCTGCCGCCGTTGTTTATTTGCTTTATTTACTTTCTGTTTCTATACCAAAAATACTATCTTATCATATCTATCATATCTCACTTTCGTAAGTGACCTTGAAGGGATTGACAACCCCTTATCGCGTTGGTTGCGAAGTTCTTATTTGTTTGTGCAGGTGCGAGGGACTCACGCGTGGCCTCTTACTGGATTGATACCTTGGTTCTCGAAAACTGAGGGAAATACTTATGCTACTGTGCTGTATCACCCTTTCCTCTTCGAGGGAATACAACGCAAGCTCGAGATCGAGAAGTAGCAAGAAGAATTTTTGGCGCCGTTGCCGGGGAGACTCACGCCAAGTCAAGTCAAGATTTGATCTCCTGGCAACTTGCCAATTTCTGGCGCCATTGCCGGGGAGATCTATGCAAAAGTCATATACCAAGTACCTATCACAAACCTTATCCTTCGCATTACATTATTTGCCTCTCGTTTTCTTCTCCCCCACTTCACCCTTGCCGTTTTATTAGCCCTTCTTTTTCCGTGTGTTTTACCGTTCGCTTGCTTTGTGGGTGTTCGTCTTTATCGCGGGTGGTTGCTATCATGTCTGAGATGGGGGAAGATGACGTTGAAAGGGGTAGTAATGTTGAGGGCAACTTCACCTTTGTTGATCCTCCGGATGAAACTACCACTTTACATACTAAGAAATTCCGGGTTGGTAGTGGTAATATTATTGGAAAAGGAGTTCTTCAAGACTTCGTTACTTGTGTCGGTGCTTTACCCACTATGGGTGGATCTATTCTTCATAGAACTAGTAGTCTTGCAGATGCCATATCTATGCTTGTAGTTGAAATTGAAAGGCAATTTATTCATACGCATCCTTGCATTTAGAGAATCTTTCTGGAATTTTACAATATTGAGCATTGTTCTGTTAAGCGCACAGCTACTATCTTTTTGGCTTGAGTTCAGATTCATAATGAAGGAGGCCAAAGAAATCTTTATGCATTATAGAGTGGATGTTGGTCGCCCTCTCATAGAAGCTATCTTATTCAATAAAGAGGACATAATGTGTTTGCAATCTTTAGATCATATTGCTTTTAATGAAAACCTTAGGAAAAAGGTTCCTACCGATATCTTGGTTGATAGGATTTCTGAATTAAATGATGATTTTGCTATTCAAAACAATGGGTTAGGTTTTTCCCTTGAGCGAAGGCTCATGACTTTTTCCCAAAAGAATGCTTATAATGATGAATTGGTTGTTCAATATGAAGGGCCAAAGGAGGAACCTATACCTCCCGAGATTGATATAGGGGACTTTTGTCCTATTAAATTTAGCCCTTTTGATTACTTTTGCTTGCCACAAAGAAAACTTGCTGCTGAACGTAGGGAATATGAGATGAGTTTTCGCTATCTACCATATCATTATGGCAACACCTAGATATATTCTTGTATCGTGCCTAGCTAGGGGCATTAAACGATAGCGCTTGTTGGCAGGCAACCCAATTTTATTTTCTTTGTTTTTGCTTCTGTTTAGGAATAAATATTGCATCTAGCTTCTGTTAAGATGTGATTTTGTGTTTTAATTAGTGTTTGTGCCAAGTAGAACCTTTGGGAAGACTTGTGTGAAGTTTATATGATCATGCTGTAAAAAAACAGAAACTTTAGCGCTCACGAGATTGGCTGTCATTTTTTACTGGAGAGTGATTTTTAGTTGATTCTTTTTGCAGACCTCACGTCCACCAATTTATTTAAATTTTTTTAGAGTTACAGAAGTATTCGAAAGTTACAGATTACTACAGATTGTTCTGTTTTTGACAGATTCTGTTTTTCCTGTGTTGTTTGCTTATTTTAATGAATCTATAAGTAGTATCGGGGGGTATGAATCATGGAGAAGTAGGAATACAGTAGGTTTAACACCAATATAAACAAATAATGAGTTCATTACAGTACCTTTGAGTGGTGGTTTGTTTTCTTATACTAACGGAGCTCACGAGATTTTTGGCTAAGTTTTATGTTGTGAAGTTTTCAAGTTTTGAGTATGGTTTTGATGGACTATGGAACAAAGAGTGGCAAGAGCCTTAGCTTGGGGATGCCCATGGCACCCCAAGGTAAAATTCAAGGACAACCAAAAGCCTAAGCTTGGGGATGCCCCGGGAAGGCATCCCCTCTTTCGTCTTCATCTATCGGTAACTTTACTCGGGACTGTATTTTTATTCACCACATGATATGTGTTTTGCTTGGAGCGTCATGTATGATCTGAGTCCTTGATTTTTAGTTTGCCACAATCATCCTTGCTGGACACACATTTTGAGAGAGATAATTATGATTTAGAATTTATTAGAATACTCTATGTGCTTCACTTATATCTTTTGAGCTAGATAGTTTTGCTCTAGTGCTTCACTTATATCTTTTAGAGCACGGTGGTGTTTTTATTTTGTAGAAATTATTGATCTCTCATGCTTCACTTATATCCGTTTGAGAGTCTTTTAGAACAGCATGGTAATGTGCTTTGGTTATAAAACTAGTCCTAATATGATAAGCATCCAAGATGACTATAGTAAAAACTTTCATACAAGCGCAATGAATGATAGGAGAAGTTTGATACTTGATGATTGTTTTGAGATATGATGATGATGATATTAGACAAATGCTAGTGGAGTAAATGTGAATTTGAGAAACACTTGTGTTAAAGTCTGTGATTCCCGTAGCATGCACGTATGGTGAACCGTTATGTGAAGAAGTTGGAGCATAATTTATTTATTGAGTGTCATCCTTTGTGTGGAGGTCGGGATCGCGCGATGGTTAACTCCTACCAACCATTCCCCTAGGAGCATGCGTTGAATACTTTGTTTTGATAACTCGTAGATTTTTGCAATAAGTATATGAGTTCTTTATGACTAATGTTGAGTCCATGGATCATACGCACTCTCACCCTTCCACCATTGCTAGCCTCTCTTATACCGTGCAACTTTCGCTGGTACCATACACCCACCGTATACCTTCCTCAAAACAGCCACCATACCTACCTATCATGGCATTTCCATAGCCATTCCGAGATATATTGCCATGCAACTTTCCACTGTTCTGTTCATATGACACGCTTCATATTGTCATATTGCCATGCATGATCATGTAGTGGACATTGTATTTGTAGCAAGGTCACCATTCACAATTCATTCATACATGTCACTCTTGATTCATTGCATATCCCGGTACACCACCGGAGGCATTCACATAGAGTCATATTCTGTTATAGCTTTGAGTTGTAATCTTTGAGTTGTAAGTAAATAAAAGTGTGATGATCTTCATTATTAGAGCATTGTCCCGTGTGAGAAAGGCCAAATAAAAAAAGAGATGGCCCGAAAAAAAAGAGGGGGGCTATAAAAAAAGAGGAGAGAAAAGCCCCCTCCAAAAAAATGAGAGAAAAGAGAGAAGGGACAATACTACTATCCTTTTCCACACTTGTGCTTCAAAGTAGCACCATGATCTTCATGATAGAGAGTCTCTTATTTTGTCACTTTCATATACTAGTGGGATTTTCATTATAGAACTTGGCTTGTATATTCCAATGATGGGCTTTCTCAAATGCCCTAGGTATTCATGAGCAAGTAAGTTGGATGCACACCCACTTAGTTTCTTTTGATGAGCTTTCATACACTTATAGCTCTAGTGCATCCGTTGCATGGCAATCCCTACTCACTCACATTGATATATATTGATGGGCATCTCCATAGCCCATTAATACACCTAGTTGATGTGAGACTATCTTCTTCTTTTGTCTTCTTGACAACCAACACTCTATTCCACCTATAGTGCTATATCCATGGCTCACGCTCATGTATTGCGTGAAAGTTGAAAGGTTTGAAAAAAATTGAGTATGAAACAATTTCTTGGCTGAAACCGGGGTTGTGCATGATTTAAATATTTTGTGTGATGAAGAGGGAGCATAGCCAGACTATTTGATTTTGTAGGGATAACTTTCTTTGGCCATGTTATTTTGAGAAGACATGATTGCTTTGTTAGTATGCTTGAAGTATTATTATTATTATGTCAATATAGACTTTTGTCTTGAATCTTTAGGATCTGAACATTCATGCCACAATAAAGAGAATTACATTGAGAATTATGTTAGTTAGCATTCTACATCAAATATTCTGTTTTTATCATTTACCTACTCGAGGACGAGCAGGAATTAAGCTTGGGGATGCTTGATACGTCTCCAATGTATCTATAATTTTTGATTGTTCCATGCTATTATATATTCTGTTTTGGATGTTTAATGGGCTTTATTATACACTTTTATATTATTTTTGGGACTAACCTACTAACCCAAGGCCCAGTGCAAATTGTTGTTGTTTTTTCCTATTTTAGTGTTTCGCAGAAAAGGAATATCAAACGGAGTCCAAACGGAATGAAACCTTCGGGAGAGTTATTTTTGGAGCCGTATCAACACAGAAGACTTGGAGTACACGGGAGGGAACGAGAGAGGCGGCCACGAGGGGGCAGGGCGTGCCCCCACCCTCGTGGGCCCCCTCTGGCTCCCCCGGTGCCCCTCTTCCTCCTATATATATCCACGTACCTTGAAAACATCGAGGCAACAGATGAAACCCTAATTTCACTGCCGCAACCTTCTGTTCCCATGAGATCCCATCTTTGGGCCTGTTCCGGAGCTCCGCCGGAGGGGGGATCGATCACTGAGTGCTTCTACATCAACACCATAGCCTCACCAATGAGTTGTGAGTAGTTTACCATAGACCTTCAGGTCCATAATTATTAGCTAGATGGCTTCTTCTCTCTCTTTGGATCTCAATACAAAGTTCTCCTCGATCTTCGAGGAGATCTATTCGATGTAATCTTTTTGCGGTGTGTTTGTCGAGATCAAATCAATTGTGGGTTTATGATCAAGATTATCTATGAACAGTATTTGATTCTTTTCTGAAATATTTTATGTATGATTATAATACCCTTACAAGTCTCTTCGAATTATTGGTTTGGTTTGGCCTACTAGAACTATAATTCTTGCAATGGGAGAAGTGCTTGGCTTTGGGTTCAATCTTGCGGTGTCCTTTCCCAGTGACAGTAGGGGCAGCAAGGCACATATTGTATTATTTCCATCGAGGATAAAAATATGGGGTTTATATCATATTGCTTGAGTTTATCCCTCTACATTATACCATCTTGCTTTAGGCGTTACTCTGTTCTTATGAACTTAATACTCTAGATGCATGCTGGATAGCGGTCGATGTGTGGAGTAATAGTATTAGATGCAGAATCGTTTCGGTCTACTTGTTACGGACGTGATGCCTATATATAATGATCATGCCTAGATATTCTCATAACTATGCGCTTTTCTATCAATTGCTCGACAGTAATTTGTTCACCCACCATAGAATTCTGCTATCATGAGAGAAGCCACTAGTGAAACCTATGGCCCCCGGGTCTATCTTTATCATATTACTTTCCCATCAACTTGCCAATTTCTGCCGCCGTTGTTTATTTGCTTTATTTACTTTCTGTTTCTATACCAAAAATACTATCTTATCATATCTATCATATCTCACTTTCGTAAGTGACCTTGAAGGGATTGACAACCCCTTATCGCGTTGGTTGCGAAGTTCTTATTTGTTTGTGCAGGTGCGAGGGACTCACGCGTGGTCTCTTACTGGATTGATACCTTGGTTCTCGAAAACTGAGGGAAATACTTATGCTACTGTGCTGTATCACCCTTTCCTCTTCGAGGGAATACAACGCAAGCTCGAGATCGAGAAGTAGCAAGAAGAATTTTTGGCGCCGTTGCCGGGGAGACTCACGCCAAGTCAAGTCAAGATTTGATCTCCTGGCAACTTGCCAATTTCTGGCGCCATTGCCGGGGAGATCTATGCAAAATTCATATACCAAGTACCTATCACAAACCTTATCCTTCGCATTACATTATTTGCCTCTCGTTTTCTTCTCCCCCACTTCACCCTTGCCGTTTTATTAGCCCTTCTTTTTCCGTGTGTTTTACCGTTCGCTTGCTTTGTGGGTGTTCGTCTTTATCGCGGGTGGTTGCTATCATGTCTGAGATGGGGGAAGATGACGTTGAAAGGGGTAGTAATGTTGAGGGCAACTTCACCTTTGTTGATCCTCCGGATGAAACTACCACTTTACATACTAAGAAATTCTGGGTTGGTAGTGGTAATATTATTGGAAAAGGAGTTCTTCAAGACTTCGTTACTTGTGCCGGTGCTTTACCCACTATGGGTGGATCTATTCTTCATAGAACTAGTAGTCTTGCGGATGCCATATCTATGCTTGTAGTTGAAATTGAAAGGCAATTTATTCATACGCATCCTTGCATTTAGAGAATCTTTCTGGAATTTTACAATATTGAGCATTGTTCTGTTAAGCGCGTAGCTACTATCTTTTTGGCTTGAGTTCAGATTCATAATGAAGGAGGCCAAAGAAATCTTTATGCATTATAGAGTGGATGTTGGTCGCCCTCTCATAGAAGCTATCTTATTCAATAAAGAGGACATAATGTGTTTGCAATCTTTAGATCATATTGCTTTTAATGAAAACCTTAGGAAAAAGGTTCCTACCGATATCTTGGTTGATAGAATTTCTGAATTAAATGATGATTTTGCTATTCAAAACAATGGGTTAGGTTTTTCCCTTGAGCGAAGGCTCATGACTTTTTGCCAAAAGAATGCTTATAATGATGAATTGGTTGTTCAATATGAAGGGCCAAAGGAGGAACCTATACCTCCCGAGATTGATATAGGGGACTTTTGTCCTATTAAATTTAGCCCTTTTGATTACTTTTGCTTGCCACAAAGAAAACTTGCTGCTGAACGTAGGGAATATGAGATGAGTTTTCGCTATCTACCATATCATTATGGCAACACCTAGATATATTCTTGTATCGTGCCTAGCTAGGGGCGTTAAACGATAGCGCTTGTTGGGAGGCAACCCAATTTTATTTTCTTTGTTTTTGCTTCTGTTTAGGAATAAATATTGCATCTAGCTTCTGTTAAGATGTGATTTTGTGTTTTAATTAGTGTTTGTGCCAAGTAGAACCTTTGGGAAGACTTGTGTGAAGTTTATATGATCATGCTGTAAAAAACAGAAACTTTAGCGCTCACGAGATTGGCTGTCATTTTTTACTGGAGAGTGATTTTTAGTTGATTCTTTTTGCAGATGATTAATAGACAAATTCCTTACGTCCACGAATTTATTTCAATTTTTTTAGAGTTACAGAAGTATTCGAAAGTTACAGATTACTATAGATTGTTCTGTTTTTGACAGATTCTGTTTTTCCTGTGTTGTTTGCTTATTTTAATGAATCTATAAGTAGTATCGGGGGGTATGAATCATGGAGAAGTAGGAATACAGTAGGTTTAACACCAATATAAACAAATAATGAGTTCATTACAGTACCTTTGAGTGGTGGTTTGTTTTCTTATACTAACGGAGCTCACGAGATTTTTGGCTAAGTTTTGTGTTGTGAAGTTTTCAAGTTTTGAGTATGGCTTTGATGGACTATGGAACAAAGAGTGGCAAGAGCCTAAGCTTGGGGATGCCCAAGGTACCCCAAGGTAAAATTCAAGGACAACCAAAAGCCTAAGCTTGGGGATGCCCCGGGAAGGCATCCCCTCTTTCGTCTTCATCTATCGGTAACTTTACTCGGGACTGTATTTTTATTCACCACATGATATGTGTTTTGCTTGGAGCGTCATGTATGATCTGAGTCCTTGCTTTTTAGTTTGCCACAATCATCCTTGCTGGACACACATTTTGAGAGAGATAATTATGATTTATAATTTATTAGAATACTTTATGTGCTTCACTTATATCTTTTGAGCTAGATAGTTTTGCTCTAGTGCTTCACTTATATCTTTTAGAGCACGGTGGTGTTTTTACTTTGTAGAAATTATTGATCTCTCATTCTTCACTTATATCCTTTTGAGAGTCTTTTAGAACAGCATGGTAATGTGCTTTGGTTATAAAACTAGTCCTAATATGATAAGCATCCAAGATGACTATAGTAAAAACTTTCATACAAGCGCAATGAATGATAGGAGAAGTTTGATACTTGATGATTGTTTTGAGATATGATGATGATGATATTAGACAAATGCTAGTGGAGTAAATGTGAATTTGAGAAACACTTGTGTTAAAGTCTGTGATTCCCGTAGCATGCACGTATGGTGAACCGTTATGTGAATAAGTTGGAGCATAATTTATTTATTGAGTGTCATCCTTTGTGTGGAGGTCGGGATCGCGTGATGGTTAACTCCTACCAACCATTCCCCTAGGAGAATGCGTTGAATACTTTGTTTTGATAACTCGTAGATTTTTGCAATAAGTATATGAGTTCTTTATGACTAATGTTGAGTCCATGGATCATACGCACTCTCACCCTTCCACCATTGCTAGCCTCTCTTGTACCGTGCAACTTTCGCTGGTACCATACACCCACCGTATACCTTCCTCAAAACAGCCACCATACCTACCTATCATGGCATTTCCATAGCCATTCCGAGATATATTGCCATGCAACTTTCCACTGTTCTGTTCATATGACACGCTTCATATTGTCATATTGCCATGCATGATCATGTAGTGGACATTCTATTTGTGGCAAGGTCACCATTCACAATTCATTCATACATGTCACTCTTGATTCATTGCATATCCCGGTACACCACCGGAGGCATTCACATAGAGTCATATTCTGTTATAGCTTTGAGTTGTAATCTTTGAGTTGTAAGTAAATAAAAGTGTGATGATCTTCATTATTAGAGCATTGTCCCGTGTGAGAAAGGCCAAATAAAAAAAGAGATGGCCTGAAAAAAAAGAGGGGGGCTATAAAAAAAGAGGAGAGAAAACCCCCCTCCAAAAAAATGAGAGAAAAGAGAGAAGGGACAATACTACTATCCTTTTCCACACTTGTGCTTCAAAGTAGCACCATAATCTTCATGATAGAGAGTCTCTTATTTTGTCACTTTCATATACTAGTGGGAATTTTCATTATAGAACTTGGCTTGTATATTCCAATGATGGGCTTCCTCAAATGCCCTAGGTCTTCATGAGCAAGTAAGTTGGATGCACACCCACTTAGTTTCTTTTGATGAGCTTTCATACACTTATAGCTCTAGTGCATCCGTTGCATGGCAATCCCTACTCACTCACATTGATATATATTGATGGGCATCTCCATAGCCCATTAATACACCTAGTTGATGTGAGACTATCTTCTTCTTTTGTCTTCTTGACAACCACCACTCTATTCCACCTATAGTGATATATCCATGGCTCACGCTCATGTATTGCGTGAAAGTTGAAAGGTTTGAAAAAAAATTGAGTATGAAACAATTGCTTGGCTGAAACCGGGTTTGTGCATGATTTAAATATTTTGTGTGATGAAGAGGGAGCATAGCCAGACTATTTGATTTTGTAGGGATAACTTTATTTGGCCATGTTATTTTGAGAAGACATGATTGCTTTGTTAGTATGCTTGAAGTATTATTATTATTATTATGTCAATATAGACTTTTGTCTTGAATCTTTCGGATCTGAACATTCATGCCACAATAAAGAGAATTACATTGAGAATTATGTTAGTTAGCATTCTACATCAAATATTCTGTTTTTATCATTTACCTACTCGAGGACGAGCAGGAATTAAGCTTGGGGATGCTTGATACGTCTCCAATGTATCTATAATTTTTGATTGTTCCATGCTATTATATATTCTGTTTTGGATGTTTAATGGGCTTTATTATACACTTTTATATTATTTTTGGGACTAACCTACTAACCCAAGGCCCAGTGCAAATTGTTGTTGTTTTTTCCTATTTTAGTGTTTCGCAGAAAAGGAATATCAAACGGAGTCCAAACGGAATGAAACCTTCGGGAGAGTTATTTTTGGAGCCGTATCAACACAGAAGACTTGGAGTACACGGGAGGGAACGAGAGAGGCGGCCACGAGAAGGCAGGGCGCGCCCAGGGGGGCAGGCGTGCCCCCCACCCTCGTGGGCCCCCTCTGGCTCCCCCGGTGCCCCTCTTCCTCCTATATATATATCCACGTACCTTGAAAACATCGAGGCAACAGATGAAACCCTAATTTCACTGCCGCAACCTTCTGTTCCCGTGAGATCCCATCTTTGGGCCTGTTCTGGAGCTCCGCCGGAGGGGGGATCGATCTCGGAGTGCTTCTACATCAACACCATAGCCTCACCAATGAGTTGTGAGTAGTTTACCATAGACCTTCAGGTCCATAGTTATTAGCTAGATGGCTTCTTCTCTCTCTTTGGATCTCAATACAAAGTTCTCCTCGATCTTCGAGGAGATCTATTCGATGTAATCTTTTTGCGGTGTGTTTGTCGAGATCCGATGAATTGTGGGTTTATGATCAAGATTATCTATGAACAATATTTGATTCTTTTCTGAAATCTTTTATGTATGATTATAATATCCTTGCAAGTCTCTTCGAATTATTGGTTTGGTTTGGCCTACTAGATCTATAGTTCTTGCAATGGGAGAAGTGCTTGGCTTTGGGTTCAATCTTGCGGTGTCCTTTCCCAGTGACAGTAGGGGCAGCAAGGCACGTATTGTATTGTTGCCATCGAGGATAAAAAGATGGGGTTTATATCATATTGCTTGAGTTTACCCCTCTACATCATGTCATCTTGCTTAAGGCGTTACTCTATTCTTATGAACTTAATACTCTAGATGCATGCTAGATAGCCGTCGATGTGTGGAGTAATAGTAGTAGATGCGGAATCGTTTTGGTCTACTTGTGTCGTGGTGGCGCACGGCAGATTCCAAGGGATGGCTAAAGATAGGAGGCGGCTCGAGCGCACTGGTGGACTCCAGAAGCGGGGTTGGCATGAGCGAGCGCGGGACACAAGACATACCAAGGTTTGGGGCTCTCCGGGGAGATAATACCCTTAATCCTGCTGAAGGTGGTTGATATTTACCAGTACAGAGTTGCTCCATGAGCTGTGTGGTGGAAGGAGGAAGACAGGCCAGGGCTTAGGCTGCTACTCCTGAGATGTGTCTATCCTGTTCTCTAGTTCACGTCGTCCTTGCATGAGGGCTCTGGGGGTTTTATATAGGCCAACCCCCCAGGGATACAATGGTAAAGTTACACGACCGTGGGGCCGGATTGTCATTGTCCGGGAAGCCGGCGCTGGGACCCGCCGGGTACAGGGCTCGGCGGGTTCTTCGGGTGCGGGGCCCGCTGGGTATGGGGGGCACTGTGTGCCGTCTTGTCGGTCATCAAGGATTGGCCGGGTTGAATTGGTATGGAGTGCTCCGTCAAGTCACCGTCTGCCGGCGTCATGGGTTGTGATGATTGCATTGTATCCACGCCCCTGCTGACTAGGGGCATGGGCGAGGCACAGTTTCCTAGGTCATCAGTAGGTGCGTCTCGTCCCATCGTACGGTTGAGATGGGACGGGAGCTGACCCGTGGTCGGATTGGGGAACACGCCATGGGTCGGTCTGGCTTGTTGAGGAAGTCTGGGCGTGCCGGGTCCGAATCCCCCGAGCGGGCCGTTGGGGCCGGATCGCGGGAGCCGGCCGGACTGGAGAGTCTTGCTGGATCATGGGTCCTGGCCGGGTCGAGCGACCCAGCCAAGTTAGAGGCGGATTGCGGGGCGATGCGGGCCCCGTTGTTTTTTGAAAAGGATCCGGCTTCCGTTGCCTGCCTAGGGTTCATCCCCCCCCCCCCCGATAGTAGCCCCGAAGTTGTGAAGGTCCGCCGTCTTCGGGTGAAAGGGCATTCGCAGTTTCCTTCCCTTGGAGGTGAGCCTGAGGCCGAGCTTGGGAACACCCGCTGTGTGCTGGCTTCTGGAAGCCGGATCGCGGTGTTTCGGCGACGGCAGTAATCGAGGAGTCCGCCGAATCTTGGATGATCTTTCGGGTTCCGCACGGGCGCCACGTGGTGCCCGAAAGCTGGGGAGGCCTGACAGGCCAGACGCACGACGGGACGGGGCGATGGTCCGGGGCCCGCGGCCGCGCAGCCTCGGCCCGTGCGCGCGGATTTATTGCGGCGTCTGTGAATCGGTTGCCCTTCTGGGGGCAGTTATTGCACACATACGTGCGCATTTATTGCGGGGAAGTGGGAGAGGTGGGCGCAATCGATCCCACTCCCCCACGTTCGAACCGTGGGTTATAAATTGGGCCGAAGGGCCGGCGGAGATCGTTCTCGCCCGCACCCTCCTACCTTTCTTTGCCTCCTCTGCTTCTTGCGACCGCCGCGCACCGCGACACCCATCGTTCTCGAGCAGAGGCCATCTTCTTCTTCTTTCTCTTTCGCACTTCTTGTCGATGGCGCTGCCGTCGGGCTCGTGGATGGGCTCGACCGTCTCCGAGGACGACATCGCCTACCTCCGCACCACCAAGCGCCTGACGGCGGAGACGGAGGTCGCCGTACGCCTACCAGGAGAGAAGCGGGAGCCGCGCCCCGAGGGCTCGGAGCGTGTGGCCTTCTTCACGCACTTCAAGCACTGGTTTGGGCTGCCAGCGAGTGACTTCTTCTGCGAGTTCCTGGAGTTCTACGGGCTCCAACCCCACCATCTTGGAGTCGGCGCCATTGTGCAGCTCTCCGGCTTTGTCACGCTCTACGAGGCATACCTCGGAGTCGAGTCCTCCATCGATCTCTTCGCACGCCTCTTCTCCCTGAAGCAGCAGGGGCCGAAGGCCGGGGAGATGTCGGAGTGCGGAGCCGCCGTCATCTGCAGGCGGCTGGGGGATGAGCGCCGCAAGGTGCCATTGGAGGATTCTGCCAAGAAGTGGCAACACTCCTTCTTCTACATTCGCAACTTGGGCGCGGACCGCATCAATCTGCCGACGTGCTGCTGCGGGAGAAGCGGAACTGGTCGTACTACCCCAAGCAGCTGTCGCAGGCGGTGCTCAACCTGTTCAAGCGGGTTGTGGTGATGAAGGAGTGGGAAGGCCTCGAAGGCAGCGACCTCATCACTGCCTTCATCGCGCGGCGGGTGCTGCCGCTGCAGCAGCGCGTTCATCTCATTGGCGAGATGAAAGGCCTTGACAGCCCTGACCGTATGTCCAAGCTGCGACGGAGGGCGGACCAGGTCGCGCACCGGGTCAATGACATTTCCAAGGCCAACCTGTTGGACGACTGGCAATACGGGAAGGTTCCGTACAGCCACGCGAACCCGACACCGATGGTGAGTCCCTTCTATCCATATTTTGCCGCCGCTCATCTTCTTATCCACCCGGATGCGACGCGGAAGGTGCTTCTAAATGCCATCCGGCATCCTTACGACCATACGGGGACGCATGTGGTGCGCGCCGCCTCCGAGGAGCCCGTGGGGAGGGAGCGGTCGCCGGGGTGGGCGCGGGGCACCGAGCAGGTGCACCTATCTCTTCTCCTTTGTGTTTCGATTTCAGGACGGCGTCGGAGGCTCTGATGCGAGTTGTTGATGTAGCGGCGCCGGGTGGACGGAGCGGCGGTGCGGTCGGGGACGGGTCGTCCCGGGCGGTGGCGACGGTGGCAGGAGGACGAGGCGGCGGCGCGGTTGGAGCCGGGTCGTCTCAGGTGGTGCCAGCGGCAGGCCAGCCGCACGGGAAGGGCAGCGCCGCTCCGCCGGCTCCACCCGTGAAGCGCGCCGTGGGAGCGGTTGGGGCCGCGAAGCCGGACGCCAAGAGGAGGCGGGTTACCCAGCCGTCGAGGCGCCCCATGCTGGTGCTGCCGGGGTAAGTTTTTCTTTTTTGGCTCCGAGCCGGGCGGCTCTGTTGAGCCCCCTTTGTGCTAACTTGTCCTGATTCTTCAGATCGCCAATCTCACTGGCGTTGGCGGCGGCGGAGGCCGCGTCCCCCGATGGTGCCGGGTTCCGGACGAGCCTGTCCAGCACCGTCGATCCAAGCAAGGAGGAGGGGCGGGCAGATTTGAACCTTGGTCTGGATCCGTCCAACACGGAGGGCCGGGCCTGGCGAGACCAGGATCGGGTCGAGGCCGCGCTGAAGGCGGCGTCGACCCGGGCTTGGACCACGGCCGCAGAGGCGTGGGCGCGAGCCGGTGAGGAGCCAGCGTGGCCGAAGATGCCGGCCGGAACGACGGTGGCGACGATGATTTTCGTCCCACCGGTGGAGGAGGGGCACGGCCGAGGCGGCCGTGCCGATGCGATGGACCTTGACCGAGAGGTCATTGTCATCGAGGACGGGACCCCGCCGTGGGCTGATGCGGCCGAGCGGGCGGGGGCCGGTGGAGGTGATGGCTTCTCGCCCCTCGTTGGTTACCCCAAGTGGAAGGTTTGAGATGCAGTGTAGCGGTAGTTTTCCCTTGGCAAAGATACCAAGGATCGAATTGTGACGCCCGAGACCGACGTTCCAGAAGGTTCCAGAAGATTCCAGATGTTCCGGGTTGCCCGTGTGTTCTTTTGTGCTTGTGTTATTTATTTTTTTGCATTGCATCATGTCATCATGCCATCATGTTATTTTATTTTGCATCTCAACCTAATAAATTGTGTGGACCTTCGGTCCATTTAAATCGAGGGAAGATGTTTTCTCTTTATAACATATAAAAGCCTCCCAATATTTTAGGGAGCTATATTAAAAATATTCCAATTGTTTGGGATCACCGTAACACACTTGCAATATTTCTCCATGCATTTCTATCTCAATTCTTTGCCTCAAACCGTGCTATAATTTCTTTCCGTTGTTTCGAGGCTCCTCCATTTATCTAGACTCCATTCAAACTCCTTTTATTCTTTTTGCAACCTAAATGTTTTAGTTTGCACTTCCCTTTTGTTGGTTCTATTTTTGTTGGGTTGGTAATAACCCGTAAAGCCTTACAAAAATGACCCATCTTTTATTTTCTGTTCTTTGCCCTTTTCTTTTTATTTTGATTCTCTCCTTTTATTTTTATTTCTGCTAAGGAATAAAAATAAGAGGCATCCCAGCCGCTCGGGCCTCAATCTCTCTGGCTGCATCTCTCCTCCCTCTTGGGCCACTTCTCTCCCCGCAGGCCCAGCCCGACCGCAGCCTCCCTACCAAACCCTAAGCCCGATCCCTCGCTCTCCCTCTCCTCCCGCACGACCGCCGCCACTCTCTCTTTCTCTCGCTGATTCCCTCTCCCGATCCCGTTTCTCTCTCCCTCGCCTCTCCTTCTCACGCTCGACCGCACCCCTCGACCTCGCCTCGCTCACCCCGACTCTCCCTCGCCTCGGCCCATTCCGCTTCGCCCTCGCCATGGTGCCCGGGCCGGTGCCGCCGCGCCGCCTGCTTCCTCCGCTCCCTCCGGCCGGCCAGGTGCCGTGCGCCTCCAGTGCGCAAGCAGCAGGTCCGCAGCTGCGGCCAAGAGGCTCCCTCCGCGCAGGAGCCCCGCCTCCTCCGTCCTCCAAGCGCGCCCGCCGGCGAGGGCCTCCCGCGCCCAAGCTCTTCGCGGCTCCCTCATCTGGCGCGAGCCAGCCTCCCTCCGTCCAGCGCTGGAGCGCTCCCTCCAGCTCGAGGCCAGCCAGGGCCCCGAGCGCCCCGGCTTCCCTGCGTCGGCGACCCTCCGTCCTCAGGAGCGCCTTGGAGCCTTCCTCCCGCGCGCCAGGACTCCGGCCGGCGACCGCCCTCCCTCCGGTCCTCCTCTCCAGGAGCAGCGCGTCCGCGCGCCTCCCTCGTCCAGCTCGCCGTGGCCTCTCCAGCGCGTGTACCACGAGCGTCCCGCACGCCGGCCCCTGCCTCCTCTTCGCCAGCCGCCCCAAGCACCGGATCCCGCGGCCAGTCTACCTCCTCTGCTGCCTCAGCCGTGTCCGAGGCTGTTGTGTTGTGTTTTTTTTTGTTTTTTTTGTTTTGTCTGCTGCCTTGTTCTGTTAACGTGTCAGATGACCCGAACGAGTATACGGCGACCTGACCGAGTACCCCTACGGCCCCGACAAGTACCTCTACACGGCGAAACGACTAGTACATCTACCGTCGCCGAAGACCGCGTGTACCTCTACGATACGAGAACGCCGACACAAGACGACGTGACATGAACGGCTACGGAAACGTGAACAACTACCCTCGCCGGAAGGCCCAAGTACCACGACGACCCGAACCTCTACGGGAACGAGCTCCAAGTTCGACTACTTCACGGGACCCGTCAAGTCCGACTACTACATGAATGAGTACCTCGACACCCGATGTCAAGTTCGACTACCGTCGCCCCGAGTACCACTACCGTCGCCGCGGAAACGATGGATGCGCCATGTACCTCTACGTGAACGGCTACTTCCTCTTCGGAACGAGAACGACTCCTTCCTCGACGCTCTCGAACCGCCCCGTGAACGTTTGTTCCGAAGGTATAACCCCGAGACGTGACCCGTGGAATGCATGCTTGTTGTGGTTGTATGAAATGTTTCCCGTGTGTGCTCCGTGTTCGTTTCGTCCCTTTTGTTGTCCCTCGGTTGCCTCGTCGCCGACTCGTGGGAACCCGGCAACGGGATCGCCCCACCTTTCATCTCGTTGAACCGCTCACACCATCTTTCTTTTGCCCGGACTCTCAACGAGTTACCGGAACCGATATGTTGCGTTGCATCATTTTCGGATCGTTGCCGTGGCACCCTTTTCTTCCACCACGGTGACAAATGCTTCATAACTCTTTTAAGTCAACCTTTTAATAATTGCATAAAACTTGATCATGTCATCCGCATCATATTAACAACATTAATATGTGTGAATTGTTGTTGCTTATAATTATTAAACATGCTCATGGGGATTTTTCCGGATATGTTGTTGTTATTTCCGGCCTCATTTAAAATGCCTAAATAGTGTAGTTTCTTTATGCTTCACCTCTTGCCATGTTAAAAACATTTAATCTTGTCTTGTAAATAATGAGAGTCAACTAAATAATTAATGTGGTGTTTCGTCAATATGCCACTCGTTGCATATTGATCTCCACTTAACTTGTAGTATTTGTTTGTGCACTTTGCCATGCCATGCAAATTAAACCGGACATGCATCATACTTGTTTGTGCATCGTATGCCATGTTTATGATTGTGTGTTTACCGTGTTGTTTCTTTCTTTCCGGTTGCTTCTCTTGTTAGCTTCGGTTTCGTTCCGGAGTTGTGAGGTTTCGCTCGTCTGCGTTGCTCCGTCTTCTTCTTGGATCCGTTCTTCTCCCTTGTGGAATTCCAGGCAAGATGACCGAACCCGGATACCATTACTATCTTTGCCTATTGCTAGTAGTTCCGCTCTATAGTTTTGCCTCGATGCCCATGTCTTCTTGTCAGCCTCCTACTTGTAACCAATTGCCATGTTTGACCACCCTACCTACGCAAACCGTTGCTTGGCTAAGTACGCTTCGCTCAGCCCCTCTTATAGCATTGCTAGTTGCAGGTGAGGATTGAAGATGCTTGCTTCATGTTGAAGTTTGGTTGGGTTATATCACACTATATAAATGCTTAAAAATGAAATCATCTATATACTGGCAGGGTGGAAGGCTAAGCCTTTTGCTTGGTGTTTTGTTCCACTCATGCCGTTAGGAACCGTATAAACCGGTGTTATGTTCCTTGATTATGCGTTCCTAACACGATTGGGGTGTATGGGACCCCCTTGATAAACCGCTAAGTGCTAAGTCTTTTCCAGCAAGTCCCAACATTTGGTACTATTTGCCTCATAATAACAACTTAATTAATTAATTAAAATTGCATAGGGGGTCGCGTCCCCGAGGATCCTTTTATTCTACATAGCAGGGGGGGCCAGTGCCGATGGTGTTGGTCCCAAACGGGGGTCCTGCGGGAACCACCACGGGGAAACTCGAGGTTTGGGTCCTGTAGCATCACCCATCCGGTCGTGTCCTGAGACTTAGATACGCGCGGCTACTATCAGGGTGTCGACACGCCGGGAGGATTTGCTGGATTAGCCTTACCTTAGTTCGGTTTAACTTGAGCACGGGATTCCGAGAATACTCGGGTCTTCCCACCTATGGAGTTGCGACTTCGCGGATCGTGGGCTTGTGATGGGCCAAGTTGGAACACCCCTGCAGGGTTTGAACTTTCGAAAGCCGTGCCCACGGTTATGTGGCAGATGGGAGCTTGTTAATTCCGGTTGTAGATAACTTGACACAATGTTTCCAATACACTACCAGCGTGTGTACCGTGACTGTCAATTTCCGAATAGGGATTCGGGAGTTGAACACGGCGGGGTTATGTTTGACCGGCTTTAGTTAGGATCACTTCGTGATCATCTTTCGACCGATGCTCTTCTCTTATCGCTCTCTTTTACGTAAGTTAGTGCTAGTTGCTGCTGCAGACTCTTGTTTGTTCCTTCACCTCATATTTTCTTTCTTCAGCCTTATCCTCACCCAAGGCTTAAATAGTCTTGTTACCCGGGAACGGGATTGCTGAGTCCTCTGTGGCTCACAGTTACTTCACCACACCAGATGCAGGTTCAGCCGAGTTGAAGCAGGTGATGGATCAGTTCTTCATCGGGAGCTCGATGCAGAGTGTGACCGTTTGCTTGTAACGTTTCGATGTTCAGTAGTGGTTTCTACTAGGATTCGATCCTGACCTGTGGCTTTATGTTGTTTTGGTATCTTTCTTTGGTTCTTCACCCGTAGTCGGGTTGTGATGTTCTGAATGATGTTTTGCTTATGTAATGTATTGGGTGAAGTGGCGAGTGTAAGCCAACTATCTCCTTTTGCAATTTAATCCCTCTTTTACATGAGTTGTGCAAAGATACCAAACTTGAGATCATTCTAGGATGGACTTATGCCTTTAAGTCGTGCCTCGACACGTAGGAGGTATAACTCCATCCTGGGCATTACAAGTTGGTATCAGAACCTTCTCCGACCTAGAAGCCCCCACTGATTGATCGAATCGTTGACGGTTGAGTCTAGGCACACACTGAAAAACTTTTTGAGTCCTATATTATATCGGAGAGTAGGATTTCTTTGCTTCTCATCCCCTTTCTCTCTGGTGAGGACTCCTGACGATTACTCTTTTCTCTTCTACTTTCAAAAAATGCACCAAATTTTTTTTTAGGATCCCGCGAGTATTCTGGGATTGTTTCGATGTTCTTGTGACAAGGATATTGTTCCCGATGCCTCCTGTTACCGAGGAGTTGAGCTTCGGGGTATCATTGTAACAAGCATATCGCGGCAGTACTAAATACTTAAGACGGCCGACATCGAAAATCTCTCCTATACGGCCAGTGGCAAGATAACCCCGACATCACCCAGTACTGGGGAGGTAGTTCGAGAGTATTGCCATAGCTTGTTATAGTGGATGCTTTTCGAAGGTCCGAGGTACACAGTTTCCGAGAAAGACTGGTTATGTGTTGAAGGATGGATACACCTGGATGTAGGTTTAGAGTTGATTGTGCGGTGCTTCCCGTGTATCCCCAACACCTGATTGCATAACTGGAAACTTTCGGAAATCTATAGGTGGGTTCATCTAGTAGTTCTAGGCATTCTTCCAACGAATGCTCGATTTGAAGTTTGGGGTTCTACATTGAGTGAAGTGGTTTTATGGACTTGTTCTGATCGGGAGTTGCATCTTAAAGGGTCCTTGGCTATGCTGATCCGGGGATGACAAAACCCTTTTGTAACACGTTCCATGAGCTTTCAGCACGAAGATGTCGAACGAAGCTTCTATCTTGTATTTGTTCTATCTGTTCCTTGTTCCTTTTTATTTTACCTTTTGTTCTCCAAGTGGCTTCTCGACAAGTGATGTACCTGCGGAATTCATTCGTTCAATTCTCTGTTCGGATGATATTGTGAAGATCATGCCGCATATCTATCCTTTGTTCTTGTTTTGATTCTGGTATTCGAGTTGCTTCGATGTCAAATGTTGATTCCAGACCTTTCCTAATCGGTGTTCTCATATGCCTATGGGAGTGCTAATTCTTCTTGATCATCAAGATGGTCATGTTAATCCTTTCCAACCGGTGTGCTTTCTCTTCAAGTTATTCCATACGGACGCCGTTGAGAAATCTGACGATTGTCTGTTTCAATCATCTCAAGTTGTCTTTGTTTTCCCCACCCTCCCACCCTTTTTCTTCTTGGAGCCAGAAAATCTCAGATGAAGTATCCATTTTATTCATGTGATGTTTCTTCATTCTTTTCCTTCAATGTTCTTATCCGGTGATTATCGTGAAGATGCTCAAGAGCTTCAAGTTCATCATTCTTAATTCCAATATTCTGCCGGTGGATATAATTCAAGATTTCGGTGTTCATCTTATCCTTTTTCCTCTTTTCACTATGCTTTCTTATTCCGGTGCCCCAATTAATCATTCTCCTCTTATTTTTCATGTCCGGAGTGCTGAAGATTCATAATTCCATTCTTAATCCGTTCAAGCTATTTTGAGGATTATCATCTTATTCAAGTCATTTAATTCAACCGGTGCAATATCTCTTAAGCAATCTTTTCCAATGGTGATTTCTTTTGAGTGGGCCTTAACCCACAGGTCTTTTTCCCATGATCTTACCTGACTCTTCTAATTTTCTGGAGTTATACTCAAATTCTTTTCAAAGTGTGACGTAAGTATGATTTCCATCAGTCACATGCCTTCCTCAAGATCGCTTTCAAATTATTTTTTATCATTGGTTCAACCTTTTAATTCTTCATTCCGGAGTGCTCAACAATTCTTCATGGCATTTCTCGTCTTCATTCTCAACAATTGAAGACCGGAGAAGTGTTTCTCTTAAATCTTGGCCGTTCTCTTGAAGGTTCGTGGTTCTAGCTTCTTGCCATCCTCATTATTGTTCCGATTGTGAGGAATTCTTTCGTGCCATCCGAAGCATTTCTTGAATTCTTTCCATTGTGATCCTCCGAAGGCCATCATTTCAGAAGTTTCTTCGTTCTCAGTTTTCAACTTCGTCCTCCAACTATTCTTCATTGATGCCTCTTCGTTCGTCTCCTTTTTATTACGGTGGTTCTTTCAAGTTTACTCTTCCTTGTTGTCGTTTTAATTCATTTGTTCTTTCATAATCCTACCGGTGGGTCGTTGAAGATTTATCCAAGCTTGTGCGAGTTCTCTCTTTAATTCTTTCCAACGAGAATAAGTAGTATGCCAAATCCGTTAGTTGTCATCAATTTAAATTGGTGAAGGAGATGCATAACATAATTCTTATTATTATTCCGTCAAGGTGATTTAATTCTCTTGTCTGGAGCTTGTCATCATATCATATCCTTGGTTCTAAAGTTGTTCATCTTGTTTTCCGGAGCTTCAAGCTATTTCAATTATATCATTTCAAAGCTCCATCTAATTCATCGCAGGCCTGAATCTTATTCTTTTCATCTTTCACTTCTCATGCTTTCATTACCGGAGTTCTTCATGGTGATTCATCATCATTTAATTCATCCTCGAAGTTTTCATCAAGATTCTTGTTGGAGCTCAACCATTCTTCTTCATGCATTTGAATTGCAATCCTTTCTACCTTATCTTTGAGATGGTGTTATGTCATTCTTGATAATTTCCCTTCATGTTTCATGTTTCACGAGTTATCAAGAATGAGATATTTAAACCCATCATTTTTCCTTGTTCAGGAGATCTTTTCAACCCTTCAATTTTTTTCATTGGAGTTATCTTGGGTTGTATTTCACCTAAAAGCTTTCCCTAAGGATTGTTGCTAATTATGGTGCTTATAAATGACCCAAGTTCTTCATTTATCATTCCGGTGATATAAGTTTATCGTCTCCTTGTAGATCTCAATCCAATCAAATGTTTCCGTTAGTGGCTGGTTGTCACCTCATAACTTTGAGATGTTTTCCATAAGCCCACATGAGCTTATTCTTTTCGTTGTTGATTTTTCCAACAACTCCGTTCTACCCTTCTTCGTAAGGATGCTCTTTCAATTCATTTGCCGGAGAAGTTGTCTTTTCTTCTCCATTCTTTTCTTTCGTTGATCTATATGCTATTCTTTCATTCCGGAGGCATTGCGATGTTGCTCTCTTTAACCATCATCTCGTTTTTATCGAGATCATGTTCTTTCCCTTGCTTATCATTTAACCGGAGTGTTGCATTATTCATTCTAGTTCTCTCATCTTATCAAATTTTGCCTCACTCTTCAACCAGAGTGCTGTCTGAGTCTTTCTTACCCCTTGTGCCATTCTTTTAATGTTCCGGAGGCTATATGTTGTTGATTTCATCAAGTATCTTCCCAACTTGGCAAGTTCATGTTCATTTCCTTCCATTTTCAGTCGGAGTGCTGTCCGAATTCTGTCATTCTTATTCCTTGGCTATACCGTTGTGGTTTCATATTCTTTTGGTTCGTAAGCTCTTAATTCTTGTCTTTCTACCTACAAGGCTCTGGTTATGTTCCTTGTTCCTCCATTTTACCGGAGTGCTCTTAACTTCATTCATCTCTGTTGCATTATTTCTTTCTACTTGTTCAACCTCTCAAGGTTCTTTGGTTTCACTCGTCTGTCAAAGAAGCAACTTTGTTTTACCTCTTCCTCTTCCGTTTTTACCCGGTGATATCTCTAGGATCTCGGGTCGAGATCCTCTGTTAGTGTGGGAGAGTTGTGACGCCCGAGACCGACGTTCCAGAAGGTTCCAGAAGATTCCAGATGTTCCGGGTTGCCCGTGTGTTCTTTTGTGCTTGTGTTATTTATTTTTTGCATTGCATCATGTCATCATGCCATCATGTTATTTTATTTTGCATCTCAACCTAATAAATTGTGTGGACCTTCGGTCCATTTAAATCGAGGGAAGATGTTTTCTCTTTATAACATATAAAAGCCTCCCAATATTTTAGGGAGCTATATTAAAAATATTCCAATTGTTTGGGATCACCGTAACACACTTGCAATATTTCTCCATGCATTTCTATCTCAATTCTTTGCCTCAAACCGTGCTATAATTTCTTTCCGTTGTTTCGAGGCTCCTCCATTTATCTAGACTCCATTCAAACTCCTTTTATTCTTTTTGCAACCTAAATGTTTTAGTTTGCACTTCCCTTTTGTTGGTTCTATTTTTGTTGGGTTGGTAATAACCCGTAAAGCCTTACAAAAATGACCCATCTTTTATTTTCTGTTCTTTGCCCTTTTCTTTTTATTTTGATTCTCTCCTTTTATTTTTATTTCTGCTAAGGAATAAAAATAAGAGGCATCCCAGCCGCTCGGGCCTCAATCTCTCTGGCCGCATCTCTCCTCCCTCTTGGGCCACTTCTCTCCCCGCAGGCCCAGCCCGACCGCAGCCTCCCTACCAAACCCTAAGCCCGATCCCTCGCTCTCCCTCTCCTCCCGCACGACCGCCGCCACTTTCTCTTTCTCTCGCTGATTCCCTCTCCCGATCCCGTTTCTCTCTCCCTCGCCTCTCCTTCTCACGCTCGACCGCACCCCTCGACCTCGCCTCGCTCACCCCGACTCTCCCTCGCCTCGGCCCTCTCCGCTTCGCCCTCGCCATGGTGCCCGGGCCGGTGCCGCCGCGCCGCCTGCTTCCTCCGCTCCCTCCGGCCGGCCAGGTGCCGCGCGCCTCCAGTGCGCAAGCAGCAGGTCCGCAGCCGCGGCCAAGAGGCTCCCTCCGCGCAGGAGCCCCGCCTCCTCCGTCCTCCAAGCGCGCCCGCCGGCGAGGGCCTCCCGCGCCCAAGCTCTCCGCGGCTCCCTCATCTGGCGCGAGCCAGCCTCCCCCCGTCCAGCGCTGGAGCGCTCCCTCCAGCTCGAGGCCAGCCAGGGCCCCGAGCGCCCCGGCTTCCCTGCGTCGGCGACCCTCCGTCCTCAGGAGCGCCTTGGAGCCTTCCTCCCGCGCGCCAGGACTCCGGCCGGCGACCGCCCTCCCTCCGGTCCTCCTCTCCAGGAGCAGCGCGTCCGCGCGCCTCCCTCGTCCAGCTCGCCGTGGCCTCTCCAGCGCGTGTACCACGAGCGTCCCGCACGCCGGCCCCTGCCTCCTCTTCGCCAGCCGCCCCAAGCACCGGATCCCGCGGCCAGTCTACCTCCTCTGCTGCCTCAGCCGTGTCCGAGGCTGTTGTGTTGTGTTTTTTTTTGTTTTGTCTGCTGCCTTGTTCTGTTAACGTGTCAGATGACCCGAACGAGTATACGGCGACCCGAACGAGTACCCCTACGGCCCCAACAAGTACCTCTACACGGCGAAACGACTAGTACATCTACCGTCGCCGAAGACCGCGTGTACCTCTACGATACGAGAACGCCGACACAAGACGACGTGACATGAACGGCTACGGAAACGTGAACAACTACCCTCGCCGGAAGGCCCAAGTACCACGACGACCCGAACCTCTACGGGAACGAGCTCCAAGTTCGACTACTTCACAGGACCCGTCAAGTCCGACTACTACATGAATGAGTACCTCGACACCCGATGTCAAGTTCGACTACCGTCGCCCCGAGTACCACTACCGTCGCCGCGGAAACGATGGATACGCCATGTACCTCTACGTGAACGGCTACTTCCTCTTCGGAACGAGAACGACTCCTTCCTCGACGCTCTCGAACCGCCCCGTGAACGTTTGTTCCGAAGGTATAACCCCGAGACGTGACCCATGGAATGCATGCTTGTTGTGGTTATATGAAATGTTTCCCGTGTGTGCTCCGTGTTCGTTTCGTCCCTTTTGTTGTCCCTCGGTTGCCTCGTCGCCGACTCGTGGGAACCCGGCAACGGGATCGCCCCACCTTTCATCTCGTTGAACCGCTCACACCATCTTTCTTTTGCCCGGACTCTCAACGAGTTACCGGAACCGATATGTTGCGTTGCATCATTTTCGGATCGTTGCCGTGGCACCCTTTTCTTCCACCACGGTGACAAATGCTTCATAACTCTTTTAAGTCAACCTTTTAATAATTGCATAAAACTTGATCATGTCATCCGCATCATATTAACAACATTAATATGTGTGAATTGTTGTTGCTTATAATTATTAAACATGCTCATGGGGATTTTTCCGGATATGTTGTTGTTATTTCCGGCCTCATTTAAAATGCCTAAATAGTGTAGTTTCTTTATGCTTCACCTCTTGCCATGTTAAAAACATTTAATCTTGTCTTGTAAATAATGAGAGTCAACTAAATAATTAATGTGGTGTTTCGTCAATATGCCACTCGTTGCATATTGATCTCCACTTAACTTGTAGTATTTGTTTGTGCACTTTGCCATGCCATGCAAATTAAACCGGACATGCATCATACTTGTTTGTGCATCGTATGCCATGTTTATGATTGTGTGTTTACCGTGTTGTTTCTTTCTTTCCGGTTGCTTCTCTTGTTAGCTTCGGTTTCGTTCCGGAGTTGTGAGGTTTCGCTCGTCTGCGTTGCTCCGTCTTCTTCTTGGATCCGTTCTTCTCCCTTGTGGAATTCCAGGCAAGATGACCGAACCCGGATACCATTACTATCTTTGCCTATTGCTAGTAGTTCCGCTCTATAGTTTTGCCTCGATGCCCATGTCTTCTTGTCAGCCTCCTACTTGTAACCAATTGCCATGTTTGACCACCCTACCTACGCAAACCGTTGCTTGGCTAAGTACGCTTCGCTCAGCCCCTCTTATAGCATTGCTAGTTGCAGGTGAGGATTGAAGATGCTTGCTTCATGTTGAAGTTTGGTTGGGTTATATCACACTATATAAATGCTTAAAAATGAAATCATCTATATACTGGCAGGGTGGAAGGCTAAGCCTTTTGCTTGGTGTTTTGTTCCACTCATGCCGTTAGGAACCGTATAAATCGGTGTTATGTTCCTTGATTATGCGTTCCTAACACGGTTGGGGTGTATGGGACCCCCTTGATAAACCGCTAAGTGCTAAGTCTTTTCTAGCAAGTCCCAACATTTGGTACTATTTGCCTCATAATAACAACTTAATTAATTAATTAAAATTGCATAGGGGGTCGCGTCCCCGAGGATCCTTTTATTCTACATAGCAGGGGGGCCAGTGCCGATGGTGTTGGTCCCAAACGGGGGTCCTGCGGGAACCACCACGGGGAAACTCGAGGTTTGGGTCCTGTAGCATCACCCATCCGGTCGTGTCCTGAGACTTAGATACGCGCGGCTACTATCAGGGTGTCGACACGCCGGGAGGATTTGCTGGATTAGCCTTACCTTAGTTCGGTTTAACTTGAGCACGGGATTCCGAGAATACTCGGGTCTTCCCACCTATGGAGTTGCGACTTCGCGGATCGTGGGCTTGTGATGGGCCAAGTTGGAACACCCCTGCAGGGTTTGAACTTTCGAAAGCCGTGCCCGCGGTTATGTGGCAGATGGGAGCTTGTTAATTCCGGTTGTAGATAACTTGACACAATGTTTCCAATACACTACCAGCGTGTGTACCGTGACTGTCAATTTCCGAATAGGGATTCGGGAGTTGAACACGGCGGGGTTATGTTTGACCGGCTTTAGTTAGGATCACTTCGTGATCATCTTTCGACCGATGCTCTTCTCTTATCGCTCTCTTTTACGTAAGTTAGTGCTAGTTGCTGCTGCAGACTCTTGTTTGTTCCTTCACCTCATATTTTCTTTCTTCAGCCTTATCCTCACCCAAGGCTTAAATAGTCTTGTTACCCGGGAACGGGATTGCTGAGTCCTCTGTGGCTCACAGTTACTTCACCACACCAGATGCAGGTTCAGCCGAGTTGAAGCAGGTGATGGATCAGTTCTTCATCGGGAGCTCGATGCAGAGTGTGACCGTTTGCTTGTAACGTTTCGATGTTCAGTAGTGGTTTCTACTAGGATTCGATCCTGACCTGTGGCTTTATGTTGTTTTGGTATCTTTCTTTGGTTCTTCACCCGTAGTCGGGTTGTGATGTTCTGAATGATGTTTTGCTTATGTAATGTATTGGGTGAAGTGGCGAGTGTAAGCCAACTATCTCCTTTTGCAATTTAATCCCTCTTTTACATGAGTTGTGCAAAGATACCAAACTTGAGATCATTCTAGGATGGACTTATGCCTTTAAGTCGTGCCTCGACACGTAGGAGGTATAACTCCATCCTGGGCATTACACGAATTCCCCTGAGACTCCAAGGTTCAACAAGAAGGTGTCAACTGCTAATGGCGCCAGATACTTAGCAATTAACTGGACTTGCACACAGATACAAATAACTTTGCTCCCAACGAGTACATAGAGGTTGTCAATCCCTCCGGCCTTGTCGTTTACAAAGGATCAAACGAAAGAGATAATAGTGATAGGTAAAATTGCAACTAGTAAGTAAAAGCAGAAAGTAAATAGCGGATGTAATCGATGATGGTAATATGGACCGGGGTCCCATGATGTTCACTAGTGATGTCTCTCTCCCAAAAGACGATAAAACAGCTATGTGAGGTAAACGAATTACAGCTGGGCAATTGACAGAATTATGTGCGCAAACCAATGCTAACTATGCTGCAAGAAAGGTTGAGGCTCAAAAGCATGGGCGGTACGCCAAGGTAAGTAGACCGAAATCCATCTGCATCTACTACTAATCATCCACCTTGAGATATCTATCCAGAACATCTCGCTGGTCTTAAGTTGCGAGTCCCACCCATAGTGTAAACTCAAAGCAACAGACAACTGCATTAAAAGAACTTTGCGTAAAGTAAACAATCCTTGCACCCGCGAGTACAAGCACCGTTGTTTTCCCCCTTGTGGCAACATCACATCCCCTAGACTCATGTTTCTGTCACTCAAACTAGTCATCGAGGGGCATGAACCCACAATCAAGCATAACGTTCCCTCTTGGAGTTACTACCTACTACTTGGCCAAAGCAATAAACAACAACGGAGAACATGCAAGAATTACTCAAGAACATAAATATAAAAGAGGTAAATCAAATATATTACTCACGCACAATCTGAACATAATCTCACAATCCATCGGATCCCAGCAAACTCAACATAGCAACAGCATAAGGATTACATATGTGCCTCGATCATGTAGGGCAGCTCACGAGGTCTAATTAATGAAGAACAAAGAGGGGAGGAGAACATCACATAGCTACTGGTCATGGACCCATGGTCCAAGGGAGACTACTCACAACTCATCCGGGAGGCGTCCATGGTGGTGGAGAGGCTCCCGGTGGTGATCCTCCCCTCCGGCAGGGTGCCGGGAAGAGTTCTCCTGGTGCTCCCGATCTTGGAAGCGCGGCGGCGGCAGAACAGAGATGAGATCGCGAAAAAGGGTTCCGTCCTCGAGGGTTTCGGGACGCGGTGTAAATATATGCCAAAGGGGGGCATCAGCGGAGACCTGGGGGCCCAGGCGCCCCCCCGGCGCGGCCAGGAGGGGGGCCGCGCCACCAGGGCGCCTGGAGCCCTGGTGGCCCCCCTCCGGCCCTACTTTGGCCGCCAGGAAGCTTCCGGAACGCTGATTTTTTATATAATTTTTCCGGGATTTTTCTGGCAGTTTACGTAATGGGAAAACCTGAAATACAAAAACAGCAGAAAACAGAAACTGGCACTGGGGTGCACTGAGTTAATAGGTTAGTCCAAATATGATCAAAAGTGTATGGAAGTGTATACATATCATAGCAATATCACACAAAAGAGGCATGGAGCAAGCAGAAATTATAGATACGTTTTGGACGTATCAACATCCCCAAGCTTAATTCCTGCTCGTCCTCGAGTAGGTAAACGATAACAAGCATAATTTCTGTGGTGACATGCTATTAACCATATAAGAACTTTTCATAGTCACATGACAAGTGCTTACTGAGACAATGAATCTGTAGTAATTAAGTTGCCTCATGAGAAAATCACAAAGAACTGAAAGTTTTACAATATGATACTGAAACACTCAATAGATTTGTAATGAGCATGGTGTGCAAATATGATAAAGTGGTACCTCGCTTGCCCCCTTTAGTGAAGCAAAACATAAATGCAGGGGCACCTCCAAGGTTTAAGTGACGACTAGATACAATGATTTCAGAATAAACGATATCACAATCATGCAAAAGACAATGCTACTTTGGGACAATGCACATTACACTCAGAATGACAATCATGCTCTCAGTAGTTGGTGCTTTACAGAAGGTGGAGACTCTCGAACTGTGGCTTTTGATGGCAAGGTTGAAAACCCGTGGTCGGAAACAAAAACTAAACATGTACCAGAGCTCTTGGTTTTAAAAACAGAGGTAATAATTATTTTTTTGAATATGCATGTTTCGTCAACGAATGCTAGCAGATAACTCAATCACTTCTTGAGCTGGACAAGTTTCGAGGAACGGCTCCCGAATGAGGACGATCACATCCTCTTAATCTCCTTTGTTTATCACTGCCAAAGTTTTCTGATTTCTCATGAACAAAGCGTGAAGGAGGGTTTGTTTGTTGTATAATTTTTTAATGAGCCGGGCGCACTCTATGCCAGTTCCTTCTCGTATTATGGGTTTGCACATTAGACATGCAATCCCGGGGTGAAGCTTGTCCAACTTAAAAAGATCATGAATTAACTACTACTTCCTCATGAACTAAAACAGAGGCACAAAAGAGAAATGCTTTTTTGAATAATTTCGAGATGGTACATGAAAGTCTTCGTTAGGAATGGCAGGTAAATACCATGTATAGGAAGGTATGGTGGACTCATATGGCATAACTGGTTTAAAAGATTTTGGATGCACAAGCAGTCAGTCCGCTTAGTACAGGCGAAGGTTAGCAAAAGACTGGGAGCGACCAACTAAAAGAGCAATGACGGTCATAATCATGCAGAGCGACAAAGCAACATTGAATCAGGCATGGAAGTTATATCGCTACTCAGAAATTAGAGATCATCAAGGCTTGATAGACTTTCTTTACCGTCTTAAATATGCGTGAGCATACGCCAAGTCAATCAAAATAAATTCTTGAAGGAAGATATCACTAAACCATACCACATCATAGGCAAACAAATCATGTTGGTACTCCAATAACACATTGATAACTCCCCAGCTATTTGAGACTAACCATAAGAAAACATGAACTACTAAGCATCATTATGCACATAGCATTTTATCACAGACATATCAACCAATGCAACAGAAGCCAACTCTCTTAATAAGATAAGCATGATAACTAAAGAGAGTTCCAGCGACCAACTAAACAAAAGCTCTTTAAAAAGATAAGCATGAAAACTAAGAGCTGAACATGATAGTAGCTATTGAAAGACCAAGAACACACACAGCAAAGATAGACATGAAAATTCTAAGTTATGTTCTAGGTTGAAGTGGAGCGTGTTTCTCTCCCACACAAAGAAATCTGAGTTCCAACTCGTTATGAACAGCAAGCAAAGCTAAAGAAAACTAAGAAGGAAACTAAAAGCAAGACGCTCCAAGCATAGCACATAACACATGAAGTGATAAAAATATAGTGGAACGAAAGACGAACTGATAATTGTTGATGGAGAAGGGGATGCACGGGGGCATCCCCAAGCTTAGACGCTTGAGTCTTCTTGAATATTTCTTGGGGGTGCACGGGGGAATCCCCAAGCTTGAGCGTTTGACACTCCTGAATCTTTTTATCATCATCCCTCGCACACTTGAAAACTCCCTTCATACATAACTCATCATAATCTGATTAGCGAGGTTAGTACCCATAATAAAATAATTGTTCCTTGCTGGAAATAAGGATATTCTTGAAGGTCTACTGTTTCTCAAGATTGCCAAAAGGTTTTTGCAAAGAAAAATCAAGCTCAAGGTTTGCAAAATGAAGGAAAGGCAAAACAGGACAGAATCTGTGAAAAACAGACCAGCAGGTAGTAAATAATTTTTTTCGGGGCACTTCTGCAACTCAAATCAAAAAACTCAGAACAGACGCCCGAAAGACAATTGTATAGAGCACGCTGTCGAAACAATTCAGACCAAAAAGATGATCTGATGATTTTATACGAATTTTTCTATCCAAGGACAGAATCTGTTTCCTGGACAGCACGTCACAACTTTTGAACTTTCTTGCAATCAGAGGCTACACTTGGCACAAAGCTGAAAAGTAAAGATACAATGATGATGCTACTGTAGTAACAAACATCAAGACCACTAAAAACTGAAAGGACAAGCTGAAAGCAAAGATAACAAGGGTTGTCTCCCTAGAGCTCTTTCTTTATAGCCATAAAGATAGGCTTAAGACTTTAATGATGCTCTCGTAGGAATAAGAGTTGAAGAACAAAAGAGAGCATCAAGAAGCAAATACCAAACACATTTAAGCCTAACATGCTTCCTATGCATAGGAATATTGCAATACAATAATTCATTGAAGCACAAAGCAATAAGCATAGGAAGACAAAACAAGTGCAGCTTCAAAACCTTCAACATAAAGAGAGGGAACTTGATATTATTGAAATGTCTATAAGCATATGTTCCCTTCTCATAATAATTTTTAGTGGGATCACGAATAAACTCAACAATATAAGCATCACATAAAGCATTGTTACCATGATCCACATGCAAAAAGGTATCATTACTCTCCATATAAGCAAAATCTTTCTTATTAGGAATAGTGAGAGTAAAGCAATCATAACCATCATGGTAATCATTGTATTTAGGAGGCATATCATAATCATAATAAATTTTATCCTCAATAGTAGGTGGACTGAAAACATCATATTCATCATTGTAATCATCATGTATAGGAAGCAAAGTATCATCAAAGTAAATTTTCTCTTCAAAAGTTGGGGGACTAAAAATATCATGTTCATCAAACGTGTCATCCCCAAGCTTAGAGCTTTCCATGTCATTAGCAATATTGATATTCAAAGAAAGCATACTAATAACATCACCACCATCATGAATGTTATGCAAATAATAAAGTTCCATAGGTTTTTTAATTTTCTCTTCAAACACATCATGTCCCAAAGCAAGGTAGAGCTTATAAAGCTCTCTCATATTTTTGTTGTTTTCCATTAAGCAAAACTAGTGAAAAGACATAAAGAAAACTGAAAGGTAAACTAACAAGACTAAAAAGCAAAGATAAAAGATAGCGTGCAACTCCCCTATCTTGAAGAGTGGAGTCCCCGGCGACGGCGCCAGAAAACTTTGCTTGATGGCTTCTCGCCCCTCGTTGGTTACCCCAAGTGGAAGGTTTGAGATGCAGTGTAGCGGTAGTTTTCCCTTGGCAAAGATACCAAGGATCGAATTCCCCTGAGACTCCAAGGTTCAACAAGAAGGTGTCAACTGCTAATGGCGCCAGATACTTAGCAATTAACTGGACCTGCACACAGATACAAATAACTTTGCTCCCAACAAGTACAGAGAGGTTGTCAATCCCTCTGGCCTTGTCGTTTACAAAGGATCAAACACAAGAGATAATAGTGATAGGTATAATTGCAACTAGTAAGTAAAAGCAGAAAGTAAATAGCGGATGTAATCGATGATGGTAATATGGACCGGGGTCCCATGATGTTCACTTGTGATGTCTCTCTCCCAAAAGACGATAAAACAACTATGTGAGGTAAACGAATTACAGTTGGGCAATTGACAGAATTATGTGCGCAAACCAATGCTAACTATGCTGCAAGAAAGGTTGAGGCTCAAAAGCATGGGCGGTACGCCAAGGTAAGTAGACCGAAATCCATCTGCATCTACTACTAATCATCCACCTTGAGATATCTATCCAGAACATCTCGCTGGTATTAAGTTGCGAGTCCCACCCATAGTGTAAACTCAAAGCAACAGACAACTGCATTAAAAGAACTTTGCGTAAAGTAAACAATCCTTGCACCCGCGAGTACAAGCACCGTTGTTTTCCCCCTTGTGGCAGCAACACATCCCCTAGACTCATGTTTCTGTCACTCAAACTAGTCATCGAGGGGCATGAACCCACAATCAAGCATAACGTTCCCTCTTGGAGTTACTATCTACTACTTGGCCAAAGCAATAAACAGCAACGGAGAACATGCAAGAATTACTCAAGAACATAAATATAAAAGAGGTAAATCAAATATATTACTCACGCACAATCTAAACATAATCTCACAATCCATCGGATCCCAGCAAACTCAACATAGCAACAGCATAAGGATTACATATGTGCCTCGATCATGTAGGGCAGCTCACGAGGTCTAATTAGTGAAGAACAAAGAGGGGAGGAGAACATCACATAGCTACTGGTCATGGACCCATGGTCCAAGGGAGACTACTCACAACTCATCCGGGAGGCGTCCATGGTGGTGGAGAGGCTTCTGGTGGTGATCCTCCCCTCCGGCAGGGTGCCGGGAAGAGTTCTCCTGGTGCTCTCGATCTTGGAAGCGCGGCGGCGGCGGAACAGAGATGAGATCGCGAAAAAGGGTTCCGTCCTCGAGGGTTTCGGGACGCAGTGTAAATATATGCCAAAGGGGGGCATCAGCGGAGACCTGGGGGGCCCAGGCGCCCCCCGGCGCGGCCAGGAGGCGGGCCACGCCACCAGGGCGCCTGGAGCCCTGGTGGCCCCCCTCCGGCCCTACTTTGGCCGCCAGGAAGCTTCCGGAACGCTGATTTTTTATATAATTTTTCCGGGATTTTTCTGGCAGTTTACGTAATGGGAAAACCTGAAATACAAAAACAGCAGAAAACAGAAACTGGCACTGGGGTGCACTGAGTTAATAGGTTAGTCCAAATATGATCAAAAGTGTATGGAAGTGTATAAATATCATAGCAATATCACACAAAAGAGGCATGGAGCAAGCAGAAATTATAGATACGTTTTGGACGTATCAGGAGGTGACGGTGACGCCGTCTTGGGGGCGCCGATGATGGCGGCGCCGGAGAGGACGTCGGCCGCAGGGAGGCGGCCAGTGGTGAGCACGCCTTGGTGCTTCAGCCCGGGGGCCGCCGGGCCGTTGGGCCGCCGCCGGCGCGACGCGGAGCCGGCGAGGTTTTCTTCGGGCCGCCGACCCAGGAGGAGGCGACCATGGTCGTCGTGACTCGGCGCCTGCAGGGGCGGAAGGACCGGGTCGAATCCTACACCCGGGCCGAGTTGGAGCAGGCGCGGGAGCTGGAGGACGCCGTGCTCGCAAGTCTTCTCTTACTGTTGCTCGTTTCTTTTTAGTGGGAGCGCGCCAGCGCACCCACTGGGTGTAGTCCCCGAGATTTGGACCAACTGCATAGCAGTTGGGCCGAATCTTCAAATTGTTGTCTTCTTTGCTGATTGTTGTTTCGTCGCGCAGCAACTGGACTCCTATCGGGTCGATGTCTTCAACCGGCTCCTTGATGCGCACGAGCGGCTCAAGGAGCAGCTGGACGCCAAGGAGGAGGAGCTCCGCGTTGTGACGAGTATTTTCTCTTTTCTTTTCCCCTTCTCTCTTGAGAGTCTTCGGGGTGCTTTGTCATTGAGTCGTTCCTCTGCAGCCGCGTTGGAGCGGGCGATGCAGGAGGTGACGGGAGCCCGGCAGGCGCTCGATGAAGCCGGCCAGCTGCACAAGCAGCTGGCGGGCGACAAGAGCCGCCTTGAGGCTGAGGTGGAGCGGCTCCGGGCGGAAACCACCAAGGTTGCGGAGACGCAGCGGGCCCTTGCCGAGGCGGACCAGCAGCGTGGCAAGCTAGCCGACGACAAGGGCCAGCCCCAGGCCGAGGTGGAGCGCCTGAAGGGGCTAGTGGCCGTGGCGGAGGAGGCCAATCAGGGGGAGACCCAACGCCGCGCGGGGGCCAAGAAGGCAGCCATGGACAAGGACGCCGAGCTGAAGGCGACCCTTGCCAAGGTCGCCCAGCTGGAGGAGGCGGTCCAGGACCGCGACCGTACCATCGACTGGGAGCGGCGCGGTACGTTGCTTGAAGCGCAGCACCTAGAAGAGTCCTTCTCCAGTAAGTACTTTTCTTGAGTCTTTTGCCGTACTGAGTTTTCGGCTTCTCCTTTGATTGCGACTTTCTTCTGATCCTTTTCTTCGACAGGGGTCTTCCCGGAGACGCGGGATTTGGCGGAGGAGGCGGTCCGCTTCCAGCGCGATCCGGGGGGTGTGGTTGGCTCCGGGACTGACCCGTGCGTGGCCTGTACCTTCCCGAAGATCATGGCCGCCACCGAGGCTCGTCTACAAGCCTTGGGCGTGCAGATGGCACGGCTCTCCAAGGCCGGCACAGCGATGACGGTGGCCCTTTGGCCGGGCTCCGCTGCGCCGACCAGCTTCTCGCGGCTTGGACGGTGGCTTGAGGCGGGGCCGGATCGGCTCCATGACTGGCGCCTTTCCGCCGCCTGTGCTGGTGCCGAGATGGCGCTCAGGTTCACGATGTCTTGGCATACGGACTTCTCGCTGAAGGCGCAGGCCGGCGAGATTGCCGCCCGGGCCAGCTACATCACCGGGTTCTCCTACAACGACGAATTCCGGCCGGAGCGGACGGAAGACGGCATAGTCGTGCCTGCTGACGACTTCGGCTTGCTCCTGAACCATCCAGACGGCAGCTCCGAGGAGATGGGTGTCTACCGCGACATGGGTATCGATGATGAAGACACCAGCACCTCGGCGGGTCAGGAGGGTGCGGAGGCGGACGCCTGAAGCCCCTATTTTTAAATCTTTGTAGATATCTCTGTTAGGTAGCAGGTCCACCCCACCCACTGGGTGCACTGGGTGTAATGAATTCTGGCCTTGGGCCATTTATGAATTTAAACGTCTGTATGAATATCGTGGATGTTTGTGCTCTTGCTTATCTATTCGTTGAGCCGTTTTCATGTGCTTCTCCCCCCTCGCCCCCCCGGCGAATCTGAAGGCCGAGACTCCGGTCCGTGACAAGGGGTTACACCCACTGGGCCGGCTGGCGGCGATCCGGCGTGGCCGGATGACGAGCAGCCGATCAGGTTGTGAGGTTTATAAGTGACGGGGCCGGATCGATCGATCCGGCGCTGTGTTGCGATGCTCGTGGATGTCTGGCCTTTGCTTTTCGTTTGTTGAGTTGTTTCCCTGTGCTTTTCCCCCCTCGGGCCTCCCCCTCCC
>LR738712.1:642487864-642503700 GCA_902687465.1 Secale cereale
CCCCACCCCCCAGCCGCCCAGTTGCCAATCAGACCCCGGGCGGCGATCGTGTCCACGATTGCTTCCACGGATCTTACAAAAGCCGCAGCCGGTGAAACGGTTCTTACAAAAGCCGCAGCTGGTGAAACTTCACCACTCAAGCGCCGATCGCGTCCACGATCCGCCGGTGAAACTTCACCAGTCCGGCGCCGATCGCGTCCACAATCCGCCGGTGAAACTTCACCAGTACGGCGCCGATCTACGGAATATCAATGCGGCATTCGTCGTATCTGTACACCAGGTAAACGACATATCATCCATTACAGCAATTTCAATTAAATCAGAGAATTAAACTGGAGAAGGGCCTTCCATACGGACTAAAGACGCATCTGGGAGTCCGGCACACGTGTGTCCTTTGTTCAAGCATGGTAGTCTGGCGGCATGGTAGTCTGGCATTTGTTCTTCATACCTTGTTTTTCTCCTGATAAGAATGAATAATCTGCTGTCAGTTTGAATCTGAATTTAGAGATGTTTGAATAAAGATTGACTGCTTATAAGCCAACTTGCCAGAAAGTGTCTCTGCACAATAACCTGTCCAGGAGGTCTCTCCAAATGATCCAAACCTCTGAACCGCTGAAATTAAAAACGATGCACATGTTGAACAGGCAACCATGATCTTTATGTTGAACAGGCAACCATGATCTATGAATAATATGGAGAGGGGACAACTATATATACATGGATGTATAACCATGACTGATATAGTTAGTGCAATTTTATAAGTTTTTCCAATGTACCACAGTGCAAGGTGTTTCCAATCCTAGGGTGACTATGGGCAATTCAAAAAGCAAAGCATCTGAACATCAAGCACAAGAGGAAGTAACTACAGGTATCATTCAGTCTAAATGCAATACTTTCATATCTACAGTTTCATTGTATGCATAATGTCTTGCATGCGTTACAAAATGGTTAGTGCAATTTCATATGTTTTTCCAATGTACCAGAGTGCAAGGTGTTTCCAATCCTAAGTTGACTATGGGCAATTCAAAAAGCAAAGCATCTGAACATCAAGCAAAAGATGAAGTAACTACAGGTATCATGCAGTCTAAATGCAATACTTTCATAACTACAGTTTCATTGTATGCATAATGTCTTGCAGGCATTACGAAATGGTTAGTGCAATTTCATAAGTTTTTCCAATGTACCACAGTGGAAGTTGTTTCCAATCCTAATGTGACTATGGGCAATTCAAAAAGCACAGCATCTGAACATCAAGCAAAAGATGAAGTAATTACAGGTATCATGCAGTCTAAATGCAATACTTTCATATCTACAGTTTCATTGTATGCATAATGTATTGCAGGCGTTGCGAAGGCGACAAATGTTGATTCTGAAACAATAAATGTTGTAACTACCGGTATGCTGCACCCTACATAATACCCTACTGCTACATTGATGTACTTCATTATGGTTGTTCACCTACATGTCAACCATGTCGCTATTTTGTTGATTGATAAATTGTAGGTTCTGAGCAGTTCAACGAGGTGTCGCAGACGTCTTATCAAAATAAGAAGGATCTTACTCAGGGTATTCACACGCAGACGTTTCGTCCATATATATAGTTAGTTTTAGTCCATTTACCACTATGATGTGAATTGACTTTCTCGTTTTTCTATTTAACATCATGCAGATGACAGATCTTGCGATCAGCATGCTAAAGTGGCTGTATTTGATGAACGTGAAAATGACGTTGATAGAACAAAGGAACAGTTCAACGCCCATAGGCGTGCAGCTTATCGCAAGAAAATGGGTGAGGATAGTGCAGGTTTGCAAGACGACCACCAAACTAACATATCCAATGCTGGTTAGTTGAGAAACCCAAAATTGTTGATGAATATTAAGTTTGCTAGACTGATTTTACTATCTAGCTCATGCATCTAGTACATTTGGTAGACCATAGAGAACTTATGAACGCATGGAGGAGGGAATCTTATCGCAGTAAGAAGTGTAATGGTTTCAAAACCCAACAAGACGACGGTCATAATGTTCACTGCCGTACTGTATGTGATATCACAAATGTACGCCAACCTTCCGCGTTGATCCCAGGTATATTTCCTCTGCACTTGCCGTCGGTTTTGCTAACATGTATACCTCCAGACTCAATATGCTGACTGATTTGCTGCCTCAGATAACCCAACGGGCTCGGGCTTTACATCAATCTCTAACAATGCTACAAGGTCTTCTCGTGCAACTACACTCACATCTCCTGACCTTATTGCTAAAGATATAAAAGGTAATCTGATTGTAGCTTTTCCTGCTTCGTTTCAATGTTCACTTGTCTTTTTTAATTTGCCGGTTGAGTGAATGACATGAAAGACAAATTATTTGGATTGATTGGCATCAAAGATAATGCACAAAATTCCGAAGAGGAATGCAATCGAGACCGTAAAAATGCTCTTAAGAGAGCTTCTGCACGCCGCAAAAAAAGATCTCAACCTCCAAGATGAAAATCATCAGCCCCTTAAAAATGTCCGGTAAGCTTAAAATGATTACCAGATCACATATTAAGTGTAGTTAGTTTTTAATATTGTTTTACATCTTTGATTAACCATATGACCCTTTATCGCAAATTGATTCAACATTTGCTTCTACAGCTACGGTTACCGGAGGTTTGGTTATTGACGAAAGTGAACAAGGTAATCATGAAGTTTGTACTCCAGCCTCAGTTTCTGTGAGTTTATTATTTATTAACTTGATTTTTGGAAACGTCTGAATGTACCCAAATGGTGTCTTGTCTGACATACAAGCAACAAAGCATCAAACGGACGAAGAACACAAGAGAGAACATAGAAACACCCTTAGGAGAGCTGCTTATCGGAGAAAAAAGGAACGGCTTCTCGAAGCTGTAAATCTTGGTCCACTTTTGCCAACAGGTAAATTTTTGCCTTTATATTCACCTTGACATGCTAAGATTTTAATTGACATATCTAAATTTTGTTGAATTTACCATGATGTAGAAAATCTTTTAGTTATTTGCTTCACCCAGATGCACGTGGTTTTTACTTATGTAGCAGACAAAATTCACGAGATTCTTTACTCATTGTCTCCATGTGTGTTAACGACTTATTGTTCTAACTATGCTTTCATAAAGTAGTTCAAACAGACAACCATAACAGCGCCGGCAGTACAGAATTGTTGCATGATGATCCAACATTTTCGCCTTCAACATTAGATGCGTCAGGTGTCACCCATGATAGTGGTCTAGCTAGGAAGCAACGTGATTCTGAAAGGAATAGAAATTTAAGTAACGAGCAACGGGAGCAGAAGAACACACGTAGCCGAACATGCTATCAGAAGAAAAAGGATTATGTAGCGGAAGATGACAAACAAAAGAAGAATGAAAATCTACGAGAGAAACGCATGGAGCGCCGGAAAAGCATGTCGGTTATTGATAAGGGAGAGTCAAGTGCTCAGAGGAAAGCCAATAATGCTAGAAGAAAAAACACCCCATGCAAAGAATCTATCGCAATGCCCCGCCCAGACCTACTAAACTCCACCTCCGAGCTTACAATTTTCAACTGCCGAACAACATCCGCTTCTTGTGGCGCCGAATATGATTCATCCGATGGAGACCCTACAACGAACAAGCATAATTACACTGTTGGTACGGATTGTATGAAATTTACATTGTCATGTGAATCTGCTCATTCATAGCAACCCTTTGATGACTTGATGTTACTACCGCTGCAGACCACAAGGCAAACGACATCGAGGCATTCCTAAGCGGCATAATGGGAGATGAGCCGACACCAGCCGACTTGATGGATGATGAGTACTACATGTTTCACGGGCAAGTGCAGATACCCACGGTCATTCAATGATAACACAGTCCAAGGCAAGGACTCGTACCCAGTTTATCAGCATAGAGACGATGGAAGACGTGCTAAGGTACGAGGTAAAATGTTGGACAATCGATGGGTTGCGCCCTATAACCCTTACCTTTTGCGGATGTTCAATTGCCATATAAATGTTGAGGTTTGTTCTAGCATAAAGGCAGTCAAATACCTTTACAAGTACATTTACAAGGGCCATGATAAGACTTCTTTCAGCCTCGACCAGCCTGACGCCGATGGTAACATTGATGAGATCAAGAGATTTGTTGATGCAAGGTGGGTCACCCCTCCGGAAGCTATGTGGAGGATATTTGGCTTCCCACTGTGCGCCAATTATCCGCCTGTCTTGCAGTTGGCTCTTCATCTCCCGAATATGCACAGAGTTGCATTCAATGCGGAGGCTGACTTGAAGAATGTTGTAGCATCCGAAAATGCTTCAAAATCCATGTTAACGGAGTATTTCGAGGCTAACAAAAAATACCCTTTTGCTAGGCGTATATTGTACAAGGATTTCCCCGGAAGCTTCACGTGGATGAAGAGAAAAAAGATTTGGAAGCCGCGAGTGGAGCGTTTTCAAATAGGGCGTATCGTCTCTGCCAATCCTGCCGAGGGGGAACGATACTATTTGCGGGTGTTGCTAAACCATGTTACGGGCAAAACTTCATTTGAGGACTTGATCACCGTGGATGGCGATAAATGTGGGAGCTTTAGAGAGGCTGCTGAAAGGTTGTGTCTCATTGAGGCAGACAACACGCTCGACGACTGTCTTACAGAATCGGAGCAATGGGCGATGCCATGTTCACTTAGGAGACTCTTCGCAACCATCTTGGTGCACTGCGAGCCAGGCGACGTGCGAGATTTATGGGATAGGCACCACGAGCCCATGTCTGATGACTACCGTCGAACACGCACATCCCCGAACGAGGTGGAGCAGATGGTGTTGCTTGACATTAGGGGTATGTTGCAGTCCATGGGTAAAGACATTGTTGATTTCGATCTTCCATGCATCGATGATGCGTTTGACCCAACTGATGGCGAGGCCAGAGAGGTCATCGAGGAATCAACCATTGCATTTGATGTAGATGACACTAAATTGGCAGCTTCCTTGAACTTGGAGCAGAGGGCCGCATACGACGAGATACTAGCGGCTGTTGATCGCGGTGATGGGGGTGTACTCTTTGTTGATGGCTCTGGAGGTACAGGGAAGACCTTCCTCTATAGGGCGATGCTCGCCAAGGTGAGGAGTGAGGGCAGGATTGCTATCGCTACCGCGACATCTGGCGTCGCCGCTTCTATCATGCCTGGCGGCAGGACTGCCCACTCAAGGTTCAAGATCCCATTGAGTTGCGATGATGGAGCCTCGTGTAGCTTCACCAAGCAGAGTGGGACCGCCAAGCTGCTAAGGATGGCTTCATTGATACCATGGGACGAGGCCAGCATGACTAAGCGACAAGCCGTAGAGGCACTGGACAATAGCATGCGCGGCATCATGGGCATACGCAACCGACCGTTTGGAGGAAAGACCGTTGTTTTTGGCGGGGACTTTAGGAAGGTGCTTCCGGTTGTCAGAAGGGGGTCGCGGGACCAGATAATTGATGCAACCCTACGAAGTTCTCATCTATGGAAGGGTATGCGGCAGCTTCGGCTCATCACCAACATGCGGGCTCATAATGACACGTGGTTTGCAGATTACTTGCTAAGGGCCGGCAACGGTACTAAGGAGGCCGACGATCAAGGCAACATACTACTACCTGAAGACATTTGTCTGCCGTCTACAGGCGAGGTTGACGACCTCGAGAAGCTTATCGACCACGTGTTCCCGATGCTAGATGACAACATGTCTGATTCGAATTACATGACATCTCGTGCAATCCTTTCCACAACAAACGACAACGTCGACAAGATAAACATCCGCATGATAGAGCGTTTCCACGGAGATGAGGTAATATACCATAGCTTTGACAGTGCAGAAGACGACCCATATGGCTACTATGCCCAAGAGTTTCTGAATGGATTGACTCCCAACGGTCTGCCTCCGCACGTACTCAAACTAAAGCTTAACTGCCCTATCATACTTCTAAGGAATATTGATCCAGCTAATGGACTGTGTAACGGGACTAGGCTTGTTGTTAGAGGTTTCGAGAGGAACACCATTGATGCAGAAATCGTGATTGGACAACACGCTGGTAGGAGGGTCTTCCTTCCTAGAATACCTCTCTGCCCATCGGAGAACGACATGTTTCCATTCAAGTTTAAGAGGAAGCAATTTTCTATAAGGCTCAACTTTGCTATGACCATTAACAAGGCTCAAGGGCAAACCATCCCGATTGTTGGTGTGTACTTACCTAATCCGGTGTTCTCTCATGGTCAACTATATGTGGCTTTGTCTCGAGCCACCGCGAAGATAAACATAAAGATTCTCATTCAGAAGGAGAAGCCGAAAGAAAAGGCCATGAAGCAAAACAATAATCCAAAGAAGCAAAAAAGACCGACCATTTCCTTACTGACCGTGATGACGAACATCGTCTACAAGGAAGTTCTTACAGGCTGAATTGTGGTTTAAAATGACCATGCTGAAGGGTTATGTGAGAGCATTTCATATTTCGATGTTCCATATTTGCTAAAATTCGTTTTTGTAAAAATCTACAGGTACTATTGGTATTTTCACATTGGGAGGTATACTCCATTTACTTGAACTACTAAGTGCTGTTATGGGAGGTGTACTCCTGGGCTAATAATCGGAAGATCACAGTAGCACCCCCATCGCTGGTATGGGCTTTATACTATCTCAATGTTTCTGCCAATGTACATGTCACAAAGCGTACTATATTATGTGTAAGCTCAAATTCAGATACTATGATGATTGGACTAGCAACAAGCCTATGAACATGCAATGAAACATTTGGCTTTATTTTGAATGCTACTGGAGCTGATTAAAATAATGTTTGTAAAAGTATTTCATATAAACTGTTGATTTAATCCTCATACGTTTATAGTAGAATGGCTCCTTATGCTACAAGTTAATTTTATTTGCGTCTTTAATAGCCCAGGATTATGCTGATAGATCAGTCCTATGATATTCTGATTGGTCATTTCTATGCACAGACAATGTTATTTATTTATTTTTTGATGATCATGCACATAAGAGCCACACCTAATACGGCTTCTAATTTATGTATTCTGGACTATGTATTGTTTCGACAACATGAGATGGTATTGTAAAATGAGACAGTCGGGCAGATCTTGTGCATGACTGGGGTAAGAGTTTCTCTGTTGCATATATAAATAAATCTGCTTGCTGGAAAGCGTATACATACTAAAGGTGTACAGTAAACATTCTTGTAAGTAGATAAATGGTTCAAAGGACAACGGGAAAACTCGTTACTGAAAGAAAGCATTGGTTCGTTTGGAAAACTTGGTTGCTACATATTGTTTAATGTTTTATTTAAGTAAAATTAAAAAAATATGGAGCTTAAATTCATGTGGTATATCTCGTACTGAAGTTTTCATGCAGTATTTTAAATACCAATTATGAACACATTTTCATAATCTGAACCAATTGGTTTATATTAATGAGGGCTTAGCATGTTACTGATTAATGTCTGCATGTGGAAAACTAAGCTACCTCGATGATGTGATTATCATGATGGTTAATAAAAATACAGAAAGGAGAAAGTTAAAAATCCCCTATTTAACTATTATGGAAACAAAGGTTATGTTTCGTTTGGCAAATGATGTCACAAATCACGTATTTTCCTTTAATCAAATGATCTCTTGATGATGCATATTCAGAAGTGTATCGCTGGCCATCAACTTCCTTTCCTTATAATATCCTACTGGTTGATCACATGCGGATTTTATATTGTTCGTTTCCTATTTATGTCCTATATATTGCCACGCCGTTGCACCAGCCAACCGATCCTGGCCGATCGCAACTACCCTGACACGACATTCCAGCTTCGTTCGTCATGTCGGCCTCGAACTTCCAAGAAGAGGGGGCTGATGGTCATCAGGAAAGAAAGGAAGAACCTACGCCAGTGCTCCCTGCCAGTCCAGCTGAAGATCTAGGTGAGCCGAATCCTATGGCACCAGAGACCAAAATCTTACCATCGCCAAGAAATTCAAGAGTTGGTAAGGAAAACGCAAATAGGTATAAAGTTCAATTCCCCAGGCACCGTCTGCCCCATAGATCCCAAACCAGGCTTTCCACAAACCACTATTATAACCTGATTCATAATCGTGGTGTGGAAAACACCTCTCGTGCGCATATCCCCTCTCTCTGGGATATTCAGCGTGGGTCTGGATCAAATGCAGCTAAGCAGGATGGTTGGGGAACCAGCAACTTTCAGGTTCTTGAGGCAGTCCAGCAAAATAGGATGTTGCTGGAATATTTGTTGAACTAGTTGAATGGAGTGAGGGAGATGGTTGTTAACCATATCAACCTATGTGTCAACAAGCCACCACCACCTTCAGAAGACCAGCCATGAAGAGGTTGGTATATTTATTGAGATTTCAGTTTTTTAGTTTTTCATTGCTCCTTAAGAGCATTTATCAATGTAACCATCAGAGACAAAGAATGAATCGTATAAGAGTTAAATAATAAAGTGTTATTTTTATTTGGCCTAATTTGCAATGGTACTGAATTATAAACTCTATGACCATGGGTTTGTCAGATGTGTATTTTTCATCTCGACCAACAAGCTATTTTTTTTTCATCACTGCACGGAAAGAATAATAAAAGATCGTCGTTACTTGCCTGTTTGTTCTCAGCGCTATGTCGACTCCCCTATAATATGTACCCTATATTAATAACAGTATAGTAGCGATGCCTTTGTAAATACATCTGAGTAGCTCTAATTAATATAAGGATCTACCCCAGGCCTAATTTCTATAAACAAGTGCGCTATAACTTCTTCCCCTCTACACCTGGGTACCTTGTTTTAGGTGCCTATTGTATGTTCGTGAAGGGCAAGCAGCCCTGCCTGCTGATACGCCTACACCATGTCGCAATATCATCAAGTCTTTTGCAAATCAGACAGTTTTCATGCATGTGACCAGCTTTTTGTACTGTTAATGGCCTCATTGGTACTATGGGAGGAAACACTACTGTGATTGATGGTCCTTGAGTGATAACAGAAGTGAACTTTGGTATAGACAAGCAAAAATCATACTATTGTAGATATCTGTGCACTGCCTTGGTCAATCAGTTATTGAAAAACTAGACTCAGTCCGTGCGTTGTTCTACAATAGAAAAATAAATTTATGGGGCGACAAAACAAGCTTTTTATAAATTCAGCTGGCCACATAGGAAGTTACATTAGAGGAATAATGTAACTTCTGGAGAGAGCGTTTAGTTTTGATCTGGCCTTCAAGCAAGTTTTCAAGTCTTTTGGCTTCAAAAATGTTGTCAAACTTACTGTACTACTACGTACGACGCGGTTAGTTAAAAAAACAACAGATTTCGTAAGTTTGATATTATCATTTCTGCACTTCTCGAACCAAGCTAGCCTCGTTAAATAATTGGTCATTCGATACGAGCACAAAATGACATAATGAAATATATCTTGTCGAAGTGAGAAATATCATAATATACAAGGGAACGGTCAAACATCTAAATGTCAATATCAGTACAAGATTAAGAAATCTCCATAGTGATGAAAGTGATATTCTCATAATTAATATATTACGGCATTTGATCGTGTGCATGTCTGGGGTAAGAGTTTGAATGTGAATATCAGTACAAGATTAAGAAATCTCCATAGTGATGAAAGTGATATTCTCATAATTAATATATTACGGCAAGAAATTGATATTGAACAGGCATGTGATAAATCAGATACGTTTTAATAAGGCAAGTGATCATAAATCACAAATATGCGTTAATTAAAAATATTGTGAATCAGCTGGGTTGATCTACCGACCGATTTTGAGGTGTGTGTTTCCTTGATTAACAAACAATTACTAATGGGTTGGCGAATATTAAATATCCGAATGTTGGTATGTCACCCACGTGGACCTAGCCCGCCAAAAACAGATTTTCAAATATATTTCGTTTTACCGCCGCCTACTACGCCTATAAGTAAGCCCCGCATCATAACATTTGTCTCCATCTATTTACATAGTGAAAACCATCTCCTCCACGACATGGTAATCTCATGCGGATCGATCACCTCTAAGAGGGTGATGGCATCGCCGCCGGTCCCTGACATCAGTCAACCCATCACCCCTCCGATGAACAGGCAAGATAAAATATGCACTTTGAACAACTGATTCCATCACTGCTCATTGATTTACCTCACCGGTTATTTCTATTATACGCACAGGAACTTGACTTTTCATCGCGTCCAAATGGAGCATATATATCAGCATTGTTGGATCATTCGTGCCAGGGTCATGTGGAAGGCTCAAATCAAGGAGAATGGACAGGGAAACTTGTACCTTCAGTGCATACTACTCGATCATCAAGTAAGACAATAAACAGTTTTGATAGACCAAAATAATTAAATACAGTTTTGATAAACAGTTTTGTTTCCTCATTATTGTAATGATTCATTAAAAAATTATCAGGGAACAAAGATGGAGGCGATTGCTTTCAACAACCAAGCAATTCGATTCAATAGCACCCTACAAACCGGCATGACATACAATTTCAATCGCATCGGGTTCAACCCAACGGAGATGGACATGTCTGGTATCTAGCCATGGACTTTGTCATCACGCTTAATGCAAGGACCGACGTTAGGATGTCGGCGCAACAGACAGCGTCAACAATTTGCCCCCCTTGCTTCCCACAGTTTGAAGACATATGCTCGTTACGGGACAAAAGCATAACTGGTGCGTCATATTTAACCTTGGTGTTGCACGTTACATCTTACAACTCACTGCCTAACTGTGATTAGTTTTTTGCAGATGTGGTTGCTATTCTTGCCTACGTTGGTAAGATACAACATAACTGGGATTCGGTCTATAAACGCCGCGTCCCTTACCTCGATATTGGCCTCATGAACTTTCGGTAGGCGCCATCTACAATTTAAGATTTTCATATGCTTTTTTGTAGTTTTGTTGTTGTAATAATATACTAACATTAGTATTTGTTTGTAGACGGCAAATAATTTTCCTACGTGTACGAGAAGAGCATGTTGGTCGTCACTTCTACCATCTTCAACACATCGATAATCTGTTCGAGAAGCTTGTTGTTACTTACACTCAAGTAAACGTGAGGCAGCAATGCTTGCAAACTATGAGGGAGAGCACATTCTTCTTCTCTCCTAACATTAATGATGATCATCATCATCTACAAGGTAGGGGATGCGTTCTATTCCAAATATGTTGTCAAGCAAATTATTAAGTAATACTTTATCACTATAACACTGATTTTTATTGTAGATATCCATGAAGCCAGCCTCACTATAGTTGATGAAACGTTTGATTATGTCAATGATATTGTTCAAGCTAGGAACAATGCAAGCTAGAATTAGCTGTGGACACCAGTGCAAATTTTGTCTTTGGATAAATGTATGAACGCTTTGCATGCAACATTTCGTTGCCAATAACTTTTATATCCTTTTTTGTTTAATGTATTAATGTATGATACACGTACTCCTATTCAACTTTTCGGTTTTAGACAAAGGTGAATTGTTCCTTGTCGCTGGGAATGATAAAAAATATTATATGCAATCAAAAGATTGTATTCACTAATAAATTTTGAGAATGATCTGATACCTTTCCAAGATCAATTACAACCATGACATTTCCTAATTAGAAACAAATGGCATTAATTTGATCATTTTTGATATTTAGAAGGCAATATTTAGTATCCATATATATATGCGCCCTTGACCTGCTACTTCCCTACCAACCCAGTTCGCATATATCAAATCAGGATTAACCGATCAATCACGACGCGCATATAAACCCTACCGTACCCAACCCTACCTTTTGAATCATCAATGGACGGGGTCATTGGAAACACTGCGCCGCTAGAGGTTGATGTGCCCACTCTCCATGAGGGCGCTGTCCCTGAGACGCAAGAGGTTGTGCCTCAGCGACATGAGGCTGGGCTCGCTCCCATGCATCTTCTGCACCCACGAATGATGTCGTGGAAGATGCACTCGAATACATCTTTCACTTTATCAATGGCGTTCATGACGAGCAGACATTGGAGTAAGTTATCTTATTGTACATTTATTTACTATATAGAAGATGCATTAGAACTATCTCATACGCTACTTATACTAAGTTAAAATTACAAACACTTATGGACTGTGTGTACCTACGTACATAAGTGTGTGGGTACACTTGATTTCATGCAATAGCTATGAAGTTAGGTGATAGCTTGGACACTTGTACATACATGTATGCAAGGACGACGGGAGTCTGAACCATGAGTTTGGTTCCTAGATTTCACTGTATTTCTAGAGAACATGAGACTTTGCAGCCATTACGAAGGATTTTATTATGGTTACTGGATTTTCAATATTTCCAGCGCACTATAATGTATGAATATATTTTTCTCATATGGTCTGCTCTACAAATATTGTATTGTAGAGTTATTCCATCACTATGTTGTACACATGGCCATATTGTGTTAGACAGCTAACATATTATTAGAAAAATACAACTTTTTATTTCAATCATAATGTAAGTGAGTTACCATATGTTAAATGTGGGTGCCAATTTTTTGCTGCCCTTAAATTGCTTTAAATATTATTGCTTGGTCAAGCTAATAAAAAAAAATAAAAAGTTGCCATTTTAACATACTCTTGTTCCAATTTAGCACACTCGTTGATACGGTTTGTTGCGCATTTTTTGTGTTGCAGCACAATCTGGATAAGAAGCGATACACCATACCGGATAGAAATCAGCCTCCGGATGCTACATGACACCCTATTTTTAACAAACATAAGTCTTCATCCAGCATGTTTCAATCTTGTTGTTCGTAGACTTGCGAGCGCGGAAGTAGAGAGGCATGCAGGCACCAACTTGGTTGGAAGCAAACATTTTTTTGACTTGCAGTTTCATGCTCAGTCAAATGTTGTTAGGTATTCCCGGATGCCTCAAGGAGAGCGCACCATGATGCTAATTAACAATGCTGTTGTCCAGCCCTTCCCTAAATATGATGTATTCAGCTCTATAATTGTAAGAGACCCTCATTCTTAAAGTTCATTTCATTATTATAATTAATCAATAACATGTGTTGTCCTGCTGCAGTATCTACTACCATTGACGATCCCGGATTCATCATATGGTTTGCTGGTTGTAAACCGTATGAGAAGGAGGGTTATCGTACTGGATCCATCACGAGATGTCGGGCAAGTTGGAGAGAGCACTCATAACAAAGAGATGCTGAATGAAATCACATTGTTGAAGCAAGAGTTCAACGATGTGTTGCAGGCTAGGATACCGGGTTGGAATACCCCACTCATGGTTTGGCGACAAGATAGCATGTCTTCTAATGCTCGCCGGTAATGTGGTAAAAATGATCTTATACAGCAGATGCATATCGTTTTAATGCTTGTCGGTAATGTACTAATATCTGACACTTTTTTTTGTGTCACAGCAAAGACTCTGGTTTTTTTGTCCCGCAGGAGATGGCCCACCAGATTGGTTGTTTGCGCAACATGACCTGGATGAACACTACGGTAATTGCATATACAATGTGTTTCTGTGTGTAGCTTTTGAAAAAAAAACACTTCACCATAGATTCATAGTAAGATAAAGTGTTGTATATTTTCTAGGATCCAAGATTGCTCAGGAGCCAATTGACTGTCCAGATGTTGATGGTGAAACACAATAATGCAGCCGGAAACATCCCACAAGAAATCAGGGCGGCCTTGAGGGTTTTAAGCAACTGAAGGTGGATCGATGCATGCAGAAACGACAATAAAAAATCCCTATACATCAACTATTTAGGGCTGGAAACAATAATTATTTTTCTGCTATGTACGTACATTTGAGAACTTTATTTTGTTTATGTAATATTAATGTTTTGTATGCTACCATATTGTTTACGGCTTGCTATGCAAGATGATGTAAATTTTCCACGGTACCGTCCTTGTAATATTCAAATAATTATAATGCGAATAATGGTCAGAGCGTCGACGTCCCCACCGGCGCTCGCTTGATGTTGATTCCGAGACAGAGTATCGACGGCCCCATCGATGCAGCACTTCCGCATACTGCTATCAATTGCAGCGCCGACTTGGACATGCGGTTTCACGAGCGAGCTGCTTTGCAGGATCATCCACCGATGTGATCTCCTCATTGTAGCGTCGGCGAGGTAACTTAGTAGATCAGAGCTTGTAGTAAGGCGCGGCCGGGCATCGCCTCCGTCCACATGCGCGTAACTGCATTGGCTAGCTTGCCGTCATTGTGAGGTATACCCGGAAGAGAGATGGGGACTGGGCAGGAAGAGACAAAGGTGAGTAATTGGATGACTGTGTGGATAAGGTTTCAGCGGCGCAGAGACATGGCCTGTGCACGACGAGGCCCACGTAGGATACGTGTCAACATTGTGAGGCGGTTTACGAGCTGGTGGATCAGTCGGGAATATTAAGCGTTTTCCATATATTAGAGAGATCTCTTTAGGCCAATCTGAATATGAGGGGGCAGAAATATTATAACTAAAAGACTAAGCCCCACATCTTACGCAACCATCAACGCTTTCCGTGTGGGGGCCGAGCGTTCCAGCGATCGCTAGGAGTAAACACTCTAGCCTTCCATTATTCGAGTGGGAAAGTTATGGGGAAAGGGGGACTTATTTTAGGAAACATATAATTTATCGCTCATTTATTTGCATATTTAAATGAACTAAATATCTTGTCTTAATTATTGGTGATTTGTTTGGTATGGAATCATGCAAATAAGGAACGTCAGGGGCGTCTTCCGAAACGTTGTCGCACAATTCCCTACGGCCCCCCATCTCTACTCAATAAAATCCTACATCGCTGAACCAGTGCTACGATAGACGTTCTACGATAGTCGATTTGCCCTAATGGAAGCAATGGCGAATTTTGGGGGAGTGCGACACGCAGTCGACTTCGTGTATGATTTCATATCACTTGCCTCAGACGAAGAACAACTAGAGTAAGTTCTCACAGCGACATACATCTAATATTTTTTGCCGATCCATCGTAAAAGTACACTGCGATGTACATGTATAACTTTCTTACAATTGATCGTCTAAGTCCACCCCATTCACTTCCTACATAGATGTTAGTATCTAGCTCTTATAACTAGATGATACCATGTTTGTTGTTGCTGGTATATTTTGCAATATGTAAGTGTGTTTCGTTGTATGACACAATAAGATTTGAAGTAACAATATAAAAGCTGATTGTATAGTTAAACTGCTGTTACAAAAGCTGGTTGTATAGTTATTATATTGAAACCAGTATATCAATACATATTCAATGGGTGTTAACAAATATTATATTGTGTTGGTAAACTGTGTCTAGGATCACTTTGTTTTGCCGCGTCTAAAATAAAACGATCGAGGACTTGTTTTTCATAAACCATGGGTTACTTTCATATTGTGAATATGCTTATTTATCAAACTTTCCTGTCTATTCAAATGAAGTATGTAAACTGTAGTCGACAACTATGGGGTCTAACACCTTCTATGCTCAAAATGTTGAATAAGTGATAAACTACTATGCTGCCACATCCATCCAAAATCTACCACATTTTTAGTGCAGGCACAGTTACTACAATGAAAACAGTGCAATCTTTTAAGTTCTTGCCCATGCATACTATAGAATAATTAACTTGGTATATAGACAGCATCACACTTATATCGTTTTATTTTGCATTTACTATCAGTCATAATTGTTATGAACCTTGTTCTTACTTTTTACAGCACAATATGGATTAGGAGCTTGTACCCATTCCCTATCGAGATTAGCCTACGGATCATCCGAGACACCATCCGAGGGGATGGACTTGTCCATCCTTTATGCTTCAATC
>LR738712.1:642514101-642586226 GCA_902687465.1 Secale cereale
CGTCCCACGGCAGCAAGCTCCGCTCACCACACTGCACCAACTACCGCACCGTGCGCCCTCCCTCTGCATCGTTCCCCCCGCACTGGTGTCGCTACTGTACTGCACCCCGCGCCTGCCCGCCATTGCTCTCCTGCACTGCCCGTTCCCTCCTCGCGCAAGCGCCCGCACCTGCGCCGGCGCTCACACACTCGCCGCTCACACACTCGCCGCCCCCCTTGCTGCCCCCTCGCCCTCCAGCCGCTGCCGCCGGGGCTCCCTCGCCGCGCTGTTGTGGCCGGCCGGCGAGCCCCGCCATGGCCACAGCCTCACCCAGCGCCAGGGCGGGCAGCACCCTACCCACGCCCGTCGGGTTTGCCCGCTAGCGCCCAGCGCTCGCTCGGGTGACACCCGCACCCGAGTGCCCAAACCCAATAGGCCTTTGGCCCTATCACAAGTGGGGCCCAGCCCCTGAACACACAAAAAAAAGATTTAAAAACAATAATAGATAAAAAAATTAATTAATTAATTAATTAAAGTATTATTTAACTTAATTAATTCGGTATTAGATTAACCTAATCACTTAGTTAACTAATTAATCATGATTAGTTAGTCTAGTCAATGACGAACGGGACCCACACGTCAGTTGACCAGTCAACACCTCTGTTGACTGCTGACGTCATGCTGATGTCAGCATGCACTGTTCTGGATAAGGTTGTAATAAATTAATTAAATAAATGCTAAAATTAATTTAAATCTTTTAAAATTAATATAAAATAATCCGTAACTCGGATGAAAATAATTTATATATGAAAGTTGTTCAGAATTTCGTGACGAACCCGAATACACGGTCCGTTCGTCCGCCACGCATCTCTATCATACCGAAGATGCAACTTTCCCCTCCGTTTCATCTGCCCGAAAACGCCTAACACTGGGAATACCTCCCCGGATTTTTTCCATCCTCGCCAGTATCACTCAGTACCGCGTTAGGTCACACGTAGCACCGCGTTTTGCCATGTTACACTTTGTGATGCTTTGATTGCTCTGCTATTTATTATGTTCCCTCTTCGTTACTTCTCTCCGATAGACACCGTGACTGAGACTGCTGACGGTGCCACTGTGTTCGACTGCGTCGACGACGACCCCTTCTTCTTGCCAGAGCAACCAGGCAAGCCCCCCCTTTGATCACCAGATATCGCCTATTCTTCTCTCTACTGCTTGCATTAGAGTAGTGTAGCATGTTACTGTTCGGTTACTCCTATTCTGCTGCATAGCCTATCATTGTTGCTACAATTGTTGATACTTTACCTGCCATCCTAATGCTTAGTATAGGATGCTAGTACTCCATCAGTGGCCCTACACCCTTGTCCGTCTACCCTGCTATTCTATCGGGCCGTGATCACTTGGGTGTGATCACGGGTATATACTACATACACTTTACATGATACATGATGTGACTAAAGTCGGGTCGGCTCTTTGAGTACCCGTAAGTGATTCCGATATGGGGGCTGAAAGGACAGGTGGCTCCATCCAGGTAGTGGTGGGCCTGAGTTCCCGACGGCCCCCGAGTGGATCTTTATGGCGGAGCGACAGGGCAGGTTGAGACACCCAATGGAGAGGTGGCCTGGCCCTGGTCGTTGTCCGCGGTTATTTCATAATAACACGCTTAACGAGTTTTGATATTTGATCTGAGTCTGGACGTTGGCCTATATGCACTAACCAGCTACGTGGGAATAGTTATGGGTACTCGACGTCATGGTATCAACCGAAGCCTTCTTGACGTGAGCGACTTAGCGGCGCGCGCCGGATTGGACTGGAAAGCCTACTCTGGTATTAGGAGAGGCTAGGTCTGCTTACCGGCCGCCCTCGCAACGTGCAGGTGTGCATTGGGCGATGGGCCCAGACCCCCGTGCGCTTAGGGTTTAGACCGGCGTGCTGACCTCTCTGTTGTGCTTAGGTAGGGCTGCGACGTGTTGATCTTCCGAGGCCGGGCATGACCCTGGAAAGTGTGTCCGGCCAAATGGGATCAAGCGTGCTGGGTTATGTGGTGCACCCCTGCAGGGAAGTTAATCTATTCGAATAGCCGTGTCCCTCGGTAAAAGGACGACCCGGAGTTGTATTCCGACCTCATGATAACTAGAACCGGATACTTAATAAAACACACCCTTACCAGTGCCAGATACAACTCGGTGGTTGCTCTCTCATAGGGTGATGTGCGGGAGGATCGCCGAGTAGGTTTATGCTATACGATGTTACTTGGTGAACTTACCATCTACTCCCTTCTACTGCTGCAAGACGGAGGCCGCGAGAAGCGAGGATACTTGTTACTTTCCAGCACCCTCATCTTCTGCTGCAAGATGGAGGTTACGAGAAGCGTAGTCTTCGATTGGATTAGCTATCCCCCTCTTATTCGGCTTTCTGCAGTTCAGTCCACATATATTACCCCTTTGCACAGATATCATTGCATAATTAGTGTAGATCCTTGCTTGCGAGTACTTTGGATGAGTACTCACGGTTGCTTTTCTCCCCCTTTTCCCCTTCTCTCCCTTCTTCTCGGATGATGCAACCAGATCGGTGGAGTCGAGGAGCCAGATGATCCCGAGGATGTTTCTACGTGGAGTTCGGCTTCAAGGAGTAGTTAGGAGGTCCCAGGCAGGAGGCCTTGCCTTTTCGATCGTTGTTAATTTTGTGCTAGCCTTCTTAAGGCAAACTTGTTTAACTTATGTCTGTACTCAGATATTTTTGCTTCCGCTGACTCTTGTGTATTCGAGCTTATGTATTCGAGCCCTCGAGGCCCCTGGCTTGTAATATAAAGCTTGTATTATTTTAATTTCTGTCTAGAGTTGTGTTGTGATATCTATCAGTGAGTCCCTGATCTTGGCCGTACACATTTGCGTGCATGATTAGTGTACGGACAAATCGGGGGCGTCACACACGAGCTCTTGATCCAGTTGAGCTTCACGGGAGAATTTCGTCAGCACGACGGCGTGGTGACGGATATGAGGTATCTACCGGCGCAGGGCTTCGCCTAAGCACTGCAACGGTATGACCGAGGTGTGTTTCTGTGGAGGGGGGCACCGCACACGGCTAAAACAATTCAACTTGTGTGTCCTAGGGTGCCCCCTTGCCCCCGTATATAAAGGAGCAAGGGAGAGGCCGGCCCTAGAGGGGGCGCGCCAAGTGTGGGGAGTCCTACTAGGACTCCCAAGTCCTAGTAGGATGCCCCTTTCCTTTCCGGGGTAGGAGAGAAGGAAAGAGGTGGAGAGGGAGAAGGAAAAGGGGGCTGCACCCCTTGTCCAATTCGGACCAGAGGGGGGGCGCGCGCCTCCTTCCTTTTGGCCTTTCTCCTCTATTCCCGTATGGCCCAATAAGGCCCATATACTCCAAAAAATACCCGAATCACTTGGAACCTTTCCGATGTCCGAATATAGTCGTCCAATATATCGATCTTTATGTCTCGACCATTTCGAGACTCCTCGTCATGTCCCCGGTCTCATCCGGGACTCCGAACTCCTTCGGTACATCAAAACTCATAAACTCATAATACCGATCGTCATCAAACGTTAAGCGTGCGGACCCTACGGGTTCGAGAACTATGTAGACATGACCGAGACTCATCTCAGGTCAATAACCAATTGCGGAACCTGGGTGCTCATATTGACTCCTACATATTCTACGAAGATCTTTATCGGTCAAACCGCATAACAACATACGTTGTTCCTTTTGTCATTGGTATGTTACTTGCCCGAGATTCGATCGTCGGTATCTCTATACCTAGTTCAATCTCGTTACTGGCAAGTCTCTTTACTCGTTCTGTAATACATCATCTCGTGACTAACTCATTAGTCTTTTGCTTGCAAGGCTTATTATGATGTGGATTACCGAGAGGGCCCAGAGATACCTCTCCGACACTCGGAGTGACAAATCCTAGTCTTGATCTATGCCAACACCACAAACATTTTCGGAGACACCTGTAGAGCATCTTTATGATCACCCAGTTACGTTGTGCAATTTGATAGCACACAAGGTGTTCCTACGGTATTCGGGAGTTGCATAATCTCATAGTCATAGGAACATGTATAAGTCATGAAGAAAGCAATAGCAGTAAAACTAAACGATCATAGTGCTATGCTAACGGATGGGTCTTGTCCATCACATCATTCTCCCAATGATGTGATCCCGTTGATCAAATGACAACTCATGTCTATGGTTAGGAAACATAACCATCTTTGATCAATGAGCTAGTCTAGTAGAGGCATACTAGGGACACTCTGTTTTGTCTATGTATTCACACATGTACTAAGTTTCCGGTTAATACAATTCTAGCATGAATAATAAACATTTATCATGATATAAGGAAATATAAATAACAACTTTATTATTGCCTCTAGGGCATATTTCCTTCATGTTGTAGAGCAGTTTGATGAGGCAATACAAACCGATGGGTAAGCACTTGTTACAATGGTTATTTTATTTGATTCATCTGTGTGATATTCTAAATCATTATTTTATAATATTATATCGTATCATGTGGACTATTTATGCTAAATTATATGGAATACTGGACATCACATGGAATGTCAGACCAGTTCACTCAGGTATTTTATTATTATACATTATCTCCTTATTCTATCTCAAAATGTTATATAAGTTGTTTTTATGTATATTTTGTAGGAGGATATGAAACATTTTCGAAAAAAAATTAGCTGTCATTTTGCTCGATTCAGAGCTGAATAAGCTAAAAGGATGTCCTGTATACCATGAAGCTGACGATGAAGACACTTTAGCTAATTCCGATCTCGAGTGTTTGGACAGTCCACCTGACCTAGTCAAAGAAAAATGCCCTGCTCCAACCATCGTCGTGCCCACAGACCAACGCAAATTACTTGCTAGCCTCTGCAACTAGATCATGTCGATCGATGATGCCGAGTGTTTGGGGTAAGTTTCATGTATCAATATTTAATGTGTGTATGTATATTATTGTTCTTCTTATCATCCAATTAATAGGAAGGTATGGGTTCGGAGCTCGACACTCGATCCAATGGGCTTAAGTCTTAAGAAACTTCAATGTATACTTAACATGGAGAAACCTATGGATAATGATTGCTTCAACACCGCCGTGTGTATGCTGGCATGTGACGAGGGAGTATTGTTCACAAAGCCTCCTATACACTTCATGGATCTACGGTTTTGTGTAAGTTATCATAACTCTTTATTCCACGTGTCATTAGTATCAACATGTTGAAGCAATAAAGACTTTTTTACTTAGTCCATGCTGCTAGAGTCAACACGAGGTCAGAAGTTTTGCGAGAAGGAAACTATCCAGACGCTGGCAACATTATTTGATAGCTGGCCTGGGATGGACAACGACATCTCATCGTGCAACAAGGTAAGTAAGTATTTTGTCCATTGTAATCATGGTTTATTGTTGTTTTCTAATAGCTCCACCTGTAGATTTATCTTCCCTATGCATCCATCGGGCGATACATCTTATATGTCATGGACAAAGAGGCACGTCGTCTATATATTATGGATCCTATTCAAACATCACAATCTACAGATGATAAGAAATTGAGGCATGCACTGAAATTAAAAGGTTTTGCAAGGGACTTCAAAGAAGCACTTGAAATAAAGCTGCCTGGTTGGAATTCTGATATATCTAAATGGCAGCGTATATTTCCGTTGGGTGTTCCAACGAGTATAGACGGGTAATGAAGTCATAACACAATCATTAACTTTTGTTATCACTATATTCTTTATGTTAAAATTTTAAGATTTTGCAGGAATATGTCTGGCTATTTTGTTTTTCATTTTATGCACTGGTGGAACGGTAAAGAATTGGTCAAGCCGGTTTGCGCGGTGAGTATTGTCCGTTACATGTTTTAAGACCTTCGGCGTGAAATTTTCATACTAACTACATATATTGTTTTTGCAGGATGGCTACGAGTTGAGGAAACAGTTTTTATTATACTTGCTAAAACATCATGGAAATGAAGCTAAAGGAAACTTTCCTGATATTGTGGAAGAATCTCTTAAGCGCATCATCTAGATATTAATAGTTTTGTAATGGATGTTTAGTTGGAACATCGCTGAGTTTGTTACATGGACATGTCGTTAATTTTTCATGATGTGCCCGTGCACATTGCAAAAAAAGTTAGTTATTAAATAATTTTGTTTGTGTTATATTGTTTGTACGTGTGGAACATCGCTCAGTTTGTTACCTGAACATCACTAAGTTTGCAAGAGCCCGTGGCAACGCACGTGCACTCTACTAGTAGTTTTTAATTGAGCGCAAAAGGCAGCGATACATACACATACATGGCTAACTGTAAAACGGACGGAGGAGTTCCGCGTTCCAGGGCCGAGTTATTTCTTCTCCGGCCGTGTCCCTCTTGCGCTTGTTTGACTTGCGCGCGTCGATGAGGTAGTAGGCGTTGCAGTCACACAGAGCCTTGCTGATGATGAAGGGGCCCTCCCATCGGGAGGACAGCTTGTGCTGGCCGGCTTGATGTTGGACGAGTCGGAGGATAAGGTCTCTCTCGCGGAAAGCGAGGGGCTTGATCTTCTCGTTGTGGTAGTGCCTGAGGCCTTGCTGGTAGATGGCTGAGCGGCTGAGCGCTAGGAGACGCGCCTCTTCGAGTAAGTCGACTCCGTCCTCGCGGGATTCTTTGGCTTCGGCCTCAGTGTACATCGTGACGCGCGGCGATTCGAACTCAACATTGGCCGGCATGATGGCTTCTGCTCTGTAGACGAGGAAGAACGGGGTGAACCCGGTCGACCGGTTCGACGTTGTTCGGAGGCTCTAGAGGACGGCCGACAGCTCATCGAGCTAGCTTCCGGGTGAGCGGACGAGTGGTTCGACGAGCCGCGGCTTGATGCCGGATAGGATGAGGCCATTTGCCCACTCAACCTGGCCGTTGGACTGTGGTTGCGCAACGGACGCCAGGTCGAGGCGGATGCTGGAGACGAAGCAGTACTGCGCGAGCGCGCCCTTGGTGAAGTTGGTGCCATTTTCCATGATGATGTTGTTCGGCATGCCGTAGCGCACCACTATGTCCTTGATGAATCGAACGGCTGTTGGCCCATCCAGCTTCTTGATCGGCCTTGCCTCGATCCACTTGGTGAATTTGTCAATTGCTACCAGTAAATGCATCATGGCGCCTCGGGCTGTTTTGAAAGGTCCCACCATGTCGAGCGCCCAGACCGCGAAAGGCCAGGCGATCGGTATGGTCCGAAGCGCCGACGTTGGTTGGTGCGTGCGTTTGCTGAAGCGCTGGCATCCCTCGCACTTGAGGACGAGCGACTCGGCGTCTTGGAGGGCCGTGAGCTAGTAGAAACCATGGCGGAAAGCCTTGGCCACCAGGGATCGTGACGCGGCGTGGTGCCCGCACTCACCCTGGTGTATGTCGAGGAGGATGTCCACGCCCTTGTCTTGCTCAACGCAGCGCTGAAATACGCCGGTGGGACTGCTCTTGACGAGCTCGTTGTTGATAATGCTATAGGCGGACACTCGGCGCTGCACTTGCCGAGCTTCAGTCTCGTTGACGGGGAGGGTCCCGCTCTCCAGGAACTCTGAGATGGGCGGGGCCCAGGATGGCATTGTCACCACGGTGAGGACGACCATTATGGTTGGTTCAGGGACGACGGTGTCTGAGCCGGGTCCGGCAGTCCCCGGGTTGGGTGCGGGGGCGGCCGGACTGAGGGTTATCGTTGCCGGGCCGAGGTCGGTAGTTCCCGGGCCGGACTGGGCAGTCCCCGGGCCAGGTTGAGCAGTCCCCGGGCCAGGTCGAGCAGTCCCCGGGCCGGACTGAGCAGTCCCCGGGCCGGGTTCAGCAGTCCCCGGTTCGTCCGGAACGTGGATAGACTCTGAGTCTAGAGACGGCTTGATGGATGACTTTCGCGGGTGCTCGAAGGAGACGCCGGACGGAATGGACTGTCGAGACGAGGCGATCTTGGCGAGTGCGTCGGCCGCCTCGTTTTCGGCTCATGGGACGTGGAGGAACTCGCAGCCTGCGAAGAAGCCGGCCAGCTTCTGCACGAGGAAGCGGTAGCTTGCCATGTTGGGGTCGCGCGCGTCCCACTCGCCGGAGCACTGTTGCACTACCAGGTCCGAATCGTCGTAGCACAGGATTCGCTGTATGCCGATTTCCTCGGCCAGCCGGAGGCCATGCACAAAGGCTTTGTACTCGGCGACATTGTTGGAGGTGGCGAAATGGATCTGGAGTGCGTACTTGAGTCATCCGCCCTTTGGGGATGACAACACTATGCCGGCTCCCAAGCCGAGACGCATTTTCGAGCCGTCAAAGTACATGTGCCAGTGCGTCGAGTCTGGAGGCGGCGGCAAGTACTGGGTTTCTGTCCAGTCGACGAGGAAGTCGGCCAGAGCTTGGGACTTGATCGTGGTGCGAGGCTCGTAGAGGATGATGTGGCCGGCTAGCTCGAGCGCCCACTTGGCGACCTGGCCAGAGGCATCTCGGCACCCGATGATCTCACCGAGGGGGGCCGTGCTGACCATGGTGATCTCGTGCTCTTGGAAGTACTGCTTCAGCTTCTTGGCGGTGAAGTACACGCCGTAGCACATCTTCTGGTAGTGCGGGTTGGTCTGTTTTGAGGCGGAGAGCACCTCGCTCAGGTAGTAGACGGGACGCTGGACGGCTTGGATCTTGCCTTTCTCTGGTCGCTCGAACACAAGCACCGTGTTAACCGAGCACGAGGTTGCGGCTATGTAGAGCAACAGCGGCTCCTTCTCGGCTGGGGCGGCCAGGACGGGTGCGGTGGAGAGCATGCGCTTGAGGTCCCAAAAAGTTTCGTCCGCTTGGTCATTCCATTCGAACGGCGTCGTCTTCTTCATCAACTGGTATAGGGGCAAGATCCTCTCGCCCAGCCGGCCGAGGAACCGACTGAACGAGGCCAAGCAGCCGGTGAACTTCTAGACATCACGCAGTCGAGCCGGCTTGCGCATGTGCTCGATGGCCTTGATTTTCTCCGGGTTTGCCTCAATGCCGCGCTCCGAGACGAGGAAGCCGAGTAGCTTTCCGGCTCGGACGCCAAAAACGCATTTCTCTGGGTTGAGCTTGACCTTGTATTCATGCAGGTTGGCGAAGTTTCCTTCAGATCGTCGAGGAGCGTGAGGTGCTTCTTGGTCTTCACCACAATGTCATCCACGTAGACGTGGATATTGCGGCCGAGCTGCGGCAACAAGCATTTCTGCATGCACCGCTGGAAGGTGGCTCCGGCGTTCTTCAGGCCGAACGACATGGTGATGTAGCAATACGCCCCAAAGGGCGTGATGAAGGATGTCTTCAGGGCATCGGCCGGGCCCAGCTTGATCTGATGGTAGCTGGAGTAAGCGTCCAGGAAGGACTGGAGCTCGCACCCGGCGATGGAGTCGATGACTTGGTCGATCCGCGGGAGGGCGAATGGATCCTTGGGGCAGGCCTTGTTCAGACTGGTGTAGTCGATACACATGCGTCAGGTGTTGTTTTTCTTCAGGACGAGGACTGGGTTGGCCAGCCACTCGAGGTGAAATACTTCCATGATGAAGCCGGCCGCCAAAAGCTTGGCGATCTCTTCACCAATGGTCCTTCTCTTCTCTTTGGAGAAACGTCATAGGGGCTAGCAGACAGGCTTGGCGTCCTTGCGGACGTGAAGTTTGTGCTCAGCGTACTTCATCGGGATGCCCGGCATGTCCTTTGGGGACCATGCAAAGATATCCCGATTCTCACGAAGGAAGTCGACGAGCTCGCCTTCCTATTTGTCGCCGAGGCGAGTGCCCACGACGACGTACTTGCTGCAGTTGGGGTCTTCTGGGTTCAGCTTCACCTTCTTGGTTACCTTGGAGGGTTTGAACGAGGCTTCGTTGGCCGGCTCCTCGGCCGGGACTGGCGTGGCTGCTGCCTCGCCAGCAAGGGCAATGATCCAGTCGAGTTGGCGCTGCTCCTTGGCGATGACTTTCGACTCGGCTAGCTTGGACCCGTCTCGGGCGCACTCTAGAGACTTGCGGTAGTCGCCGGTGATGGTGATGAGGCCCTTTGGACCCGGTAGCTTCATCTTCAGGTAGGCGTAGTGGGGGACCGCCATGAATTTGGTGAGCGCGGGCCGGCTAAGCAGTGTGTGGTATGCGTTGGACAGGTCCACCACCTCGAACCAGATTGGCTCGCGATGGAAATGGCTGCTATCGCCGAATAGGACGTCGAGCCGGATCCGGCCGATCGGAGAGCAGGAGTGGCCGGGCACGATGCCATGGAAGACGGTCCTGGTCGGCTCCAGGTCCTTGGCTTCGAGGCCGAGCTTGGTCATGGTGTCCCGGTAGAGGATGTTGATGCTGCTGCCGCCGTCGATGAGGACTCGGGAGAACTTGCATGTGCGACGAGGCGCGACGATGGTGGGGTTGAGGACGAGGGCATATCCACCTGGGCTCGGCATGACGGCCGGGTGATCCTTTCGCATCCACGTGATCGGGCGTTCTGACCAGTGCATGTATTCTGGCCTGGCCGGGGTGACGGTGTTTACTTCCTGCCGGGTGAGGCGCTTACTGCGCTTGTCGTCGCTGAGGCTGGTGAAGACGACGTAAGCCGCGTTTGGGTCGGGGTAGGCGTCGTTGCGCATGGCGCCATCAGCCGGAGGTGGTGGGGGAGGCAGAGGCGCATTGCCGGAGCGTGTGTGTGGATGGCTTCGCGCCGTTGTGGTGCTTGCAGGGAGCGTCGAGCATCTCCTCCAAGCTCATGGCGGGTTGCCATGTTGTCTTGCTGGTCTGCCGGTGCTTGGCGGCCGGCTCGGTTGCGGGCGCCTACTCGGCGGCCGCCACGAGCTGGTTGTTGTGTCGCTGGGCCTGCTGTTCGGCCTTGCGCTTGTGCTGCTGCTGGATGCTACCGGCTTCCTTTGCCAGCCGGCTTTAGAGAGGGAACCGGCTTGGTCTTGCCGGCTTCGTCTAGGGCCACCTGGATCTTCATGGCGGAGTCGGCGTTTGCGTACTTGTCCGCCGTTCCTATGAGTGCGGACATGGTGGTCAGCTCGGAGCGTAGCAGCTTGTGCTTGAGTAGGGTACCATCCCGGCACCCGTTGACGAAGTATTGAATTGCCTGGACCTCGTGGACGCCTTCGCAGCTGTTCCGGAGCTCGGTACATCGTGCTAGGTACTCCCGGCCGGTTTCCGCCGGCCCCTGTACGCACATGGCGAGCTGGCTGGGACGGTCGGGTCGCCGGTACGGTCGAGGCAGTGGCGAGCGTCGGCAGTGTCGATGGCGCGCGGGCCCAGCCGGTCGGTGACCGCCCCACGGGGACCGGGGTCGACCGCAGTTTGCTGCCGGGTCGGCTGGGGAGCAGGGTTGAGCCGGCGCTGGACTTCGGAAGGCGACTCGTCGCCTAAGCCGCCAGCGGTTGTCGGGGCGGGGTTGCGCCGGGTCTAGGTGCGGCCGAAGTGCGCCTCGCCGGGTGGGGAAGACGCCGTGTGCTGGTCGTCGTCGGCTCCAACGACGCGGGCGGAGCCGAATCCGGCTGGTTTGGCAAGCCGGTTGAGGCGGTCCTGCTGCGCGTTGGCCGTTGTGAGGAGGTCGCTCACCCTCTTGAGTCGCCCCCGCAGTTCTTCGCCTGAGAGCTGCTCCATGCCGACCGCGGCCGCCTGAGCAGCACACATGTTCTTTACGGAAGTTTCGTAGATGGGAGGAAGGGCGTCGAGGGCGCGTCCGATCGCGCCGCCCCGGTTCCGCACGTCCGCGGCCCGGCTTGGCTCGGCGGCATTCCAATGAGGCTAGCTCATGTACGCCGCTCATGTGCGTCCGATCGTTGCGACTTCGCTGAAGCGACGCTCACACGAGCCGGCCCAATCGTCACACTGATAAAAAAATCGAAGAAAAAAAAACGAAACACATCCGTGGGATCGAATTTCCGATCTCAAGCTACATTTCAATGAGGCTAGCCCGCCGAACTAGCTAACTCGTACCTTTTTAATGCAACGGCAAGCTTAAAGTAGGAAGTACAGCGCAAAATCCTTTTTCAAAACATGTTCAACATTTTTATAATACACGTTGAACAAATTTTAAAATACAGTGAACTTTTTGTAAAAAATAGTGAACAAATTTAAAATACTAAAATGAAAATTTTATAGTATATGTTGAACAGTTTCTTAATATATGATGAACAAAATTTAAATACACAATGAATATTTTTTAATATACGTTGAACTCTTTAATAATATGCAATGAACATTTTTGTAATACATGATGAACATTTTCGTAGTGCAAGCTGAACTATTTGATAATATACGATGAACATTTTCTTAATACGTTGACGATTTTTGTAAAACAAGGTGAGCTTTTTATATAATACACAATAATGAGAAGAAGAACAGAAACAGAAAATGAAAAGGTAAACGTAAAAGAAGGAAAATGATAGGATAAAAGGAGGCCATGTAGAAAAAAATAGAAAAAACAACAACTGAAAACCGGCCGAAACAGTGAAAAACACTGAAAGCAAAAAACCATAGAAGAAAAACGAAAAAAAATCACGCAAGAAACAAGAAAACAGCAGCGAATCAAATCTGTACGTTGGCCGGCCCAAGTGATGACTTGCTTCAGCGAAGACTCCTCCTTTTGACGCCTGCGGGCGTCAAATAGGATTTGCCGCCAACTAGGGGTTCCAGCGCCAACGCTGCCGCGCTATTGGGCCGGCCCAAAACAGGGGCGCTCCCAACAAGAAAAGAAAAAAGAAAAAGGACGCCGATAACGTGCGACCGTTCGGTCTGCGAGCACCCAGACCGAACGTTTCGTTCGGGACGTGAGTGGGATGGATCGAACGAGTACAATTTGTTCCGAAGGAGAATGCCCCAGCGCGAACGCCCCCACCAACGGGGCCCGGCCTTTTTCCTGTGAAAGAAAAACAAAAGGTAAAGCCCATATTAAGTTACGACTAGTAAAAAAAGCCCAGTTTTTCTCTGATTAATAAACAATGTTCTTTTGCACGTCATAATTGCCATGGACTTTGCCATTCCATGAAAAAATATTGCCACGTTCAATTTTATGTTTTATTTAAAAAATGGCGAAAAAGGAAGAAATCATGGCCATTTGCATATGTACAGTACGAAAAACTGCCATCACTACGGAATTTACAAAAAAAAACACAAAAGTTGCCATGAAGTGATATGGTGAAAAATGCTCTCTCTAGACACCTAGAAAAATTTTGGAAAAAAAAATGAAGAAAATATCTTAAGTTGTTATGATATTCTACATGTAATCCCCATGGAAAAAACAAATTTGAAAGAACAAACTTGCCGTGTTTTCAAACTAATTTTTAGTGTCCATGATAAAATATTCTCCGGATGGACATGGCAGAAAGACACAACGAACCATAGCAAAAAATGCATTTAGTTGCCATGGGAAAAGACACATCTATAAACAATACCGATTTTAGTTGCTACCAAATTTGCCATGTTTTTAAACATCTACAAAACATTGCCACGTTATTTTGAACATCTTTAGTTGCCATGGCAAGTTTGCATATTTGTGAACATGTTAATTAAAAGAAGTTTGTCATGTTTTTGAACAAACTTAATTAGAAAAAAGTTACCATGTTTTTGCACATATTAAAGTTTGCCATGACAAGTTTATCATGTTTTTGAACATTTTAAAATGCCATTGCAAATTTGACATATTTTTGAACATCTACAAAAGGGTGCCATGTTTTTTAACATCGTACGTCGCCATGGAAAAGTTTGCCACATTTTTAAATAATTATAACTTTGCCATGGCAAGTTTACATGTTTTTGAACATGTTAATTAAATAAGTTTGCCATTGTATAAAATGGAGTGAAAATTGCCATGGCAAAAATGGTTTAATTTTGCCATGGCAAAAAAATAGTACTTTTCTCATGGAAATAAATTTAAAAAATGTCATGGTTACACAAGTATATTTAAGATGCTACATAGTAAAATTTACCATGTTCTATAAATTTCAATTTTCCATAATATTTGAATTAAAATTGCCATGCTATTTATAATAAATTTGCCATGGCGACTTAAACTAAAAATTGTCATGGCAACCTAACCTAAAATTTTCCATATGAAAATAAACGTATATTTGTCATGGCAAAAAGCGGAATTAAATTTGCCATGGCAAAAATGGAGCGACAATTGCCACGGCAAGAAATGGATTAATTTTTGCCATGGCAAAAATGGAGTACTTTTGCCATGAAAATATATGAAAAACCATGGGTATACAAGTATATTTACCTTGCTACGTAGTTAAATTTGCCATGTTATGGAAATTGTAAATTTGCCATCATGTTTAAAACAAATTTTCTGCCATGCTCTTTACAATAAATTTGCTACGGCAACTAAAACTAAAAATTGCCATGGCAACTTAAACTAAAATTTGCCGTGTCACTATTACAAAGATTTCTAAAAATTTCTGTGATGATATGTGAACTATTACAATGATTTCTAAAAAAGTGCCAAGACCATGTGTGATCTCGGTACTCGTAGCAACTTAATCCAATCACCAAAAATAGCAAAAACACTGCATATGATCTAGAGGAAAAAACAGATGCAATCACAAAAGAGGGGATAGCAGCATACCACACGAGCAGCAATAGCAGGCAAATTTGACTATTTTGACCTGTTGTTGCAATCAATTCACAGAATGAACTGCCCGCGAAACTATTTCACAGCCATAACCTTTTTGTGTAGCGCCCGCCACGACGGCGCTGCACCCTACTGTGCAGCGCCTGCCTCGGAGGCGTTGCACGCATGTCCACCGTGGCAAGTCCCCTGGCCCGCACCCGGCCGTGCAACGCCTCCCACACAGGCGCCACACAGTGTAATGTGCAGCGCCTCCGAGCCAGGCGCTGCACTATCACTTATCCAATCGCCGCGGGTAGGCCCAATCCCCATCCCTTGCAATTATCACGACGGCTGCTGCATCCTCTCCTCCCCTTCTCTCAATCTCAATCCCAAAAAGCTTCAGATCTGAGGGTTTTGTCCGTGGATTTCTTCCCCCTTCGATCCTACAAGGTACACTCCTCCGATCCCCTTCTTTCTATCCATACATTTTCTCTTTTTTGGAAGATTTGTGTAATCCTTTTTAGATTAGATTAGAATATTGCATATGTGGGATTTGTGATTTGTAGATGATTTATAAGATATATGTAACCTTAGTGTAGTTAGTATGTATTGAAAAAAACTCTTCTATGTTGGAAACCTACATTATGTTAGATGGTATTAGATGTTATTTTAGATGAGTTAGATGAATTTAAGAGAGGGGGAGGATGATGTTAGTGTAGTTAGTATTCAAGTAACCTTAATGTAGTTATTTTGTATTCATAGAATGATGTTATTTATATGGTTTGAGAAGAAAGCATTTTTTCAAATTTTGCATGTAGTAGCCGTAGTTTCGTTTTTGTGTATTCAAAAGTTAATCATGTTGAATACCTTTTTTCAAAAAAATTCAAATGGTTAGGATGATGGATTGGCTTCTCGATGATCACTGGGACACACAACACCGGTCTTACGCTATGTCCGTGGATCAACGGGTAATAATGAAAGTTGCCGGTGTTAATTATTTCGTTATTTTTCAAACACATACCCCAGATTTAATGATTTATTTGTTTTGCTTGTAGGAGCTTGCACCTCTGAAGCTTCGGGCTCACATAGTCAACCTTGGGTGGATACGCTATGATGAGCGCTACACACCTTGGATGGACTTCTCCCTTTCATTCAGTTGGTCAGCCGGTCGACGCCACCCAACAATGCTCCGGCACTCACCGCGCTCATTGATCACTGGAGGCCGGAGACGCACAGTTTCCATCTGCGGACCGGGGAGATGACGGTGACGCTTCAGGATATAGCAATGATCACCGGTCTTCCTGCCGATGGCATTCCTTTATGTATGAGCACTGGTTCAGATGGGTGGCGCGAGCAGATGCATGCCTTTATCGGCATGGTTCCTCCAGAGCCTCAGGAACCAGAAGTTGAAGGCAAGAAGAAGGAAAGAGTCGCAGCCGGTGCCCCTTACACCTGGATTACTACGCACTTTGGTACTTGCCCTGTGGAGGCTGATGAGGACACGGTGAAGACACATGCTCGTGTCTACATGTGGTATGTTATATCCAGGACTATGTTTGCTGATGGCACAGGCAAGAATGCTCCATGGATGTGGCTGAAGGTGTTGACCGTCTTCGATAGCAAATGGAGTTGGGGTTCGTCGACACTGGCTTACTTGTATAGACAGGTATGAAGTTGTTCATATTTCACCTCATTGGTACATGCTGAATGCGATCTTGCTTTTAATTCAATCATGTTCCTTTTTATGTGCAGTTGGACGAAGCCAGTTGCAGGCTATCTGGAGGTATCGGTGGTTGTTTGCTCGCACTTTCCATATGGAGCTGGGAGCGTTTGCCGGTTGGACGACCGAAGAGCGTGAAGTACGAGCCTTGGGACGAGAAACAGGACCCACTACGGCTCCCCACTTGGGCTTACAAGTGGGATGTGTTAAATGAGATGACGGATGATCCATCGGTCATGTACAAGCTCTACAGGAGCGAGATGGACGCGATCACGGCTGAGCAGGTGAGTCGATATTGCATAAGTTATTATCATGCTTATATCTTAACTAGATATCAATTTTGCATTTTATCCCCTTTTGCAGGTTGTATGGGAACCGTATGGAAGTGGAGAGAGTTTTGGGAACCCTATAGAGTTCGCGCTGAATCCGATGTGCACTAGGGATAGGGAACTCTTGCATATGCGGTGTCCACTCATATGCAACTGGGCGGTCGAGGTTCACCTGCCACATCGGGTGTACCGCCAGTTTGGTTTGTTCCAGACACACCCGCCGGAATGGGAGGACACGGACCGACAGCTACACGCGTAAGATATAACTAACCTTGAGCACCTAGCTGCTTGTCGGCCTCATCGTTGGTTCTAATAGTATGTTTATAACTTCCAGGTTGGATAGGAAAAAGCAGCGCAAGATCAAGGACTGGGCCAAGCATCACAAGAAGTATGTTGTGCAGTGGCAGTATAGTGTTGATCAAGCTAGGCGCAACAAAGGAGCCCCGCTTCGTGAGCACTGCCCGTTTGCGTTCAACAACTATCTCACATGGTTCCTTGCAAGAACCCGTGTGGAGGTATGCAAGCCGGCGTATGCTGAGGATATTTTGGAAGATCCCACCGTATTCGATGAGATAGCCCAGCACGAGTACAACGCATTAGTTCGGAAAGGAAACTCAGTGATCCCTGCAGGCCCAATGATGAACTTTGTGGTACTTGCCCTTTACTCTTTTCCATTCGCACTATTTACATCTTCGCTTGCCTAACACGTTAATACCATTTGTGTTCATAGCGTGCCCAGATCAAGAAAGCAGCCGATGAGACCGACAGTATATTGGAAACAACCCCGGCTAGCAAAGACGATGGGGAAGGTGCCCTTCGAGCATTCCTTAAGGTTCACATCTCTTTCAAACTAGCACTTAACATGTGTTGGTACGTTCGTTGTCTCATTCACTTGTTCATGTTGCAGCGCCAGGGCCAAAAGTTAAGGCGGCTATCTAATCTTTTCGGTTGTCGTGACCCCGAGTATGTATCACCAAAACGTTCTAGGTCGGCGACACCATCAGATCCCATTTCTGGCAACGCTAATCCTTTGGGTGATGAGGATGTGGGTGTGGTCACCCAAGAGGTATGGCATTGCTAACTACATGCTCACGCTACGGTTGTTGTTGCATTGCTAACTACATGCTCACACACGGTCTTTCCTTAACTTTTGTTGATGCATAGGCTCCTGATGATATGGTCTTGGGGAAGTACAAGGCTCGTTCTGCAATCAAGTTAAAGCCTAGGAGGGAATACAAGAAATACACACCCGAGGACTTTACCCAGAAAGGCAAAAGGACGATCGAAACCTCGCGGATGGCGGCTTTGGATGACTATTTGGATGACGATGAGGATGAGGAGGCGGAGCCGGAGCCGGAGCGGGTTCCTCTTCCTAGGAAGGTCAAGAAGACATGTGTGAAGAGGGGAGCAGGAGCCAGCAAGCGCGGAAGGAACTAGTCATATTTCTATATGTGTCTCTTTTTGTAATGTCGAACGCTATGTTGATAGTAGTGTCGAACGCTATGTTGGACTTGTGTCTCTATTCCTATATGTGTTGAACTTGTCTCTATTTCTATATGTGTTGAACTTGTCTCTATTTCTATATGTGTTGAACTTGTCTCTATTTCTATATTTGTTGAACTTGTCTTTATTTCTATATTTGTTTTACTATTCATCACATGTGTGGCGCCTAGCATCCACGCATCACACTGTACAGTGCAGCGCCTACCACACAGGCGCTGCACTATATAGTGTGGCGCCTGGATGCTAGGCGCTGCACTGTACAGTGTGACGCCTATGTGGCAGGCGCTGCACATGTCTCTATTTGTCCAGAGAGCAACAGAAGCTTCTGTTGCTCTCTGGAGACATACAGGCATGTGCAGCGCCTGCCTGTGAGGCAGGCGTTGCACTGCAGCGCCTGCCTCACAGGCGCTGCACTGTATAGTGCAACGCCTGTGTGGTAGGCGCTGCACTGTACTAACTTTTTTTTTGCAAACTAAGTGCGACGATGTCTGTGGATAGATCATAGTAGAGAAGGAGACATAGTTGTTCAGCACAAATACTAGTTCACCACCAAATCGAGAAGGAGACATAGTTGTTCACCACAAATACTAGTTCACAACCAAACTTAGTACTTCACGATACAACCAAATAGAGAAGGAGACATAGTAGTTCACCACAAATAGATAAGGGCACATAAGGTGTTCACAAATGCATATAAAGTTCAGGACATAGCTCTATTGCGTAGAGAAAGGCCCCTTTCCCTTCTTCTTCTTCCTCTCTTCATCCTCTTCCTCCTCCCTTTTCCTTATGAGACGAGCCTCCTTAACCACCCTCTCCATGAACGTCTGATTCTCCCTCTTTTTTTTGCAGCTTCAAATGCCCAAAGCTTCTCACATTTCTCTTCAAAATCCTTCTGACGCTTCTTCGCTGCCTCCTCACATCTTCTCACCAATGCTTGCTCCCTAGCTCGCATCGCCTGACTCGCTACCTGTTGTTCCTCCCACTTCTTCTCAAGCTCCTCTTCCTTCTTCTTCTTTAGCTTGGCTGCATCCTCCTCTCTAAGATTCTTCGCAGCCTTCTTCCACCATCCCGCCATATCATCTTCGCCATCCTCCTTCAGTGTTGGTTTGTTGGGTTGGGAAGCCGCCATACCTACAATGAGTGAAACATAATGGTTAGTAAGGACAAATTAAAGCAAATGTAAAACAAGAACATATGAAAAAGAAAACATATGAGAAAGATAACATATGAAAAAGAAAACATATGGAAAAGAAGCCATATGAAAAAAAGACATACGGAAATGGTCCATCGAGGTATCCAACCATTCCTCTAAAACGAACTTGCCCTTGTCCATCACCACGACCACGAGCTCTACCACCACCACGGCCTCTTGTAAGTCCAAGTTGCCGACCTCTTTGTTGTCTAGATCCTCTTTGGCTACCACTTGGTTGGCTTGGCACTTGTTGGCTACCACTTGGTTGGCTTGGCACTTGTTGGCTACCACTTGGTTGCATTGGCACTTGTTGGCTACCACTTGGTTGCATTGGCACTTGTTGGCTACCGCTAGGTTGGCTAGCACGTGGTTGCCTTCGCACTTGTTGCTTAGCTCTTGGTTGGCTTGGCACTTGTTGGCTACCACTTGTTTGGGTCCCTTGTGTAGCTCCTTGTTGGCTTGTGCTTGCATCATTTTTCTTGGACCTTTTCCTTGGTTTGGGACATTTTCTTTGGTTGTGGCCTTGACCTTTGCACCGCCCACAACGTGAGCTTTCACGAGGCTCTTGGAATTGGTCGTTGCCCGCTTCGCGCCGGCCACCATGGCCCCATCCGTCCATGTTGCCTCTAAGACGCTTTGTCTTACGTCTACCCCGTTTAACAACCTTCAACTCCGGATCCGGCCATAGTTGAACTCCATGGTACTCCGGGCATTGTGATTGGTCCAAGTAAGGGTGAAAGCGGAGAGCCCATGTTTTCTTGACCGTCATGATTGAGAACTCCGACTCCCGCACGGTGCGTGGGTGGTTGATGTTCACATTCTGAATGCGACCGGCGGTATACAAGTGTGAGCAAGGGAGATGAAGCAACAATGGCCTTCCGCAAGTGCAATCACATTGTGTCAACGACACCTTGAAAGCCCGACCTCCATGTTGCCGGCCATCGTTTGTGGTTCTTCCTGGCTCTTTCACTTCGTACTTCCACTTTTCATTGTCATATAATATAGCTTCTTCTGAGTCCGCCTTCCGTGATTGAAATACCAACCATTCATCAACCTTGGGTGGGAACTTGTACTTGTACTTGCGCGGGTTCTCACCCGCTATCTGTGCATCAGTTTCCATCGAGTACTTTAAAAAGTATGCATTCATCTTGTCAAATGTGTATTGAACTATTGCTGTCACGGGTAATCCACGTGCACCTTTGAGCACCCTATTGAAGCATTCGGCCATATTGCTTGTCATTTGACCGTATCTCTGGCCATCTTCATCAAAAGCACGTGCCCACTTGTTCCGGTATTGAATGTGCCTATTCAGAAAGTCTTGACCCCCGGGATCAAGTTTTTTGTGTGCGAGCAATTTGTTGTACAAATAGGCGAAGCGCTTGTCGGAGAAAGCGAGACAACAATCTTGAAGATCATCAGCCAACTCCTTAAGGCCACATGCCCTATAGAAGTTCGAACAAAAGTGCCTCATGCACCATCGATGGTGCAACGGTGCATGACCGGGAATGTCAATCTCCACCGCGTTAAGAATTCCTTGATGCCGATCCGATATGACACATATTTCCCTTTGGGCGGGTAACACCTTTGTCCTTAGAAGACGCAAAAACCACTCCCAGTTGTCGTTGTTCTCCACCTCAACCAAAGCAAATGCCAATGGCAACACCCGGTTGTTGGCATCACTTGCTATCGCAACCAACAAGGTGCCCTTGTATTGTCCGGTCAAGAACGTGCCATCAATGGCGATGACCGGCCTACAGTGTTCGAAAGCCCTCAAGCATTGCTCGAACGCCCAAAATGCACGGCCAAATACTCGGACTTTCCTTCCTTCATGAACGGTTGTTTGGTGCCCATGAGGCTCGACAACATGAACCATGCCCGGGTTTGTTGTGGCCATGGCTAACAACAACCTAGGGATTCGGTTGTATGCTTCCTCCCAAGTACCATACAGCATCTTGAATGCAGCTTGCTTCGCCTTCCATGCCTTGCCGTACTTCACCTTGTAATGAAATATGGCTTTCACAAGATCAATGACATGTTGGACGCTCATTGTTGGAAGTGTGGATATTGAGTTGGACAACCTGTAAGCAATGAACTCGGACGTGAGTTGTTTGTGGCCCTCAGACACGATCTTGCCATCCACCCTTTTGCCTTGGCACATGTGAGTTGGCACACAACTCACTACATGCCAAGTTGGACCTCCTTTCCATGGTCTTGCACGCACAATCCATGGACATTTTCATCTTCACTTGCACATGCAACCGTGTAGCGCACGTTGATGTCCGAGTGCACCACCTTGTGTGGACGATAATGCGTAACCGAGTAGTTGTCCACCCACATCTTCAATTCCAACAAGGTCTCGAACTTAGACCCTTTAGCCATCCGGTTGTCGTCACCCATATCACGGTGAGAGCTTGGTCTAACACCGACAGATACACATTGGCCACCATCTACCACGGCTTCATCCGCGATACTAACATCCTTGAACAATTTAATTCGATGATCCCGACGGAATACCTTCTCGAAAGCTTCGGCCTCCTTCACCGTGAACCCCTCCGCATCAACTTCTTCATCGGGACCATCGTCATCCGAGTCCGACGCATATGCACGGGAAAAAGGGATGGATTGGTCCATTGTCTCTTGCAAATGATATTTGTCGAGATCACCCACATTGTTGGCATGGAGATCAACTTCATTGTCATCGTCCGCATAATCATAATTGTCCTCTTCCTCTTGCAAAGCTTCATCTTGGTTGTTTGTAAACGGACTGAATGTTTGACGCACTTCTTGGGTCAAAAGAGGTTCATCAATTTCATCTCGCTTCAAGGGTGGTGGCCTACTATGAACCAAAAGAGGTTCATCAATTTCATCTCGCTTCAAGGGTGGTGGCCTACTATGAACCAAAAGAGGTTCATCAATTTCATCTCGCTTCAACGGTGGTGGCCTACTATGAACCAAAGGAGGTTCATCAATTTCATCTCGCTTCAAGGGTGGTGGGCTACTATGAACCAAAGGGGAAGGTTCCCGGTTCAAGTCCAAATGCAAACTTGAATCAACCTTCTTCGTTGCAAATAACTCAAGAGCCTTGTCAAGTGATTCGGCCACCGTTTCCTTGTATGCAACCCAACGTTGCTCCGAGTTGACACGCATTGTCTTCCAACGGACGTGCATTCCAAAGCCTACATTATGCCTTCCCTCCAACTCAACGGTATCACTAAGGTCCATCCAATTCAATTCTTTCCTAACTTGTTGCAAGAGCTCCGCATAGCTAGGACTACTATCAAACACAATGTCAAGCTCATCCGGGTCCGGTTCAATATTTCCTTTCAAAAAGGCGTCTTTGTCCCCATGATGAACAAACACACATGTTCTTCCCATCCCTATAAGCGTTCCAAGAACACAAGGTAACATTGCTTTCATGAGTACTAAATGCAAAAATTAACAAAGAATAGAAACCCTAATATATATATCAAACAACAACCATAACCATAACCCTAACCATAACCCTAAACATAACCCTAACCATAACCCTAACCATAACCATAACCTAACCCTAACAACAACATAACAACACCCATAAGAACACCCATAAGAACACACATAGAACACCCCAAATCAATAAATCTCACTTCTCCATTCAAATCACTAGATCCAAACAAAACTATGGCTTCCCCAAACTAGCAACATTTGAGCAATTTGATAACATTTCTTGGATCAAAACAAGGGGATCGGAGGTGATTACCTTTAGGGAGGGCTTGACTTCGAAATCCACGGACAAATTCTTCAAATAAGCAAGATTTGAGAGAGGATTTGAGAGGGGAAGAGAGTGGGAGAGGGGCCTAAGCTCGGGTGGGGGAGTGGGAGAGAGTGTGGGTGGGGGAGTGGGGGTCCAGCGCGGCTGCTGGATAAGTGATAGTGCAGCGCCTGGCTCGGAGGCGCTGCACATTACACTGTGTGGCGCCTGTGGGGGAGGCGTTGCACGGCCGGGTGCGGGCCAGGGGACTTGCCACGGTGGACAGGCGCTGCACAGTAGGGTTGAGCGCCGTCGTGGCAGGCGCTACACAAAAAGGTTATGGCTGTGAAATAGTTTCGCGGGCAGTTCATTCTGTGAATTGATTGCAGCAACAGGTCAAAATAGTCAAATTTGCCACAATAGCAGTTCCAGCTGGCTCGATCGTGGGGGAAATGGAAGACTAATCTGCCGACCTCCTCGAATCTTGTCTGAGCAGCACCTCATCCTCTAGCACGCTGCCTACGCGAGCACCAACAGCTCCCCCGACGGAGGGCACTGGGCCATGGACGGCCGTCAGCTGTCGATGCAGGAAGCCATGTTAGAACTCCGCGTCGCGCTTGTGTAAGGAGAAACGGCGGAGATGGAGCTCTAGGACGGAACCCGCGATGTCGCCGGCCGTCGCGAGCAGCGTCGCGCGCAGCTGCAACCCCGCCATGGCTGTCACTTGTTGCATCACCGCCGGAGCCGAGGAGACTCCTCTCGCACGGCGTCAAAAGGGGATCACCGCCGGAGCTGAAAGGGGCTCTTCCCGTAATGGCAGCCGCATCAAGAGGGTCGAGCAGCCCCGGGCGGAGGCCTCTGATGGCGACGGGGACGGCCAGCTCGGCGACGGCGGGAAGAGAAGATGGAGGCTGCTCAGCGGCCGCCGCGGCCCACGGCCTCCGCCCCAGGGCCGGTCCTGAGTTTTCGGGGGCCCGGGGCGAACCTAGAATCCGGGCCCTTTAGTATAAAAAAACAATAGACTAACCCATATATGTTATGGGCCTGTTTGGGACGGCTCCACTCCACGAAATTCAGTTTTATTCCATCAAATTCATTTTGGAGCAGTTTCTCATAAGAGTTGCAGCTCCACCAAAGAGAATGTTTGGATTCGAGTTAACTCCAGCTTCAAGAATGAGAATTTGGTGGAAAGGATCTATTTGATTGGCTGACGAAGGGGTATCCACTTACTGGTGGCAGTGGTGGTGGTAATTTTCCTCCAACTCCAGCTTCTAGATTTTTTTTGAAGCACCCCCTAAAGAGCTTCACAAAAAACAAGGAGTTGAACCCCAGATTCTAGTTTTTTTGTGGATCAGCATATTGTGGAGCTACCCCGTTTGGATTATGTTTTCTAGAGCGGAGCTGAATTTCGAGAAGCGGAGTAGTCCCAAACAGGCCCTATATATCAGATGTATCAAGAAATCATAACAGTTATCTCTGAAAGCAAATGTCCCCTAAATTCTTTTTGCTCTCAAAGCAATAGTCATACGAAATTGCATATGCACATATCTTAAATTTCTTATAAGATTCTGCGATGCATCACAATAAATCTCATCCAGTAATTTTAATGCATTATATACCTGATGCCTTTTACTAGGTGACATGAGATGCTGAAATTTGAAGAAATAGCTAGTAATTCAAACTAGCTAGAATCTAAAAATCAATTATTAAAACCTTACTGATTATAAAGTCGAACTCAGAAATTACAAATGCATAAAGCCCAATAATATGTCCTGTTGCAATACTGAAGACACAATCCTCATTGATAAACTTTTAGAAATCCTTAAGGCATATGCTACCTTCTCTGATGGATTTGTGTTGTGGCCGCGTAGACAAAGGGAGAGCCGACTGCCACCGGGCGTTATTTTGGCATCCTCGTTGTCGTTTGCTTGACCTGTTTCGAGCGGCCGCTGTGCCTGCAAGCGCTACGATGACGCATTGACGCGAGAGGTGATAGTGTCTTGGGCAGGGAATAGTTGATGCCGTTAGGCAATTTGATGGCGTCGTCGGGCGATCGAGGGATTAGGGTTTCTTTCTGGATATAATGGGAGATCGAGGGATTATATTAGGTAAGAAGAAGGCAATCATACCAATCAAGCTACGTCGCGCGCGTGGTAGGGGTGGATTGCTGGAATCTTGCACATCCACTTATGGTATCGAATAGCTATTTCGGTCAAGTCCAAATTCAATACGGCAAGACACAAAACATTCCTTTTTTACTTATCTAAATACAGGCTTCTCTACTATTATTAAAAGAGCAAACATGAACTCCTCTAAAGTCACACAACAAACTGTACACAGGATAACCACGACCCTTTGATCAAATCAGTTTAAACACATCCTACTATCCATATATGCCAATGGTCTACCATCTAGATCAACATTTCAGATCGAATGTTCTGCCCAAGTCTGCCGATCATCCTAGCACTCACCTCCCTCGATCCCCGTGGCCCACCCTAATTTGCGGATCCTTTTCCACCAGAGTCATGCCTCCTGACACTTCTTTCTCTACGAGCCAGAATCCCAGATCGAGAAGGATGGATCAGCAGCAACCATCGGCGCCCTCCACTCCCCTCCTTCATGCGCCGCCGCTCCTACCTTCCCCTCCTCCTCGCGCCGCCCCTCTTTCTACCGTGACCACTCCCCATCGGCGCCCTCCACAGCCTGGTTGAGCCCCTTCGCCCGCGGCCGTGTTCCGGCGTCATCCCGCTGCAGGTTGTCTTACCCCTGGAGGTGCGGAGTGGTGGTGGAGGCGAGATGAGAAGCGCAGGATCTTCGCCTTGATGTGACCGATCTCGACGTGGACAGCGTCTTGCTCTTGTCCGGGTGTCGGTGGTTCCGCGCCGTCACCGTACCACCAACAAGGATGGCACCGGATGGCCTCTCCCTAAGAATCGTCTTTGCTTCGCCGATGTATCCCACCCGCGCCCCATGCCGAAGGTGCGATTCCCTGTGAGAAGGACCGCCGTCAGGCCGCAATGGACTTCACATCCTGTTCACGCATGCACGTACTGTTACCTAGAGCAGAAAGCATATAGAGATTATATTAATATATGTATAGAAGTTATGATGATGGACTAAGATAATTCTGAGATTATTCTGTTGCACGATACTATGCACTGAGATTCAGTCACTAATCAAATAAATGGCACTTGATTTCATCTACTTATATTCTTCAGGGTCACATGAGGCCAATGACTGAGGTACCATTCACTCATGCCAGGCATCTGACCATGAAAACTGGAGGTGCAGGTACACAAGTGGTAAATGGAAGCTGATACTTGCAATCTGTTTGCGGAATCCGGCACCGTGCAGTCCAAGAATGAGAATCGTGTAATTGCTGGTAAGTGCTAATTGCATGTCCGTATGATGATGCATCATTGTCCAGTCCAGGTTCGTGGTTTGTTTCAGGCCATCTTGGAGCCCTCTCGCGTCTCTTTTTCTGCTTTCTATCCTGTTCTTGACATGTCCCATTTGGCCATACATCAGATCTTTTTTTAGAGTCAGGTCACTTCAGTTCCTGCAACTCCAGCTAGGTTTCATGAACTGTTTGGTCATGTGCTGTTTTCTTAGATCGAGTAGAACAAATCATATTATTATGTTCCTTCGAATTTGATAAAGACTATTCTCTTGGTGCAGCTTGTTTAGGCATTGGCGTCTCCGGTCACGGACCTACAAATATAAATTTGGGCGGGCCAGACTGAAATTGACGCTTAATATAGGCTGCAATCTTGTAGTGCTCTGTATTCATGGGGTGATCCTATGTATAGTTTTGTAATTTACCTAAAAGTCTGGGCGGGTCATGGCCTATTCGGCCACAACGTAGCTCCACCAATGGGCGTCTCTACTGCTATCCGGGATTGGAGGAAAGGCAACTTGAAAACTAAAGCACTAATGGAGCAACAAGTCGAAATCCAATTCTGAAAGAAGTGGTTTGTTCTATATACTAGATTGGACAATGCTTTTCTGCTGGAAGTCTATTGCTGAATCTTAAATCAAGAGGAAGTTATCTAACTGGTCTTCCATCTCATTTTCTTCTTAAGGAACCGGGAAGTTTCGTGAAGTCACTACAGTGGGCGAGAGATCAGCTAAGTCATTTGAGGTAACACACCAGGCCTGGATAAACATGCCAAGTTTCTTATGATTTGCCTACAGTTAGATGAATTTACCATCAGTTTACATAGTGTACATAATATATAGACAAGTCAGGTTGCCAGAGAAACTTAATCTAGCGTAAGCATTCTCATTGTTGTTGCTTATAGGTACTTAAAATAAAGCCCATGAAATATGGTTTGAAGAGCAGAGTGAAGCGCTCTTCTATAAATTGGAGAAATCCATGTAATCTTTATTTTAGTTATGTCTCTACGTATGCCAAAAATTCATTGGAGTAGCTCACATATGTCATTATGGTTGTAAATTTAATTATCCATTCAAGTGCATCGATCTCTAATCTCTATAGGCTTACTGAAGTATAACTTATTTTATATTCTGGCAATTCATTCGTTCATAAATATATATTTTGGATTTTAATTTCTAACTTTTCTTCCAGCATGTTTAACCTATTCAAAAACATTGTTAGTTGCTTTTACTTTGATGCATAGCAGATTCACTTGAAAAAAGGACGTTATAAATAGAGTAAACTATAATGTTAATTCAATAAATTATCGCCTAAAGGTATTACAGCTGATGCAAATGTGAATGGTCCATTTGTTTTTGTTATATATTCATTGTTCTTGAAGTTCCAAAGAACCAACGAACTTTGTTCTGACTTTTGAAACACGATAAGGGAGATAATAGTGTGGTACTGAGGAGTGGATCCCTGAATTTCACATTTGTGTAAGGCGTGTACTGATGACATTTGACATGCAAATATTTGTAAAACTTAATGTGACTACTATATTCATGCAGCGGAACGTTAATGTTTGGACATACTTAGTACTTCCTCTGTAATATAAGACATTTTTTGACACTGTCATGGATTCTAAAAATGTCTGATAAAAAGTTACAGAGGGAGTAGCATTTTGTTATTTTCAATTAGAATAAATCATATAGCCATTTTTGATCCTGTGTAAACACATGAGAATGGTATGTTTTTCATCTTGTATGCCAGTGCGGACCAAAGAACAACATAGAGATGTATTGCCCCATTTCCAATAAATCTCTAGTGCATTTTGTCAAGAGAGCTAAAAACTAACTCCAGTGCTTTGATAAATTGTGTGTTTGCTTAATAGTAACTTGAATCTAAAATCATAAAAGTATGTTTGTAGTTCAGACGTGCTTTGCGTTTTCAATTTTTTTGATTTAACAAGACATGCATTGCACATGCACGCTTAATTGTCTTTAATAGAACAACAAACTGATTTTAAATGCTAAAATAAACACTAAACGCTACTTCGTGTAGAATGACAATCCCGGGGGAGGAGATCCCAGCTATTGATGTGAAGCTGGGGTGGAAGAAGGGCACGAAGATCACCTTCCTATAAGGATCTGATTTTTCCAGTGCAGTTATGTGTTTCAAAAAGTTATTGGGATGTAATTTTTATATTAACACTATAGTCTATGAAGTTATATTTTCAGATATTTCTCTTTTCGTATAAGCTGGGGCATCATTTTATTTTAAAATATTTTCTGAAGTAAAATTTGTGCATAAACTGCATGATTTTTCATTGTGTGAATTGCACTTTAGCTACAAAAATGAGATAACAAGGTGCAGAAGATATGAATGGTAGTGGCTTGTGGGGTCGGCCGGGAGGCGACGGTGGCAGGGAGCAGCGGCACATTGGCGGACAACAACGTATGTATAGCGCATAGCGGCAGCGGCTGCACGGCCACGACGGACAAGCAACAACACGAAGCAGGGCAGGTGGTGGCAAGAGTAAGCCCGAATCCAAGAAGGAAACTAATTCAGTTTTGATCTTTGTTCCAACTTTGCATTGACACCACTTGGACAATGTTTATGTGTTCCTTTGATTTTCACCAAGAAAACATTCTGAAATTTTCATAGGATATTTGGTTCCATTTTTACTATACAATAGACTAAATGGGCTATGCCCTTACAATCTCCGTGGAGAAGTTAAACAGCCAGTTGATTGTCATTGATTTGTGACATATTTTATACTGTGGTCTGCTTGGTATTGTCAAAAGATAATTGATGGGTTTGTACTTCTCTTTTGTTTATAGAGAATGGGTCATCCTAAGTATGAATTCAAAATTTTATACCCGCATGAATTTGACATAATTTGATTGAGGCGTGCGTTGCACGTGCACACTTACTAGTAATCTACAAGTACACGTCCCTTGGGGGCCCCTATGTCCCGGGGGCCCGGGGCGGCCGCCCCCCCTGCCCCCCATCAGGACCGGGCCTGCTCCGCCCACGACGGCAGCTCGAGCCGGGCGGCGCGGATCCGTAGGACACCAGCTGGTGCTTCGCGTTGGAGAGCATCATGGAGACCTACCCGCGGTCGGCCTCCGCCTCACTCGGGTCTCCAGGTCCCCGGCGAGGAGGATTCGGGATGTGAGGAAGGGAGTGGGGAGAATGGATAGGGGAGTGGGTCTGCGTGCTGTGGGTGGGGAGTGGCGTTCACTCGTGACGACCGCTTCTCCGAACGCTCGACTCTGGATGTCGTGGCAGGGGTTAGCTTTAGGATGGAGACCTTTTATAGTACATCAAAATAATATGAGCCGTCCATTTTCAGCCATTTAATGGACTAGATCCATCAATACTACGAGAAAAAATCAGTAGTATATTTTGTTGAAGGGATAAAATTGGAAGGCATACAAATCCATGTGCTTTCTTCTCGTGCTCTGACGGGACTGGTGCGAACATGAGATGCAACCACACGATTGTACATAGTCGATGGCTTCTCGCCTGACGGTATTTTTGGCCGAGGAAATCACCATTTACTAAAATAACTTGATACTACGAGAAAAAATCAGTAGTATATTTTGTTGAAGGGATAAAATTGGAAGGCATATAAATCCATGTGCTTTCTTCTCATGCTCTGACGGGACTGGTGCGAACATGAGATGCAAGATGCAACCACACGATTGTACATAGCCGATGGCTTCTCGCCTGACGGTATTGTACACGGAAATTACCATTTTACTAAAATAACTTGATTGATCATGTCCGGATGCATTAGTTTGTACGTGATCAATCGATTGTTTTCAGGCGATCAAGCCGGCGGCTGCGACCACTAGCACAGAAGCCTCGCTGGCGCGGGACGCTGTAGCGGGGGCATCTCGGAGGGAGCTACGGCCACGCCGACTCCGGCGCCGACGCTGTAGCGGGGGCATCTCGGAGGGATCTGCGGCCCCGTGGACTGCTTGTTGATTCGATGCCTCGTAGGAGACTTGGAGTCTCCTACTGAATAGCACGGAGGCCAGCTTCGATCAATTGTTGGGCATGCGTCATTGATGAACGGCGACGGCAACGACGAGGATTCAGGAGGATGGTTACCGCCGGGGATTTTATAAAATAAAAAAACTATAAAATGACAAAACTACCCTGCTATTTAACGGTTGAGATGATTTAATACTACCCGGTTTTAGAGGTAGTATGATGTACCGTAAAAAGACTCTTAGGATATGTGCGTTTTGATCAAGTGGCTGCGGACGCGTTCGGGACGAGATGTCAAAATACAGGTCGTTCGGGAGTTATCGATTCGGAAGAAAAAATAGGCGCGCGCGAGCAGACTCTTCCCAGCGACCTCCCGTCTCGCTAACCACTCGGCCGCTATGGCACATCTACTAGGACACATCATTTTCCTTCTTTTCTAGTTTCTTCATTCCTTGTTTATTTTTTTATTTTTTTCTTTCTCTGTTTTTTTCTTCCTTATATGATTAAAAAAAATAAAATTCTTGAACTCTTTCAAATAATCAAAATTTGAAAAAGTTCACATATATCAGAAAAAAGTTCATTGTATTTGAAAAAAGTTCATTGGATTGAAAAAAAGTTCATCACATTTGAAAAGGTTCAGCGATTTTGAAAAAATGATCATCAAGCTTGAGAAAAGTTCATCGAAATTGATTAAAAGTTCATCGAATTTTAAAAAGTTCATCAATTTTTTTAGAAAAGTTCATCGTGTTTAAAAAAAGTTCATCAAATCAGGATAAAAATCATCCAATTTGAAAAGGTTCATCAAACTTGAAAAATGCTCATTGAATTTGAAAAAACTTCAGCAAATTTGAAAAAAGTTCAGCAAAATCAGAAAAACTTCATCCAATTTGAAAAAGTTCGTAGATTTGGGAAAAGGTTAAATTGGAAATAATTCGTAGGTGTTTTTAAAAATACACAAAATGGAAAATCATCGACTAAAAAAATTAATTTCAAAAAATGAACAAAATGAAAAAAAAAACATTATGAAACCGCCCCAGAAATGACCACGAACCGAAAAAAATCGGTTTGGGAAACTTCTGCAAGCTTTCCGAAACCGGGAGGATTCCTGCGAATGAAGAGGAATAAATAAAACAAAACAAGATGCAAATCACTAGTTGGTTGATGTCGTATTGGTTGGCCTCCTTGGAGTTTGAGGTTAGAGATCGCCAGTTTGAATCCCGCGGCGCCCAATTTTTGAATGTTTTTACAAAAATAAACATAATATATATGGGTTGTTGCTACTCTAGGGCTTGCGTTGTATTCCCTCGAAGAGCAAAGGGAGATGCAGCACATTAGCGTAAGTATTTTCGTCAGTTTTTGAGAACCAAGGTATCAATCCAGTAGGAGACCACGCGCCAGTCCCTCGCACCTGCACAACAGAAATAAGAACTTCATAGCCAACGCGATGAGGGGTTGTCAATCCCTTTACAGTCACTTACGATAGTGAAATCTGATAGAGATGATAATTATATTTTTGGTATTTTGGGTATAGAAACAGAAAGTAAAGAAAGAAAATAAACAACGGCTACAGAAATTGGCTAGTTGACGGGAAAGTAATATGATAAAGATAGACCCGGGGGCCATAGTTTTCTCTAGTGGCTTTTCTCATGATAGCGATATTCTACGGCGGGTAAACAAATTACTGTCGAGCAATTGATAGAAAAGCGAATAATTATGAGACTATCTAGGCATGATCATTGTATATAGGCATCACGTCCGAGACAAGTAGACCGAATCGATTCTGCATCTACTACTATTACTGCACACATCGACCGCTATCCAACATGCATCTAGTGTATTGAGTTCATACGAACAGAGTAACGCCTTAAGCAAGATGACATGATGTAGAGGGATAAACTCAAGCAATATGATGAAAACCCCATCTTTTTATCCTCGATGGCAACATACAATACGTGCCTTGCTGCCCCTACTGTCACTGGGAAAGGACACCGCAAGATTGAACCCAAAGCCAAGCACTTCTCCCATTGCAAGAATTATAGATCTAGTAGGCCAAACCAAACCAATAATTCGAAGAGACTTGCAAGGATATTATGAGCACACATAAAAAGTTCAGAGAAGAAACAAATATCTTTCATAGATAACCTTGATCATAAACTCACAATTCATCGGATCTCGACAAACACACCGCAAAAAGAGATTACATCGAATAGATCTCCTCGAAGACCGAGGAGAACTTTTTATTGAGATCCAGAGAGAGAGAAGAAGCCATCTAGATACTAGCTATGGACCCGAAGGTCTGAGGTAAACTACTCACAACTCATGGTGACGGCGATGATGATGATGATGAAGGCCTCCGTGATGGATCCCCCTCCCGGAACAGGCTCCAAGATGGGATCTCCATGGGAACAGCAGCTACGGCGGTGGAATTAGGGTTTTCTCTCTGCGTATGGAGTTTCTGGGGTACGTAGGTATATATAGGAAGAAGGAGGGCACCGGGGGCCGTGTGGGCCAGCCTCGGGGCAGGGGGCGCGCCCTGGGAAGGGGGCGCGCCCCCCACCCTCGAGGGCTGGCCCTACGTCCCTTGACTTGGCCCCGAAGACTCCCGAGCGTGGTTTCCTCCAAAAATATCTCTCGCGAAGGTTTCATTCCGTTTGGACTCCGTTTGATATTCCTTTTATGCAAAACCCTGAAATAGGCAAAAAACAGCAATCTGGACTGGGCCTTTGGGTTAGTAGGTTAGTCCCAAAAATGATATAAAAGTGAATGATAAAGCCCATTAAACATCCAATACTTCATAAATAATAGCATGGAACAATCAAAAATTATAGATACGTTGGAGACGTATCATTTGTCTCTGATGGAAATATGCCCTAGGGGCAATAATAAAGTTGTTATTATTTTCTATTTCCTTATTCATGATAACGGTTTATTATTCATGTTAGAATTGTATTGACCGGAACAAATACCATGTCCCTAGTGAGCCTCTACTAGGCTAGCATGTTGATAAAAAATGCTTAAGGTTTCCTAACCATAGACATGAGTTGTCATTTGATAACAGGATCACATCATTAGGAGAATGATGTAATGGACAAGTGTTGGGGAACATAGTATTTCAAAATTTTCCTACGATCACGCAAGATATATCTAGGAGAAGCATAGCAACGAGCGGGGAGAGTGTGTCTACGTACCCTCGTAGACCGAAAGCGGAAGCGTCTAGTGACGCGGTTGATGTAGTCGAACGTCTTCGCGATCCAACTGATCCAAGCACCGAACGTACGGCACCTCCGCGTTCAGCATACGTTCAGCTCGATGACGTCCCACGAGCTCATGATCCAGTTGAGTGTCACGGGAGAGTTTCATCAGCATGACGGCGTGGTGACGGTGATGATGAAGTTACCGGTGCAGGGCTTCGCCTAAACACTGCAACGATATAACCGAGGTGTGTAACTGTGGGGAGGGGCACCGCACACAGCTAAAATCAACTTGTGTGTCCATGGGGTTCCCCCTCCCCACGTATATAAAGTAGGAAGGGGATGAGGAGGCGGTCGGCCTAGGGGGTGCGCCATGAGGGGAGTCCTACTCCCACTAGGAGTAGGACTCCTCCTTTTCCTAGTAGGAGTAGGAGATGGGGAAGGAAGGGAGAGGAGGAGAAGGAAAGAGGGGCCCGGCCCCCCTTGCCCTAAACCAATTTGGTTTGGGCCTTGGGGGCGGGCGCCCCACACTCCCCTTGCTGCCCTCTATTTCCACTAAGGCCCATGTAGGCCCATTAACCCCCCGGGAGGTTCCGGTAACCTCCCGGTACTCCGATATTTATCCGATAACCCCCGGAACTCATCCGTTGTCCGAATATAACCTTCCAATATATGAATCTTTATGTCTCTGACATTCCGAGACTCCTCGTCATGTCCGTGATCACATCTGGGACTCCAAACTACCTTCGGTACACCAAAACACATAAACTCATAATACCGATCGTCATCGGACGTTAAGCGTGCGGACCCTACGTGTTGGGGATATAAGTATTTCATATGACCCGCCCAGGAGGGGCCGGGTTACCCGACAGCGATTCATAAGACCAGCCCAGAAGCTCATTAAAGACGGCGGTTTAGATAAGGGCCCAAAGGCCCACGGCGGCTTAAGGCATGTAAGTATCAACCGCCATATATGTAACTTGTAATGTAAAACCACTTGTTTCAAGTAAAGGGCAAAGGGATAGAAGGGGAACTTCAAGAAGAATGACAAGCAAGTTGTCACTCCCATGAAGAAACCCAAAGCTAAACTCAAGCCTGAAACAAGTGCTTATACTGCAAAGGAAATGGTCACTAAAAGTGGAACTGCCCTAGATACTTGGCGGATAAGGAGGATGGCAAAGTGAACAAAGGTATATTTGATATACATATTATTAATGTGTATTTTACTAGTGTTCATAGCAACCCCTCGGTATTTGATATTGGTTCAGTTGCTAAAGAGTAGTAACTCGAAGTGGGAGTTGCATAATGAACATAAACTAGTTAAAGGATGAAGTGACGATGTGTATTGGAAACAGTTCCAAGATTGATATGATCATCATCGCACACTCCCTATACTTTCGGGATTAGTGTTGAACCTAAATAACTGTTATTTGGTGTTTGTGTTGAGCATGAATGTGATTTGATCATGTTTATCGCAATACGGTTATTCATGTAAGTTAGAGAATAATTGTTGTTCTGTTTACATGAATAAAACCTTCTATGGTCATACACCCAATGAAAATATTTTGTTGGATCTCGATCGTGTGATACACATATTCATAATATTGAAGCCAAAAGATGCAAGGTTAATAATGATAGTGCAACTTATTTGTGGCACTGCCGTTTAAGTCATATTGGTGTAAAACGCATGAAGAAACTCCATAATGATGGACTTTTGGAATCACTTGGTGCTTGCGAACCATGCCTCATGGGCAAGATGACTAAAACTCCGTTCTTCGGAACTATGGAGCGAGCAACATATTTGTTGGAAATCATACATACTGATGTATGCGGACCAATGAGTGTTGATGCTCACGGCGGGTATCGTTATTTTCTGACCTTCACTGATGATTTGAGCAGATATGGGTATATCTACTTAATGAAACACAAGTCTGAAACATTTGAAAAGTTCAAAGAATTTCAGAGTGAAGTAGAGAATCATCGTAACAAGAAAAATAAAAGTTTCTACGATCTGATCGTGGAGAAGAATATTTAAGTTACGAGTTTGGTCTTCATTTGAAACAATGTGGTATAGTTTCACAGCTCACGCCACCCGGAACACCACAGCATAATGGTGTGTCCGAACGTCGTAACCGTACTTTATTTGATATGGTGCGATCTATGATGCCTCTTACCGATTTACCACTATCGTTTTGGGTCATGCATTAGAGACAGCTGCATTCACGTTAAATAAGGGCCTCATCTGAATCCGTTGAGACAACGCCTTAAGAACCGTGGTTTGGCAAGAAACCAAAGTTGTTGTTTCTTAAAGTTTGGGACTACGATGCTTATGTGAAAAAGTTTCAACATGATAAACTCGAACCCAAACCGGAGAAGTAAATCTTCATAGGATACCCAAAAGAGACTGTTGGGTACACCTTCTATCACAGATCCGAAGGCAAGATATTCGTTGCTAAAATGGATCCTTTCTAGAGAAGGAGTTTCTCTCGAAAGAAGTGAGTGGGAGGAAAGTAGAACTTGATGAGGTAATTGTACCTTCTCCCGGATTGGAAAGTAGTACATCACAGGAAATTGTTCCAGTGATTCCTACACCAATTAGTGAGGAAGTTAATGATAATGATCATGAAACTTCGGATCAAGTTTCTACTGAACGTCGTAGATCAACCAGAGTACGTTCCGCACCAGAGTGGTACGGCAACCCAGTTCTGGAAATCATGTTACTAGACCATGATGAACCTACGAACTATGAGGAAGCGATGATGAGCCCAGATTCCGCAAAATGGCTTGAAGCCATGAAATCTGAGATGGGATCCATGTATGAGAACAAAGTGTGGACTTTGGTTGACTTGCCCGATGATCGGCAAGCCATCGAAAATAAATGGATCTTCAAGAGGAAGACCGACGCAGACGGTAATATTACTGTTTACAAAGCTCGACTTGTTGCGAAAGGTTTTCGACAAGTTCAAGGAGTTGACTACGATGAGACTTTCTCACCTGTAGTGATGCTTAAGTCTGTCCGAATCATGTTAGCAATTGCCGCATTTTATGATTATGAAATCTGGCAAATGGATGTCAAAACTACATTCCTGAATGGATATCTCAAAGAAGAGTTGTATATGATACAACCAGAAGGTTTTGTCGATCCAAAAGGTCCTAACAAATTATGCAAGCTCCAGAAATCCATCTATGGACTGGTGCAAGCGTCTCGGAGTTGGAATATACGCTTTGATGAGGTGATCAAAGCATATGGTTTTATACAGACTTTTGGAGAAGCCTCTATTTACAAAAAGTGAGTGGGAGCACTACAACCTTTCTGATAAGTATATGTGAATGACATATTGTCGATCGGAAATGATAGAATTTTCTGGAAAGCATAAAGGAGTGTTTGAAAGGAGTTTTTCAAAGAAAGACCTCAGTAAAAGCTGCTTACATATTGAGCATCAAGAATCTATATATAGATAGATCAAGACGCTTGATAAGACTTTCAATGAGTACATACCTTGATAAGATTTTGAAGTAGTTCAAAACGGATCAGTCAAAGAAGAAGTTCTTGCCTGATTTGTAAGGTGTGAAGTTGAGTAAGACTCAAAGCCAGACCACGGCAGAAAAAATATAGAGAGAATGGAAGTCATTCCCTATGCCTCAGCCATAGGTTCTATAAAGTATGCCATGCTGTGTACAAAACACGTTGTGTACCTTGCCAAGAGTTTGACAGGGAGGTACAATAGTGATCCAGGAGTAGATCACTGTACAGCGGTCAAAATTATCCTTAGTAATTGGATGACTAAGGAAATGTTTCTCGATTATGGAGGTGATAAAGAGTTCGTCGTAAAGGGTTACGCCGATGCAAACTTTGACACTAAATTCAGATGACTCTAAGTATCAATCTGGATGCATATTGAAAGTGGGAGCAATTAGCTAGAGTAGCTTTATGCAGAACATTGTAGACATAGAAATTTGCGAAATACGTACGGATCTGAATGTGACAGACCCGTTGACTAAACTTCTCTCACAAGCAAAACATGATCACACCTTATTACTCTTGGGTATTAATCACATAGCAATGTGAACTAGATTATTGACTCTAGTAAACCCTTTGGGTGTTGGTCACATGGCGATGTGAACTATGGGTGTTATTCACATAACGATGTGAACTATCGGTATTAAATCACATGGCGATGTGAGCTAGATTATTGACTCTAGTGCAAGTGGGAGACTGAAGGAAATATGCCCTAGAGGCAATAATAAAGTTGTTATTTATATTTCCTTATATCATGATAAATGTTTATTATTCATGCTAGAATTGTATTAACCGGAAACTTAGTACATGTGTGAATACATAGACAAAACAGAGTGTCCCTAGTATGCCTCTACTAGACTAGCTCATTGATCAAAGATGGTTATGTTTCCTGGCCATAGACATGAGTTGTCATTTGATCAACGGGATCACATCATTAGGAGAATGATGTGATGGACAAGACCCATCCGTTAGCATAGCATTATGATCGTTTAGTTTAACTGCTATTGCTTTCTTCATGACTTATACATGTTCCTATGACTATGAGATTATGCAACTCCCGAATACCATAGGAACACCTTGTGTACTATCAAACGTCACAACGTAACTGGGTGATCATAAAGATGCTCTACAGGTGTCTCCGAAAGTATTCGTGGTGTTGGCATAGATCAAGATTAGGATTTGTCACTCCGAGTGTCGGAGAGGTATCTCTGGGCCCTCTCGGTAACACACATCATAATAAGCCTTGCAAGCAAAAGACTAATGAGTTAGTCACGAGATGATGTGTTACGGAATGAGTAAAGAGACTTGTCGGTAACGAGATTGAACTAGGTATAGAGATACCGACGATCGAATCTCGGGCAAGTAACATACCGTTTGACAAAAGGAACAACGTATGTTGTTATGCGGTTCTGACCGATAAAAGATCTTCGTAGAATATGTAGGAGCCAATATGAACATCCAGGTTCCGCTATTGGTTATTGACCGGAGATGAGTCTCGGTCATGTCTACATAGTTCTCGAACCCGTAGGGTCCGCACGCTTAACGTTTGATGACGATCGGTATTATGAGTTTTTGAGTATTGATGTACCGAAGGTAGTTCGGAGTCCCGGATGAGATCACGGACATGACGAGGAGTCTCGGAATGTCCGAGACATAAAGATTGATATATTGGATGACTATATTCGGACACCGGAAGTGTTCCGGAAAAGTTTCGGATTTATCGGGATTGCCGGAGGGGGTTACCGGAACCCCCTACGAGAGGGGATGGTCCATAGTGGGCCTAAAGGGAAAGAGAGAGGCAGCCCATAGAGCTGGCCGGCGCCCCCACCTAGGGTTCCTAGTTGGACTAGGATTGGGGGGGGCGCCACCTCTCCTATTCCTTTCCCCCTTCTTCCTTTCGGTGAATCCTACTAGGAATAGGATTGCAATCCTATTCCTAGTAGGAGTCCACTCCTAGCCGCACCAGGAAGAGTTGGCCGGCCTCCCTCCCTTGCTCCTTTATATACGGGGGCAGGGGGGCACCCAAAGACACACAAGTTGAATTGTTTTAGCCGTGTGCGGTGCCCCCCTCCACAGAATCACACCTCGGTCGTACCGTCGCGGAGCTTAGGCGAAGCCCTGCGCCGGTGAACACATCATATCCGTCACCACGCTGTCGTGCTGACGAAACTCTCCCGTGAAGCTCAACTGGATCAAGATCTCATGGGACGTCATCAAGCTGAACGTGTGCTGAACGCGGAGGTGCCGTACGTTCGGTGCTTGATCGGTTGGATCGCGAAGAAGTTCAACAACATCAACCGCATCACTTGACGCTTCCGCTCCCGGTCTACGAGGGTACGTAGACACACTCTCCCCTCTCGTTGCTATGCATCTGGTAGATAGATCTTGCGTGATCGTAGGAAAATTTTAAAATACTACGTTACCCAACAGATCCTCCCCCTACTGAAATTGTGCCTTATAAAATACCAGCTGGCATTATCAATTATGTTTTGGCTAATCATTATGCAGGAGACAGACATCCCGGTGAACACTTGCTATATTTGTCACAACTATGTTCATTATTTAAGCTTGCAGGTGTATCGAGGGAGTTTGTCATGAGAAAATTGTTTGCCGTATCACTTATAGATAAAGCTTCGGATTGGTATAGGCTTCTCGATAACTCACGCTTGCTTGACTGGCAGGAGCTTATGTCTCTCTTTTATACTAAGTTTTACCCTCTTCATGAAATTCATCGAGACAGGAACTATATCTATAACTTTAGGTCTCGCGACGGAGAAAGCGTTGCTCAAGCTTGGGGGAGATTGAAGTCCCTAATGCTCAAATGCCCTATTCATAAGCTTCCCAAGGAAATTATACTTACAAATTTTTATGCCAGGCTTTCTCGTCAGGATTAGGAGATGCTAGATGCCTCCTCTAGTGGGGTATTTCAGAAGAAGAGTGTTGAAGAAAGGTGGGATCTCACTGAAAGGATCCAGAGGAATACCGAAGATTGGGAAATTGATAAAGGTATTGAACCCGCTATAAATTATGAACATGATTATATTGAGAGCTATGTGAAAACTGATTACTTCAATACTTTTTGCTCTAAGATTGGTCTTGATTCCCATCTAGTGATTGATTTCTGTAAGCATTTTGCCTCTCACGTTGATTCTTTTCAAAAGAAGAGAGACCAGCACCATGAACCTTTTAAAGAGCCACCTATTGATATTTATGTTGCTGAGCCTAATTTGCCTGCAGTCATATATGAAAAGCCTCCTTTTCCCACGAGGATAAAGGAACACTCTCTCGTAACAGGCATAATAAATAAAAGTGAGAGAAGAGTTGATGAACCTAAGGACCAGATCAGGGTCGATCCTCAAGTTGCATTGATTAAAGACCTTGCTACTGATGATGTTTTGGATTCCAATATAACTTTTTGTGCTGTTTCCACTAACCTTGTCACAGCCAAGAACAAAGGCCCAATTTCAGGTACTCCGGTGGTATCTGTTAAAATAGGAGATCACAATTATTATGGGCTATGCGATTTGGGATCGAGTGCAAGTGCTATTCCTTATTCACTCTATGAAGAAATCATCGGTGAGATTTCCCCTTGTGAACTTGAAGAAGTTGATGTTACTATTCATCTTGCAAATAGATCAACTATCTCTCCTATCGGAATTGTGAGGGACGTTGAAGTCCTATGTGGAAAGGTAAAATATCCTACCGACTTTCTGGTACTTGGTTCAGCCAGGGACAATTTTTGTCCCATCATTTTTGGTAGACCTTTTCTTAGAACTTGTGGAGCTATAATAGATTGCAAGAAAGGTAAAGTTTCTGTTGAATTCGATGGTGATCCATATGAATTTAATTTTTCTAAGTTCTCTAAGCAGCCTCGTGGTACTGATTCACCTAGTGATGATAAAATTATTGAAAGTATTGCCTCTATTGCTATTCCCCCTGATGATCCTTTGCAGCAATACATGGAGGACCACGAGAATGATTTGCATATGCAGGAAAGAAATGAACTAGATGAAATATTCTTGAGACAGCCTGCTATCCTGAAGCACAACCTTCCGGTTGAACCTTTGGGAATTTTATCAAAACCAAAAGAAGACCCGGTGTTCGATCTTAAACCTCTTCCCGATACGCTCAAGTATGCTTATTTAGATGAAAAGAAAGTATATCCTGTTATTATCAATTCTAACCTTTTAGGATATGAAGAAGAACGATTATTGGAAGTACTTCGTAAACACCGAGGCGCAATTGGCTACACCCTTGATGACCTTAAGGGGATTAGTCCATCTATCTGTCAACATACTATCAACCTTGAGCCTGATGCTAAACCAGTTGTTGATCATCAACGGCGGTTGAACCCGAAGATGATGGATGTCGTGAGAACTGAGATTCTCAAGCTTCTAGCCGCAGGTATCATCTACCCTATAGCTGACAGTAAGTGGGTAAGTCCGGTGCATTGTGTTCCTAAGAAAGGAGGTACAACTGTGGTTCCTAATGATAAAAATGAACTAATACCTCGGAGAATTATTATTGGATATAGAATGTGTATTGATTACAGGAAGTTGAACAAGGCAACCAGGAAGGATCACTACCCATTGCCGTTCATCGACCAAATGCTTGAAAGGTTGTCCAAAAATACCCACTTTTGTTATCTCGATGATTATTCTGGTTTCTCTCAAATTCATTTTAACACTACCGATCAAGAGAAGACCACTTTTACTTGTCCTTTTGGTACTTATGCTTACAGACGTATGCCTTTTGGTTTATGTAATGCCCCTGCTACTTTTCAAAGGTGTATGTCTGCTATCTTTCATGGTTTCTGCGGGGATATTATGGAAGTCTTCATGGACGATTTCTCCGTCTATGGAACTTCATTTGACCATTGTCTTCACAACCTTAATAAAGTTTTGCAGAGATGCGAGGAGACAAATTTGGTACTCAACTGGGAGAAGTGCCACTTTATGGTTAATGAAGGAATTGTTCTTGGTCACAAGATTTCCGAAAGGGGAATTGAAGTGGACAAAGCCAAGATCGAAGCTATTGAGAGGATGCCCTATCCAAGGGACATCAAAGGTATTCGCAGTTTTCTCGGTCATCCAGGTTTCTATAGAAGATTTATTAAAGACTTTTCTAAAACCTCGAGACCCCTCACTAATCTTCTCCAGAAGGATGTTCCTTTTGCGTTTGATGAAAATTGTAAGGAAGCTTTTGAAGTCCTTAAGAAAGCTTTAATAACTGCTCCTATAGTACAACCACCTGACTGGAATTTACCTTTTGAGATTATGTGTGATGCAAGTGATTTTGCTGTTGGAGCTGTTTTAGGACAAAGAGTTGATAAAAAATTGAATGTTATACATTATTCTAGTAAAACCCTTGATAGTGCTCAAAGAAATTATGCTACTACTGAGAAGGAATTCTTAGCTGTAGTTTTTGCTTGTGATAAGTTTAGGCAGTATATTGTTGATTCCAAAGTTATTATTCATACTGATCATGCTGCCATTAAATATCTTATGACAAAGAAGGATGCCAAGCCAAGGCTTATCAGATGGGTACTCCTTCTCCAAGAATTTGATTTGCAGATTGTTGATAGGAAAGGGGAAGACAATCCGGTAGCGGACAATCTTTCAAGAATGGAAGATATACCGCATGACCCCATCCCAGTTAACGATAGTTTTCCAGACGAGCAACTTGCCGTTGTAAAAATACAACCTCTTTCCGACCGTTGGTATGCAGATTATGCTAATTTTATTGTTGCGAAGTATTTGCCTCCAGGTCTAACATTTCAGCAAAGGAAGAAGTTCTTTCATGATTTGAGGCACTACTTTTGGGATGACCCACATCTTTTCAAAGAAGGTCCCGACGGGATCGTGAGAAGATGCATTCCGGAACATGAGCAGAAGGACGTTCTCCGACGGTGTCATGATAGTCCCTATGGAGGACATCATGCCGGTGAGAGGACTGCACATAAGGTTCTTCAATCAGGTTTTTATTGGCCTACTCTCTTTAAAGATGCTAGAAATTATGTTTTAGCTTGTGATAAATGTCAGAGAGTTGGTAACATTAGTAGAAGGAATGAGATGCCTATGAATTACTCACTAGTGATTGAACCTTTCGATTGTTGGGGTTTTGATTTTATGGGTCCTTTTCCTTCTTTGCACAAGTACACTCACATTTTAGTAGCTGTTGATTATGTGACCAAGTGGGTTGAAGCAATCCCCACTGAAAGTGCTGATCACAAAACATCTTTGAAAATGCTTAAAGATGTAATTTTTCCTAGGTTTGGTGTGCCAAGGTATCTCATGACCGATGGAGGATCACACTTCACGCACGGAGCTTTTAGAAAAGCTCTGGCTAAATACGATGTTAATCATAGAATTGCTTCACCGTATCATCCTCAAACTAGTGGGCAAGTTGAGCTTACCAATAGAGAGATTAAGTTGATCTTGCAGAAAACAGTAAACAGAAATAGGAAGGATTGGTCAAATAAATTAGGAGATGCTTTGTGGGCATATAGAACTGCTTACAAAAACCCCATGGGCATGTCCCCCTATAAGATGGTATATGGCAAGGCTTGCCATTTACCATTAGAGCTAGAGCACAAAGCTTTCTGGGCTGTTAGAGAGCTTAACGCTGACCCAAAACTAGCTGGTGAGAAGCGTCTCATGAACTTGACTTCTCTAGATGAATGGAGAAGTGAAGCTTACGAGAGCGCTAAAATGTTCAAGGAAAGGGTAAAAAGGTGGCATGATAGGAAGATTCTGAAACGTGAATTTAATGTTGGTGATAAAGTTTTGTTGTTTAGATCCTGTTTCAGGTTTTCTCCGGGTAAACTACTTTCCAGGTGGGAAGGACCATTTCATATTGAAGAAGTTTATCGGTCTGGTGCAATTAAGATTAATAATTTCGAAGGCACCAAACCTCAAGTTGTGAATGGGCAAAGACTTAAACACTACATAGCAGGAGACCCTGTCGATGTTGATGTGAATATAATATACACAACAACCCACGAAGAACATGTTGCAGCCCTGTTTCAGACTCCAGCAGAAGCAGAATAAAGAAAAGGTATGTAGTACGGTAAGAAAACACCACAAACCATCATAAAAGTTCTGTATTATGAGTTTTTGTAAAATTAGTAAAATTCCGAGTCGAAGTGGAGCCGGAGACGACCACCAGGGAGTCCAGGCGCCCCCCTGGCGCGCCCCCCCTGGGCCGCGCCGGTAGGCCGCCTGGACACCCTGGAGCCCGTCTCCGACCCCGCTTTGGTCCGTTACCTTCCTTTCTGTGCATAAATTTTTCCTATATATTTGCCCGGGGTGTTCCGGCAACGTATCTTGCGATTTCGCGTGTTTTCTCTTCGATCTGTTTCTGCCAGGAAATCTTTCAGCTAAATTTAGGTGCCATGGCTTCTCCAAGTTCCCCCAAGGACACGTTCGTCGTCAACGTCATCAACCCTTACCTCGCTGAGGTGAAGAAGCACCCTCAGGTTGTTCAGATGAAGGAAGGTGTCCTTCATCAAGAAGATCTGAAGGGACCCATCAAGGAGGGGAGCGTCCAGGCCAGGCTGGAAGAAGTGGAGCAAGAAGTCTTCAAGTACAAGAAGATGACCGAGCATGGTGTCGAAGCCAACTTTGACATCACCAACGAGCTGAAGAACTACTTTCTGAAGGAGATGAAGGAGATGTGGGAAAGAATCGACGCGTCTGAAGACAGAATTATAGAACTCCAAGGGCAAATTAACGATTTATATAACCAGAACTGTGAGTATGAATTAAGATTTATGCGCATGAGTTTGGGTGCTGAATGCAGGATTCAGGAGATGAGCCTCTCACAAGAGACTTTAGCAAGATATCCATGGAAGTGTTTCGCCAAGGACTACGTGATTAACGCCAACAAGTATGGGTGAAATCTCCGTGGGTAATGGCATTCCCTTGGCTTGTTCCAAGCTTGGGGGAGTGCCCGGTATCTTTATCTTTTACCTTTTGTCTTTCGGAAGTCAAGTAGAGTCGTATCATGTCTAGGGAGGTTATTATATGAGATAGGTGTGTGCATTGAGGTCTATCACCCCTTTGGTGAAGAATTGTATCTGTGTGTGTGGAGTCGTTTATGATGGAATATTAATGAGAAGTTTATCGGTTCCTTTTTGCTGCACTCGGTATTCTCTTCACGCAATCGACCTTATATGATGATTCTTATGGGGAGTATTGACCTTATGTCAGGTATGGCTATGAAACTTTATTTAATCTTGGCAAGCATAGCTTTGGTCATAACAACAAGCATGATGTTCTTAAAGTATCAACATAGCCAAAACCTTTATGTTATTATGCTTGAAGTGTTATGTTGACAAGGAAGACAACTTGATGTGTTATGCTTATTTCAATGTTCAGGCTTTATATTGCTTTACATCTTAGTCATCATCAGTTGTCTGCTCTTTCAAAACCTTTGCTAGCCTAACTCTGTACTAAGCGGAATTCTGCTTGTGCGTCCATACCCTTAAGCCAATACCTTCCATATGAGTCCACCATACCTACCTACTCGTGGTACTCCACTACCACCTCCAAAAGTATATAATTTATTTGTTATCCTTAAATGTTCAAAATCTTTTATTTTGTGCCTCTGCTTTAGCTCATGAGGAAGTAGTAGCTAATTCATGACCTTTTTGAGTTGGACAAGCTTCACCCCGGGATTGCATGTATAATGTGCAAACCCATAATACGAAAAGGAACTGGCATTGAGTGCGCCCGGCTTAAAAATAATATAACAAACAAACCCTCCTTCACGCTTTGTTCATGAGAAATCAGAAAACTTTGGCAATGATAAACAAAGGAGAATAAGAGGATGTTATCGTCCTCATACGGGAGCCGTTCCTCAAAACTTGTCCAGTTCAAGAAGTAATTGAGTTATCTATTAGCATTCGTTGACGAATCATGCACCTCTCAAAAACTTGTTTTCATTCTGTTTGATTTGAGGATAGCACATGAGTTTTCCCTACTACCCTAGAGCAGGGCCTATCTTTTAATTTTAAGTTGAGTCAGTTATTTCTACTTCCCTCTATTTCTCAAAGAGAGCAGACGTTTGATGTTGATAAGGATTCATTCATATAAAGCTGCATTAAGATTTGTCATATCATATCCTTGTTGACATTATCATTTGATAAGTAAGTTGTTTGTCATGCCCAGCTAAGGCAAATATCTTCCTTCGTGTTAACACTTTCATGTGACTAAAGTCGGGTCGGCTCGTTGAGTACCCGCGGTTGATTCACGGATTGGGGGCTGAAAGGACATACTTTCCCGACGGCCCTCTGTGTGGATCTTTGTGGCGGAGCGATAGGGCAGGTTGAGACACCTAGGAGACAGGTGGCCTGGCCCTGGTCGTTGTCCGCGGTTATTTCATAATAACACGCTTAACGAGTTTGGATATTTGATCTGAGTCTGGCCATTTGGTCTATACGCACTAACCAGCTACGTGGGAATAGTTATGGGTACTCGACGTCGTGGTATCAGCCGAAGCCTTCTTGACGTCAGCGGTTTAGCGGCGCGCGCCGGGTTGGACCGCGTAACGCAACTTCCTTAGTAATGGAGGTTGCTAGGTCTGCTCACCGGCCGCCCTCGCAACGTGCAGGTGTGCATTGGGCGATGGGCCCAAACCCCTGTGTGCTTAGGACTTAGACCGACGTGCTGACCTCTCTGCTGTGCTTAGGTAGGGCTGCGACGTGTTGATCTTCCGAGGCCGGGCATGACCCTGGAAAGTGTGTCCGGCCAAATGGGATCAAGCGTGCTGGGTTATGTGGTGCACCCCTGCAGGGAAGTTAATCTATTCGAATAGCCGTGTCCCTCGGTAAAAGGACGACCCGGAGTTGTATTCCGACCTCATGATAACTAGAACCGGACACTTGATAAAACACACCCAGATGAGTTCCAGATATAACTCGGTGGTTGCTCTCTCACAGGGTGATGTGCGGGAGGATCGCCGAGTAGGATTATGCTATTCGATGTTACTTGGTGAACTTACCATCTATTCTCTTCTATTGCTGCAAGATGGAGGTTGCCTGAAGCGTAGTCTTCGTTTGGATTAGCTATCCCCCTCTTATTCCCGCTTGCTGCAGTTCAGTCCACCGATATTACCCATATCATTGTTACCTTTGCATATGTAGTATAGATCCTTGCTTGCGAGTACTTTGGATGAGTACTCACGGTTGCTTTGCTCCCCCTTTTCCCCCTTCTGTACCTTCTTCTCGGATGATGCAACCAGATGGTGGAGCCCAGGAGCCAGACGCCACCTACGACGACTCCTACGACACCGGAGGTGCCTACTACTACGTTCAGTCTGCCGACGACGACCAGGAGTAGTTAGGAGGATCCCAGGCAGGAGGCCTGCTCCTCTTTCGATCTGTATCCCAGTTTGTGCTAGCCATCTTATGGCACCTTGTTTAACTTTATGTCTGTACTCAGATATTTGTTGCTTCCGCTGACTTGTCTATGATCGAGCACTTGTATTCGAGCCCTCGAGGCCCCTGGCTTGTAATATGAAGCTTGTATGACTTATTTCACTTTTAGAGTTGTGTTGTGATATCTACCAGTGAGTCCCTGATCTTGGCCGTACACATTTGCGTGCATGATTAGTGTACGGACAAATCGGGGGCGTCACAGTTATCCTTAAATGTTCAAAATCTTTTATTTTGTGCCTCTGCTTTAGCTCATGAGGAAGTAGTAGCTAATTCATGACCTTTTTGAGTTGGACAAGCTTCACCCCGGGATTGCATGTATAATGTGCAAACCCATAATACGAAAAGGAACTGGCATTGAGTGCGCCCGGCTTAAAAATAATATAACAAACAAACCCTCCTTCACGCTTTGTTCATGAGAAATCAGAAAACTTTGGCAATGATAAACAAAGGAGAATAAGAGGATGTTATCGTCCTCATACGGGAGCCGTTCCTCGAAACTTGTCCAGTTCAAGAAGTAATTGAGTTATCTATTAGCATTTGTTGACGAATCATGCACCTCTCAAAAACTTGTTTTCATTCTGTTTGATTTGAGGATAGCACATGAGTTTTCCCTACTACCCTAGAGCAGGGCCTATCTTTTAATTTTAAGTTGAGTCAGTTATTTCTACTTCCCTCTATTTCTCAAAGAGAGCAGACGTTTGATGTTGATAAGGATTCATTCATATAAAGCTGCATTAAGATTTGTCATATCATATCCTTGTTGACATTATCATTTGATAAGTAAGTTGTTTGTCATGCCCAGCTAAGGCAAATATCTTCCTTCGTGTTAACACTTTCACTTCTTGCTTATTAACTTGTTATTTCAAAAAGCTTCAATTAATCCCATCAAAAGCAAAAGTTAAAATTATTTGTTGTTCTTTGACCAAAGGACATGTTTGCCATGATATAATGAGTTTCCATTGGTCCTACTTTCGAATATAAGTGTTGACACTCTTTCATAAGAGCCTTATGAGTTGAAAATTGTTGCTGAGGATATTTGAGTTGGTGAAGAGACTATGATGCTTCTTGTCCGTATTCTATTTATCGACACTTCACTCTCTAAACTTGTGGACAGGTTTACCGAGTTCATATTCGCTTGGGGACAAGCGAGGTCTAAGCTTGGGGGTGTTGATACGTCCAAAATGCATCACTATTTTGTATTATAATTTATCCTTATTCATTGATATATTTCACGTTATGATGATGTTCTTATGTTGTTTTGGTCTATTTTACACAGTTTGCAACTTTCCGATACCGAAACAGCAGACGCAGGATTCAGCAGGAAAAAGTGGATGCTGAGTTGCTGAAGAAGAACACCTCCAAATTACCTGAAAATTGACGGGAGGTATTTTTCAGACGAATAACGAAGACATGCAAAAGGGGAGTCAGAGGGGGGCCACAGGGTGCCCAGGCGGCCTGGGGGCGCCCCCCCTGGCCGTGCCGGGGGGGCGCCTGGAGCCCCTGGCCCACCTCTGGTCGCCCCCTTTTGCATATATGTTCTCCGTCCCCCGAAAACCCTAGGCACGGGACTTTTTACGGAGTTCCGCCGCCACTTCGAGGCGGAAACCTGCAGAGAAGAAAAGGGCATCTCCGGTGGGCAGATTCCGCCGGGGAGATCACCTCCTGGAAGGTGAGATCGTCGCCATCGTCATCACCATCGTCATGGGCATCATCGAGATCATCATCAACATCATCCCCAACACCAGCACCATCTCCATCTTTATCCAAATCTCATCTTACCATCGCAACTCGTGTTGTAACTCGTACTACCTATCCCCTTTACTCCGTTGGTGTTGATTACTACTTTGTGGTGAATGCTATTGAGTTTTGTTGGAGAAATATTATTATGTCCAGATTGTTTATCACATATTTATCCCCACTGATCATGATCTCTTTTATGTTTTGTGAGTAGTTACCTTAGTTCTTGAGGACATGGGGGAAGTCTTGTTGTTAGTAGTCATATGCTGTTGAAGTAATATGTGTTGTTTGGTACTTAAGTTGCGTTGTCATTCTACTAGTGGTGTTGTGTGAGTCGAACACCCAACACTTCGCCTTATTAAGGACCTAGGAGAATGCATTGTGTATAAAGAATGCTTATGGTGGGTTGCCGGAGTAACAGAAACCTGAACCCCAGCTCGCACGCTTTTGCATAAGGGAATAATGGATCCTCGATCGTATTGCTATGGTTAGGATTTTGCCTTAAATTCTATCTTGTATTTGCGGATGCTTGCAAGGTGTTTAATCATAAGAGTGCATTCATCTTAGTCTAGAGAGTGCACTAGCATAGATCCACCCACTCAACACTTATCAACACATAACATAGTATCGATACGGAATATGGCGAAAGCACATGACTACCTCTCCCGTGTGTCCTCAAGAACGCTTTAGTCTTTATAAGTTCAGTTGCTAGGCCTATCCTTTGCTAAGAAGGGATTGGGCCACTTGTTACTTTCAGTACCTTTTACATTACTTGTCTTTACATTCCTGTTGCTTATATCGAGAAAACCCCTAAAAGTTATCTTTCAGTGCTTGCAGTAATTTCTTGCTCAGAGTTGCTTATCAATACCTTCTGCTCCTCGTTGGGTTCGACACTCTTACTTATCGAAAATGCTGCAACAGATCCCTTACGGTTGAGGGTCATCATGTACCTGAGCAGGTAAGACGATGGTGGCGGCGCGCGGAAGAGGCCTGGTCATGTTGCGTTGACGCGGCGGCTGTTAGTGAAGACGAAGCAGAGGGCGACGGCGCCGGTGGAGCTTGGTTGCAGGGATGACACGAGGAAGGAGATGAAGAGAGGGAGACGAAGAGAGAATGGAAAGGGACCTTCGGCCCTATTTATAAGCTAAGTGGATAAAGGTCAGGCGTGGAAATCGAGGAGCTGAAAAAATTGGTAAATAACTGCGCAGGCGCCTCGATTCTCGGAATACCAATAAATACGGAAGATTTGTTAAGATCTGGACCATTTGCAAGTAAGTGACGTCACAGCGGGTTATCGTTATTTCAAAATCTGATGTCATGGCGGATTACTATCATTTCAAAAACAAAGATAACAGCGGTTTATAGTCTCTCACAAGAAGATGAGGAAAGATTGACATGAACAAGTTCAAGATCAACCTGGGGCCTAATGTTGGAGATATAATTATTTCATATGACCCACCCAGGAGGGGCCGGGTTACCCGATGGCGTTTCCTAAGACCAGCCCAGAAGCTCATTAAAGACGGCAGTTTACATAAGGGCCCAAGGCCCGCGTCGGCTTAAGGCCTATAAGTATCAACCGCCATATATGTAACTTGTAATGTAAGGCATGTAAGATGAGTCACCGAGCCGGACACGATTGTATGAGCCGGCCGGGACTCCATAGGCCGCAGGGCGTCAACCCGTGTATATAAGGGAATGACCCGGCAGTGGCTTAGGGCAAGAAACAACAACTCGATACATAGGCAAAGCGGTTTCGCTCCCTGGTCATCAAAACCCTAACAATACCACAACAACTAGAGTAGGCCTTTACCTTCACCGCAAGGGGCTGAACTAGTATAAAAACTCCATGTGTCCTTTGTCCGCTTTAACCCCTTTAAGCTGACCACGTCGCTATGGCTCCACAATCAAGTCCTTACCTTAGGACATCTGCCGTGACACTTCCATGACACTACGGGTTCAAGAACTATGTAGACATGACCGAGAATCATTGATACGTCTCCAATGTATCTATAATTTTTGTTTGTTATATGCTATTATATATGATATTTTGGATGTTTAATGGGCTTTATTATACACTTCTATATTATTTTTGGGACTAACCTATTAACCCAAAGGCCCAGTCCAGATTGCTATTTTTTGCCTATTTCATGGTTTCGCAGAAAAGGAATATCAAACGGAGTCCAAACGGAATGAAACCTTTGGGAGAGATATTTTTGGAACGATATCTTCACGGGAGACTTGAGAACCAAGGCAGAGGGGACACGTGGCGTCCACGAGGGTGGAGGGCGCGCCCCCCTGCCTCGTGGGCCCCACATTGCTCCCCCGATGCCCTCCTACCTCCTATATATACCCATGTACCCTGAAAACATCGAGGAAACAGAGAAACCCCTAATTCCACCGCCACAACCTTCTGTTCCTAGGAGATCCCATCTTGGGGCTTTTCCGGAGCTCCGCCGGAGGGGGGATCTTCCACGGAGTGCTTCCACATCAACACCATCGCCTCACCATGAGTTGTCAGTAGTTTACCACAGACCTTCGGGTCCATAGTTAGTACCTAGATGGCTTCTTCTCTCTTTTTGGATCTCAATACCAAGTTCTCCTCGGTCTTCGAGGAGATCTATTCGATGTAATCTTTTTGCGGTGTGTTTGTCGAGATCCGATGAATTGTGGGTTTATGATCAAGATTATCTATGGGAAATATTTGGTTCTTTTCTGAATTCTGTTATGTATGATTATAATATCCTTGCAAGTCTCTTCGAATTATCGGTTTGGTTTGGCCTACTAGATCTATAGTTCTTTGTCAGGCCCAAGATGTGATTCTATCCCGATCACGTGACGAACTCGTGATTGGGGCACGACCGCATTTCAGGCGCTTAGAAAGATGGATATCATTACATCGTACCATTACATACATACATGGGGGATACAACAATTCATACAAGTCACATGAATACAACAACATCAATACAAGACAGCCGGCTACGGATGCAAACATGAAAAGCACAATGACATCCATCTGCTATCCCAGGCTTCCGACCCAGAACCTAACCCAAGACTGACGAGGAGGAAGAAGAAAGAACCCCAACACAAAGGACGTCGCTCTCGCGTCAAGTCATGGGAAACCTGTACATGCAACTGGTGTTGTAGTATCATTGTTACATGAGAGGGAATGGTTGTCAAATTTCCGGCCACATGGATCAAGATGTTGTTTGTGTGTGCTTGCAAAGAAGAAACATACATTAATTGGCTTACAAATCCTGGTATTGATGATGGTGCAGGAGGAGGGAAAGCACAAAAACTTGTGTATGTAAAGGAGGTAGTAAGCTTTTTGTTGTTGAAGGAATCAAGGTATGTACCATGTGAAACGAGCTCTGTGTTGCTTGTTTATTGTTGGGGCATGCTGAAGATAAAAAAGCAGCAAAAACAAACACATACAGAATGAATGTCCTAGCAGGCAACACAACGTTGCCCATCTCATTTTGTAGTGTAGGTGCAGCTAAACCTGGGGTTAGTTTAGGCTCACACCTTAGTTTCAGTATGTTTTTTCGATTGGATTGTGTTTGGTCGGTTTAAATGGTATAAGAATGCAAAGCAATTTGGTGTACTAGTTTGGTTTGACCCTGACGCAAACAAGTCGGTCTCAAACTAGACTGTTATAGTCTGTAGAAGGAATACAATTTCTTGACTAAAACGTACTACGTGATGGCCAGCTTCCATGGAGTTTGTTGCGCTCCATATGTAGAGATACATGGGTCAATCCATTTTTTCATTCATCAAGCTCGCTGGGTCGACCAAGAAGAACTAGAGTGGCGTGCGTGGAGGTGCTGAAGATGAGCGGCCTGTAGAGATCCCGGAGGAGTAGGTGCGACGCCTACGACCATACTCCGCCCCTGTTACCGAAAGCTTCGGGCCATGCTCGCCTTCATCCTCACTAATGGTGGCTTCCTGTGACCAAACTGTGGTTTCAGTCCAAAGGCAGAAAATAGCTTGGATTGGGTTGGACCGAAAACACACATAATCTGGTTCGGTCTGGATTATATATAGCTCTTTATTTCTGGATTGGACTGATCATATATATGGATGTAGCAGATTTTGCTTCCAAGATATATGCATGGATTGATACTAGCCCCTAAAAATAGGGAAAATAGAAACATATGGATAGATACCTTAACAGCAGTCCTATCAGATCAAGGTTGTTACTCAAAAAAATCATATCAAGGCAAGGAAGGAATTGGTTATCAATTCCCTTTTTTACTCCCCATATATAGGAGTATATATATGGCAACGAGGAGGTGTTAACTCTTCCTAGAAACCAACCAGGTGTCGTCTCCTCTCCTCGTCTATTTATTACTTCTCCCTTCCTCTCGTTCGTGGCGCACGCTATCCGTCGGCCGTTCGATGCGCGTCACTCGGATCGACCTTGCATCCATCGCCTCTCCACGTCTCTCTTCCTCTCTCTCTTCCTATAAATCTCGAACCAACCCCACCTCCCCGCATTCCCACTTCCTCTCCATCTGCTCCTCAATCCACACCTTGCCTTATCTATAACGCATGGATACATGGAGGCTGTTCCGATCCGTATCATGTCAATGGCAGCAGGGCGTGTGGGTGTGATCCGCCCTCTCGTGGTAAGATCACACCCTTTCTCTCCATATTTCTTTCTTGGGATATATACATGGTACTACAACTCAAGCTGCTGTGGTATATGGCTTGTCTTGTGATGTAGATGCATGGTTCTTCTACTTATCAATGGATAAGGAGGCAGGTAGAGATGAAGTCGTCGGACACCAACTAGCGGGACATGGGTGCAGGTATGGTTCCTGTTGAGGATGGATGGATTAGGTGTTTGTTTAGCTATGGATACATTTGTTGTAAGGGGAACTGGCTACCGCTATTAGTTAATTGGTTGAAAGAACTAGCTAAATCCTGTGATGTCTGAACATATTGACTCACCTCATAATGAAGGCTCATGCTGCTTCCTCCTGTACCTACCCGAGAGGGTCTGGTGTGGGGCAGTGTCATTGTTTCATAGTTGAGTTGTCCACATTCAAGAGATATATGGACATGCACACTTCTCTACCTAGGTCTGTTTAGGATTACTGGTGGGAGCATGTCACTGGATAGATCTAATTATGATATATATGCTTTAAGCTTTGTGTTTTTATAATTCCTCTGTTCTGCTTTGGTAAGCCCAACGGAACTTTGTGGCAATCTGCAAAATCATTCGATATTTCATTAGATGTCATTTATCATGCAAATGCCAAGAAGCAGTTTATTGGCATAGATTTTGGCTCTTCTTTCTTAATCAGCAGGCAACTTTTTGCTCTGATTATATATCAGTTCTTATTTGAACTGGGCATACATTTACATAGGTTCAAATGGAGTAGAATGTTTCAACAAAATGTTTACAGAGGTTTCAGCAAGAACCGATGCAGTAGTAGTAGTAGTAATTAATAGAAAAATGTTTCAACGAGAACCGGTGTAGTAGTTGTAGTTATATATCAGTTCTTCATTGAACTGCGCATACATTTACGGAGCTTCAAAGGGAGTAGAATGTTTCAACAAAATGTTTACAAAGGTTTCAGCAAGAACCGGTGCAGTAGTAGTAGTAATTAATAGAAAATTGTTTCAGCGAGAACCGGTGTAGTAGTTGTAGTTATATATCAGTTCTTCGTTGAACTGCGCATACATTTATGGAGGTTCAAAGGGAGTAGAATGTTTCAACAAAATGTTTACAGAGGTTTCAGCAAGAACCGGTGCAGTAGTAGTAGTAATTAATAGAAAAATGTTTCAGCGAGAACTGGTGTAGTAGTTGTAGTTATATATCAGTTCTTCGTTGAACTGCGCATACATTTACAGAGGTTCAAAGGGAGTAGAATGTTTCAACAAAATGTTTACAGAGGTTTCAGCAAGAACCGATGCAGTAGTAGTAGTAGTAATTAATAGAATTTTTTTTCCAGCGAGAACCGATGTAGTAGTTGTAGTAGTAATTAATAGAAAAATGTTTCAGTGAAAACCGGCGTAGTAGTAGTAGTAGTAGTAGTAGTAGTAATTAATAGCAAAATGTTTGAGTAAGAACCGGTGTAGTAGTAATAATTAATAGCAAAATGTTTCAGCAAAAATCAGGGTTCAATTCAGCTCTACTAGTGCTCAGTATATATGTCGTGCATCTTGGTGTCTAGCTAGTGCTCCTTCTGTAACTAATATACGATCGCGATCTTAGAGTAGAATATTCCCTTGCCTGCTTCCATGCATGTGAAAGTGAGGCACGGAAAGTACAAGGCATGGCTGTGGCCGTTATCCAACAAAACAAACGCGTTATGCTGCCGAAATTTCTGGCGGAAATTCGCACGACTTGTCCAAAATTTGGACTTGTTTGTAAGGAAATGAAGACTTGAGGGTGTCGGACGTAAGTTGTTAGGGACTTAGTTGCAATAAAGATTATGTTGCTTGTGCGGATGGAAAAACGACGGAGGCTCGCGGCACATCAAGATCATGTATGGAAAAACTATTGACCATGTATTCATAAAACTATTGAGCAATCCTAGGATAATAGCTCAGGCATGAGATTCCATTTATCAGATCAGTCGGGTGTGAATGACTGAGAATATGATCGAGGCGCGTGCGGATGCAGGGAGTGGCGAGCGCGGCCTCCTCGAGATCCCCTCCTACTGCTGCTTGTTGGGGATGCTTCCAGACGGAGGGCGATGTGTGGGTTGGAGATGATGGAGCAGTTGCTAGACATTGGGGAGGACGAACTCGATGGGGGCGTTCCTCGGGTAGAATTAGTTTAGTTGTAGTCCTTTTTTCCTTAGCACCTTCCTCTCCAATGTTTTTTTTTTTGAGAAACAGCATGCTTTATTACTCAATGTTTAGGGGAATACAAAGGTGATTTGGAGGCTCATCCAACCAGATATAACGCCCCACCTCTAGTGATGTAGCCATTGCTCGAAAGTAATTTGTTCACCCACCATAAGATTTGCTATCTTGAGAGAAGCCACTAGTGAAACCTATGGCCCCCGGATCTATTTTCCATCATATTTATCTCCCGTCAACTAGCTATTTTTATCGTAGTTTATTTTGCAATCTTTAATTTTCAATCTATACAACAAAAATACCAAAAATATTTATCTTATTATCTCTATCAGATTTCACTTTTACAAGTGGCCGTGAAGGGATTGACAACCCCTTTATCGCGTTGGTTGCAAGGTTCTTAAAAGTTTGTGCAGGTACTAGGTATTTGCGTGTAGTCTTCTACTAGATTGATACATTGGTTCTCAAAAACTGAGGGAAATACTTACGCTACTTTGCTGCATCACCCTTTCCTCTTCAAGGGAAAACCAACGCATGCTCAAGAGGTAGCAGGCGGCGCCACGAGGAGGGGAAGGACTCCCCTCCCATTGCGCCAGCCAAGCAGGGAAGGAGTAGTCCTCCCCCCGTCCCAATTCGGCCCCCCCACAAAGGAAAAGGGGGCGCCACCCCCTATTGGGCCTATGTGGCCCAATTCTCCTTCCACCACTTGGCCTTTTAAGACCCGTTGATATTAAATTAAATATAAAAGCCGTCTACCAATTACTAGAGCATTTTATTATTAATTTAACATCACCGGAAACATTTTTCACCTAATATTATTTATCAGAAATACCTGGTATTGCCCATAAACTCTGAAACCCTTCTGGTGACCCTATAACGCTTCTGGTTCCCCTTGAAACTATTCCGAATATTAATGTTTCATTTCCACAATTATATTCTCATTATCCCCATCCCACAAACACTCGTCGGATTGTGATTACCTCAAGCTTGTGACCCTGTAGCTTCGCTAAAACATAGACACGAACGAAGTGACCGATAGCCGAACCATGGACGTCCATATCGATCCCTATGAATACATGAATGACATTCAAGTGAATTTTTGGTAATCATGTGATCTTCCCCTGGCTTCACAATACTTTACAAAACCTAAGGTGAGATGTATCAGTATCCTCTTGAGTCATACATATGCTCAATATATCAGTCTCCTTGTTACCGGTTTTGTTGTTCTTTCTCATTAACATGTTCCAGCATCCTCGTAACGTAGTTGTTGGGAAACGTAGTATTTTCAAAATTTTCCTACGATCACGCAAGATCTATCTACTAGATGCATAGAAACGAGGGGGAGAGTGTGTCTACGTACCCTCGTAGACTGGGAGCGGAAGCGTCTACTGACGCGGTTGATGTAGTCGAACTTCTTCGCGATCCAACCGACCAAGTACCGAACGTATGGCACCTCCGCGTTCAGCACACGTACAGCTTGATGACGTCCCACGAGCTCTTGATCCAGTTGAGCTTCACGGGAGAGTTTCGTCAGCACGACGGTGTGGTGACAGATATGATGAAGTTACCGTCGCAGGGCTTCTCCTAAGCGCTGCAACGATATGACCGAGGTGTGTTACTGTGGAGGGGGCACCGCACACGGTTGGGAGAGATCAACTGAACAACTTGTGTGTCTATGGGATGCCTCTACCCCCGTATATAAAGGAGTGGAGGAGAGGGAGGGCCGGCCCTCTCTATGGCGCGCCCTAGGGGAGTCCTACTCCCACCGGGAGTAGGGTTCCCCCTTTCCTAGTAGAACTAGGAGCCCTTCCAAGTAGTAGGAGTAGGAGAGAAGTAAAGGGAAAGAGAAGAGAAGGAAGGAGGGGGTGCAGCCCCTCTCCCTAGTCCAATTCGGACTAAGCCATGGGAGGGGCGCAGCCTCCTCTCTCCCTTTCCCCTAAAGCCCAATAAGGCCCATATACTCCCCGGCGAATTCCCGTAACTCTCTGGTACTCCGAAAAATACCCGAATCACTCGGAACCTTTCCGATGTCCGAATATAGTCGTCCAATATATCGATATTTACGTCTCGACCATTTCGAGACTCCTCGTCATGTCCCCGATCTCATCCGGGACTCCGAACTACCTTCGGTACATCAAAACACATAAACTCATAATACCGATCGTCATCAAACGTTAAGCGTGCGGACCCTACGGGTTCGAGAACTATGTAGACATGACCGAGACTCATCTCCGGTCAATAACCAATAGCGGAACCTGGATGCTCATATTGGCTCCTACATATTCTACGAAGATCTTTATCGGTCAAACCGCATAGCAACATACGTTGTTCCTTTTGTCATCGGTATGTTACTTGTCCGAGATTCGATCGTCAGTATCACCATACCTAGTTAATCTCGTTACTGGCAAGTCTCTTTACTCGTTCCGTAATACATCATCTCATGACTAAATCATTAGTCATTTGCTTGCAAGGCTTATTATGATGTGTATTACAAAGAGGGCCCAGAGATACCTCTCCGACACTCATGTCTATGGCTAGGAAACATAACCATCTTTGATCAATGAGCTAGTCTAGTAGAGGCATACTAGGGACACTCTGTTTTGTCTATGTATTCACACATGTACTAAGTTTCCGGTTAATACAATTCTAGCATGAATAGTAAACATTTATCATGATATAAGGAAATAAATAATAACTTTATTATTGCCTCTAGGGCATATTTCCTTCAGTCTCCCACTTGCACTAGAGTCAATAATCTAGTTCACATCTCCATGTGATTTAATACCGATAGTTCACATCGTTATGTGAATAACACCCATAGTAGTAAGGTGTGATCATGTTTTGCTTGCGAGAGAAGTTTAGTCAACGGGTCTGACACATACAGATCCGTATGTATTTCGCAAATTTGTATGTCTACAATGCTCTGCATGGAGCTACTCTAGCTAATTGCTCCCACTTCCAATATGCATCCAGATTGATACTTAGAGTCATCTGGATTAGTGTAAAGCTTGCATCGGTGTAACTCTTTACGACGAACTCTTTATCGCCTCCATAATCGAGAAAACATTTCCTTGGTTATCCAGTAACTAAGGATAATTTTGACCGCTGTCCAGTGATCTACTCCTGGATCACTTTTGTACCTCCTTGCCAAACTCATGGTAAGGTACACAAGAGGTTTGGTACACAGCATGGCATGCTTTATAGAACCTATGGCTGAGGCATAGGGAATGCCTTTCATTCTTTCTCTATCTTCTGCCAAGGTCGGGCTTTGAGTCTTACTCAACTTCATACCTTACAACTCAGGCAAGAACACCTTCTCTGATTGATCCATTTTGAACTACTTCAAAAACTTGTCAAGGTATGTACTCATTGAAAAAACTTATCAAGTGTCTTGATTTATCTATAGATCGTGATGCTCAATATGTAAGCAGCTCCACCGAGGTCTTTCTTTGAAAAACTCCTTTCAAACACTCCTTCATGCTTTTCAGAAAATTCTACATCATTTGCGATCGACAATATGTCATTCACATATACTTATCAAGAAAGGTTGTAGTGCTCCCACTCACTTTCTTGTAAATACAGGGTTCACCGCAAGTCTGTATAAAACTATATGCTTTGATAAACTTATCAAAGCGTATATTCCAACTCCAAGATGCTTGCACCAGTCCATAGATGGATCGCTGGATCTTGCACAATTTTCTAGCACCTTTAGGATTGACAAAACCTTCTGGTTGCATCATATACAACTCTTCTTTAATAAATCCATTAAAGAACACAATTTCGTTATCCATTTGCCAAATTTCATAAAATGTGGTAATTTCTAACATGATTCGGACAAACTTAAGCATCGCTACAGGTGAGAAAATCTCATCGTAGTCAACACCTTGAACTTGTCGAAAACCTTTCGCAACAAGTCGAGCTTTGTAGACAGTAACATTACCATCGGCGTCAGTCTTCTTCTTAAAGATCCATTTATTTTCAGTGCCTTGCCGATCATCGGGCAAGTCAACCAAAGTCCACACTTTGTTCTCATACATGGATCCCATCTCAGATTTCATGGCCTCAAGCCATTTTGCGTAATTTGGGCTCATCGTCGCTTCCTCATAGTTTGTAGGTTCATCATGGTCTAGTAACATGACTTCCAGAATAGGGTTACCATACCACTCTGGTGCGGAACGTACTCTGGTTGACCTACGAGGTTCAACAGTAACTTGATCTGAAGTTTCATGATCATCATCATTAGCTTCCTCACTAATTGGTGTAGGAATCACTAGAACTAGTTTATGTGATGTACTACTATCCAATTCGGGAGAAGGTACAATTACCTCATCAAGTTCCACTTTCCTCCCACTCACTTCTTTTGAGAGAAACTCCTTCTCTAGAAAGGATCCATTCTTAGCAACGAATATCTTGCCTTCGGATCTGTGATAGAAGGTGTACCCAACAGTTTCCTTTGGGTATCCTATGAAGACACATTTCTCTGACTTGGGTTCGAGCTTATCAGGTTGAAGCTTTTTCACATAAGCATCTCAGCCCCAAACTTTAAGAAACGACAACTTTGGTTTCTTGCCAAACCACAGTTCATAAGGCGTCGTCTCAACGGATTTAGATGATGCCCTATTGAACGTGAATGCAGCTGTCTTTAATGCATAACCCAAAACTATAGTGGTAAATCAGTAAGAGACATCATAGATCGCACCATATGTAATAAAGTACGTTTATGACGTTCGGACAAACCATTACTCTGTGGTGTTCCGGGTGGCGTGAGCTGTGAAACTACTCCACATTGTTTTAAATGAAGAACAAACTCGCAACTCAAATATTCACCTCCACTATCAGATCGTAGAAACTTTATTTTCTTGTTATGATGATTCTCTACTTCACTCTGAAATTCTATGAACTTTTCAAATGTTTCAGACTTGTGTTTCATCAAGTAGATATACCCATATCTGCTCAAATCATCAGTGAAGTTCAGAAAATAATGATACTCGCCGCGAGCCTTAACACTAATCGTTCCACATACATCAGTATGTATGATTTTCAATAAATCAGTTCCTCGCTCCATTATTCCTGAGAACGGAGTTTTAGTCATCTTGCCCATGAGGCATGGTTCGCAAGCACCAAGTGATTCATAATCAAGTGATTCCAAAAGTCCATCACTATGGAGTTTCTTCATGCACTTTACACCAATATGACCTAAACGACAGTGCCACAAATAAGTTGCACTATCATTATTAACCTTGCATCTTTTGGTTTCAATATTATGAATATGTGTATTACTACGATCGAGATCCAACAAACTATTTTCATTGGGTGTATGACCATCGAAGGCTTTATGCATGTAAACAGAATAACAATTATTCTACGACTTTAAATGAATAACCGTATTGCAACAAACATGATCAAATCATATTCATGCTCAACGCAAATGCCAAATAACATTTATTTAGGTTCTACACTAATCCCGAAAGTATAGGGAGTGTGCGATGATGATCATATCAATCTTGGAACCACTTCCAACACACATCGTCACTTCACCTTTAACTAGTCTCTGTTCATTCTGCAACTCTCGTTTCGAGTTACTAATATTGGCAACTAAACCGGTATCAAATACCAAGGGGTTGCTTATGAACACTAGCAAAGTACACATCAATAATTTGTATATCGAATATACCTTTGTTCACTTTGCCATCCTTCTTATCCGCCAAGTATCTAGGGCAATTCCACCTCTAGTGATCATTTCCTTTGCAGTAGAAGCACTTAGTTTCAGGCTTGAGTTTAGCTTTGGGTTTTTTCATGGGAGTGACAACTTGCTTGTCATTCTTCTTGAAGTCCCCCTTCTATCCCTTTGCCCTTTACTTGAAACAAGTGGTCTTGTTAACCATCAATACTTTGATGCTCTTTCTTGATTTCTACCTTCGTCGATTTCAGCATCGCGAAGAGCTCGGGAATTACTTTCGTCATCCCTTGCATATTATAGTTCATCACGAAGTTCTACTAACTTGGTGATAGTGTATAGAGAACTTTGTCAATTACTATCTTATCTGGAAGATTAACTCCCACTTGATTCAAGCAATTGTAGTACCCAGACGATCTGAGCATATGCTCACTGGTTGAGCTATTCTCCTCCATCTTGTAGGCAAAGTACTATCAGAGGTCTCATACCTCTCGACATGGGCATGAGTATGAAATACTAATTTCAACTCTTGGAACATCTTATATGCTCCGTGGCGTTCAATTTTTTTTTGAAGTCCCGGTTCCAAGCCATAAAGCATGGTGCACTAAACTATCAAGTAGTCATCATACCGAGCTTTTGTCAAAACGTTCATAATGTCTGTATATGCTCTTGCAATAGGTTTATCACCTAGCGGTGCATCAAGGACATAATTCTTCTATGCAGCAATGAGGAAAATCCTCAGATCACGGAACAAGTCTGCATCATTCCTACTAACATCTTTCAACTTAGTTTTCTCTAGGAACATATAAAACAAACGGGGAGCTACATCGCGAGCTATTGATCTACAACATAGATATGCTAATACTACCAGGACAAAGTTCATGATAAATTAAAGTTCAATTAATCATATTATTTAAGAACTCCCACTTAGATAGACATCCCTCCGGTCATCTAAATGATCACGTGATCCAAATCAACTAAACCATGTCTGATCATCACGTGAGATGGAGTAGTTTCAATGGTGAACATCTTATGTTGATCATATCTACTATATGATTCACTCTCGACCTTTCGGTCTCTAGTGTTCCGAGGCCATATCTGCATATGCTAGGCTCGTCAAGTTTAACCCGAGTATTCTGCGTGTGCAAAACTGGCTTACACCCGTTGTATTTGAACGTAGAGCTTATCACACCCGATCATCACGTGGTGCCTCGGCACGACGAACTTTCGCAACGGTGCATACTCAGGGAGAACACTTATACCTTGAAATTTTGTAAGGGATCATCTTATAATGCTACCGTCGTACTAAGCAAAATAAGAAGCATAATAAGATAAACATCACATGCAATCAAAATATGTGATATGATATGGCCATCATCATCTTGTGCTTTTGATCTCCATCTCCAAAGCACCGTCATGATCACCTTCGTCACCGGCGCGACACCTTGATCTCCATCGTAGCATCGTTGTCGTCTTGCCAACTATTGCTTCTACGACTATCGCTACCACTTAGTGATAAAGTAAAGCAATTACATGGCGATTGCATTTCATACAATAAAGGGACAACTATATGGCTCCTTCCAGTTGCCGATAACTTTACAAAACATGATCATCTCATACAAAACCGTATAACTCATCATGTCTTGACCATATCACATCATAACATGCCCTGCAAAAACAAGTTAGACGTCCTCTACTTTGTTGCTGCAAGTTTTACGTGGCTGCTACGGGCTTAGCAAGAACCGTTCTTACCTACGCATACAGAACCACAACGATGTTTCGTCAAGTATGTGATGTTTTAACCTTCACAAGGACCGAGCGTAGTCACACTTGATTCAGCTAAAGTGAGAGAGACAGACACCCGCCAGTCACCTTTAAGCAACGAGTGCTCATAACGGTGAAACCAGTCTCGCATAAGTGTACGCGTAATATCGGTCTGGGCTGCTTCATCTCACAATACCGCCGAAGCAAAGTATGACATGCTGGTAAGCAGTATGACTAGTATCGTCCACAACTCACTTGTGTTCTACTCGTGCATATCATCTACGCATAGACCTGGCTCATGATGCCACTATTGGGGAACGTAGTATTTTCAAAATTTTCCTACGATCACGCAAGATCTATCTACTAGATGCATAGCAACGAGGGGGAGAGTGTGTTTACGTACCCTCGTAGACCGGGAGCGGAAGCGTCTAGTGACACGGTTGATGTAGTCGAACTTCTTCGCGATCCAACCGATCAAGTACCGAATGTACGGCACCTCCGCGTTCAGCACACGTACAGCTTGATGACGTCCCACGAGCTCTTGATCCAGTTGAGCTTCACAGGAGAGTTTCGTCAGCACGACTGCGTGGTGACGGATATGATGAAGTTACCGTCGCAGGGCTTCGCCTAAGCGCTGCAACGATATGACCGAGCTGTGTTACTGTGGAGGGGGGCACCGCACACGGTTGGGAGAGATCAACTGATCAACTTGTGTGTCTATGGGGTGCCTCTACCCCCGTATATAAAGGAGTGGAGGAGAGGGAGGGCTGGCCCTCTCTATGGCGCGCCCTAGGGGAGTCCTACTCCCACTGGGAGTAGGATTCCCCCTTTCCTAGTAGAACTAGGAGCCTTCCAAGTAGTAGGAGTAGGAGAGAAGGAAAGGGAAAGAGAAGAGAAGGAAGGAGGGGACGCAACCCCTCTCCCTAGTCCAATTCGGACTAAGCCCTGTGAGGGGCGCAACCTCCTCTCTCCCTTTCCCCTAAAGCCCAATAAGGCCCATATACTCCCCGGCGAATTCCCGTAACTCTCAGGTACTCCGAAAAATACTCGAATCACTCGGAATCTTTCCGATGTCCGAATATAGTCGTCCAATATATCGATCTTTACGCCTCGACCATTTCGAGACTCCTCGTCATGTCCCCGATCTCATCCGGGACTCCGAACTACCTTCGGTACATCAAAACACATAAACTCATAATACCGATCGTTATCAAACGTTAAGCGTGCGGACCCTACGGGTTCGAGAACTATGTAGACATGACCGAGACTCATCTCCGGTCAATAACCAATAGCGGAACCTGGATGCTCATATTGGCTCCTACATATTCTACGAAGATCTTTATCGGTCAAACCGCATAGCAACATACGTTGTTCCTTTTGTCATCGGTATGTTACTTGTCCGAGATTCGATCGTCAGTATCACCATACCTAGTTAATCTCGTTACCGGCAAGTCTCTTTACTCGTTCCGTAATACATCATCTCGTGACTAAATCATTAGTCATTTGCTTGCAAGGCTTATTATGATGTGTATTACAAAGAGGGCCCAGAGATACCTCTCCGACACTTGGAATGACAAATCCTATTCTTGATCTATGCCAACACCACGAACACCTTCGAAGGCACTTGTAGAGCATCTTTATAATCACCCAGTTACGTTGTGACGTTTGATAGCACACAAGGTGTTCCTCCGGTATTCGGGAGTTGCATAATCTCATAGTCATAGGAACATGTATAAGTCGTGAAGAAAGCAATAGCAGTAAAACTAAACGATCATAGTTCTAAGCTAACGGATGGGTCTTGTCCATCACATCATTCTCCTAATGATGTGATCCCGTTGATCAAATGACAACTCATGTCTATGGCTAGGAAACATAACCATCTTTGATCAATGAGCTAGTCTAGTAGAGGCATACTAGGGACACTTTGTTTTGTCTATGTATTCACACATACTAAGTTTCCGGTTAATACAATTCTAGCATGAATAATAAACATTTATCATGATATAAGGAAATAAATAATAACTTTATTATTGCCTCTAGGGCATATTTCCTTTAGTAGTCACCTGTGTCTGGCCAGACGATGATGGGTGTCGTCACATCAAGAGGGCCCTGAGAATATCTCTCCATCGTTAGTGGAGCAAATTCCATTCTCGAGCTATCGAGTCTGTTGTCAAACTTTCTGATGAACCACTAATTTGTCGTTATGATCACCGTGTTACGGATGACGTTTGAGCAACCCCAAAGCTCATGGTATGGTAAGAAGTGACTATGATACTCTCATGGTCTAAGGAACTAAAACACATGCAACACTTCATATTATAACAATTGTTTTGTGACGATATCATCTCAAAGTACAACAAACAAGTTTGGATCGATTCAATATGATTGTTCTTCTATGTAATACTCTTTGGCGACATGGGCTGGAGGAGAGCGTGGCGGTCGTTCGAGGCATCCTCCTTGGCGGTAGCGGCGATCTCGGCTAGGGACTTCATAAAATTGCCTTATTTTAACTCATAACTAGTTTAGAACAACCACATCCTTAAAATTGCCTTAGTTTCATTGCTAAAAATTTGAGCTAGCAAAAACTATAAAGCGGGACCATAAATCAGAAGGATAAATCATGGGTTTGAGTGTTTGTGTGTGTGTGAGAGAGGGTGTAGGGCGGTGACAAAAAAATATAACAAAGGCAAAAGACTCTTGATGTGGTTGAGACAGTAGCGGCATGGCGGTAGAACGGGAACAGTGATGAGCGGTGACGTGCTCGAGTTTGGGGGTTAGGGTTGAAGAGGCGATAGCAGGCCTAGGTCATAAAGGAGTATACTTGATCGTACTATATAGAGAGAGCCGCGTTGGGTTCGATCCAGATTGAATGTCACTTTCTGCACACACACAAAATTGGAGGTCGGCCCGGACTCAAAGTCGAATCAAAAGTGGAAGGTGGGAGGAGGGTGAACCGTGGGGATCCCCTATTCATAAATTCACCGTGTGCTGTTAAATAATCTAGACCATTATATTAACTGTAGCAAATTTCCGGAAATGTTGAGCCTTTGTAGTGGGTTTAAAGGGTCTTTTAAAAAAGTCAGCAGTGGCAGCGGTATAAAGTTAAATTAAAGGAAATGAGAGAGCCGTTTTGGCACATGGGGGCATATGCTCCTGGTTTCAAAAATGTGTTTTGAATAAATTTTGAAATTTCACAAAATTCTGGCAAAATGATACCTGACTACATTTTGACTTTCTATGTGCACAGAAACTCATTTTCCGGAAAACCAACAACTTTTGTGTCACATGTAAAAAGACAAAATTTTGTCTTCAAAAAGCTTTCATGAGACATTATTTTGTCTTTTTTACATGAGGCTTATGGAGCTCAACATATGGTGAAATTATCCAATTCATGAAACCAAAAAAAGATTCTTCCTTTCCCTTCTTGCTTTCCTTTCGTGATTGAGATCACAACCAGTCAAGTCAGCCCCTTTAATCCCCTTTATTCGTCAAGATCTTCAGGGCAAGGGCATTTTCAACAATGTGCACCGGAAATAATTCAAGTTGCCCCGTTGTTCCCGAAAACCATGCAATGTAGAAAAAAAAACAAAAAAAACATGCAATGTGCAGGTTCTTCAGATAACTATGTGTCATGTGTGCACCGTGGAAGGCTCTTGATAGGCTTCAAGAAACACTGCAAAATCAAAAGCACTAAACTGCAAAAGCGTGACAGAGGAAATATGATCAAGTAGAGGCACAATTCATGGTTATATAATCGATCGAGTTGTGCAAAGAGAAGGCTACGAGATAGGAGTATACTGACATGGAGTTCCAACTTTTCAACAGAAGGAGCAGCCCTAAAAAAAGAGGCCAAATGCAGAATATTGACATCTTCTTTATGATCTAAAATCAACCAAAATCCGAACTTTTTAAGTGGAAAAACTTGCAAGGGGTTTCCATCGATAAGGGCATCTGAAAATTGGATAATAAATGGTCGTCACGGGATGTTAGTTAGAAGTACACAGTGTGTTTGTACATGCTTGGAGAGGTTTAGACATTGTTAGTTGGTGCGTGCGTGCGTAGAAGTGTAGTTAGGTTGTTTAGTCTTGTACCAAATGGTGAGTTTAAGCAATTAAGTGTTCAAGGCATGATGTATGTCATTTTCTGTTGACTTCATTGTGTTGTGTCAGTTGTGTGCTAATTAGAATGGATTTACTCCTTATGTAAGATGGTTTTATGTAGACGGTCAAGTCTTGTGTCGAATTACGAGCTCAGGTAATAAAGTGTTTGATGCACGATGTGCTCCTTTTACTGTTGATTTTATTGTGCTGTGTTTGTCGTGTGTTTGCCACGATCTAGCGGCTTCCTGGTTTAGCAATGGAGGATACAGTAGTCAGTACACATTTGGCAATGATGTGCATATGACTTCACTTCAAACAAATTGTTACAAATACCTTCAAGTACATGTTCTTTCTTATCCTCTGTGTAGTTCTATGTTTACACTTCACTTCGAACAAATTGTTATAAGTATCCTGCTATGACCATTTTTCTTGTTTGTTAGAGCGAAGTCGATGTCTAAATGCTCCTGTAAATAGCTAAGACAGATCGGATCAGTTCAGTGGTATATATATATATGTCCTAACACTAACAAGTAACGTGCGGACAGCGCGCTTCCTATCCAGTGCTTGAAAGCCGAACAAAATCAAAAGCCGTAACCACGTATATGCCCGACGATGTTGACAAGTTGACTTCAAGCCAAAAGAGTAGGCAAATGGAACAGTACTATGTTGCGTGTACAAGGGAGGAGGCAGCGGCAGAAGATGGACGCATCGGCGGGGTCAGGGCAGGCGGGATCCGAGCACATGGGTGCCGGGGTCGCGAGATCCGGCAGCTGGAGCTTCAACACGGCGGCGGCGGCTCATCGGCGGCGGCGGTTAGAGAAAAACGGAGAGTGAGAGACATGGGGAGGAGGAGGAGGACGACGGGGCAACCTGAGGCGGAGGCGGCGGCGCATTCCGGCAAGCGGCCGGCGGGGACCAACGACGGGAGGCGGCAGGGATCGGCGCTGGCGGCTGGCGAAGGCGCCGGCGGAGCAGAGCAGGCGAGCGGGCACGGCTCTGGCCCGCTGCGGCGGCGGAGTAGGCTCGGGGCCCGGGTCAGGGGAACGGGCGGGCCTCCCGTGGACTGGTTCGCCTTCTTGACGGCTTGGGAGCGGTAGGTAAAAATATGCTTGAACAAGCCCCAGTGCAGTCGACAACCCAGGAAATTCTCACACAGAGAGATAAAGGCAGCCAGATATGTGATAGTGTTGGGAGAGAAGTGGTGAAGTTGGGCACCACAGAAGTTCAAAAAAAATCCGGAAAAAAGGATGCAGAGGCCAGGAGAAACCTCAATCGACATGGGTCGCAAGGAGGACACACTCGCCCTCGTGCGGCTGCGGCTCGGTCTTGTTCCCCGGCAGCCTCCAGGACCCGTGGGCAATCAGGCCCCCATCAACCAGCTCCTCCATATCCTCTTGCCGCATCACAGATCGAATCCTGTCCCCCTGGATCCAACCAGGCGGCAGTCCAAATCGACGTCGACCCCCGGCTCATCTTCTTGCCCTTCCCCGTCGTCGGCGCCTTCTTCGCGCGCTCCAGGGCCGCCGTCTTGTCTCTTCCCATGGTGGCGGGCTGAGCACGGGCGGAACGGCGGCGTAGAGAGAGGTAGGGGTGCGGTGGAGAAGCAGAGTAGGAAGAAGAAGAACTGAGCGCACAGTACCGACGCATCGGTCCCGACGCCCTTTTATGGACTTGGTGTCGAGTGGCTGACGTGTGGGCCCGAGCAATTCTGTCAAATCCCGCAAGAGTCGCGCGCCCTGTACGTGGCAAAAAGGTGGCGCGAGAATCGAGGCGCCATGGTCTATCCAGTCCGTTTAATGCGGCGCGCTCCGTCCCGCGCACTTCCCCGAAAATTCTAATCCCGCGAAATCCGGGAACCGCATAGCAACCAATCGCGCTGAAGATCTCGCATCTCATCGACACTCGAAGATTACTCGCATAGTTCACTCGACGATTTCTAAATCGATCAAGGCGGCTGAAATAAGGTTGAAGGGTCAGTTCGATTCCCAGGTTCAAGGAAGATGCCTCCGAAGCACAAGAATCGGGTCGGAATCAGCTTCAACTCTCTTTTTCACTCGGTCCTCAATCCATTCGGGGGCTACTGACGATCCCATAGACCTAGGGTACGAACATAGGCCTGACCTAGACACCCTACCCATGGTCACTACCCTAGAATCGAATACGTTACAAGGATGACAAAACATACCGACTGAAGTAACTGAAGAGTGCAATCCACTCGACCATGTTTCTCACTCGGATACCCCAATTCCATTCGACTAGTATGAAGTCACTCGACCGAACGAAGAATCACTCGGAGCATAGGAGATCAAAGGCCACCCCAGGTATCAACGGTCGGGCATTCACTCGGTAGTCTTAAAGGTCATTCATAACTCTTTATTATAGGCGTTATCAGTAACGTCCTATCTTTATGTACATTGGACCCTTTATAACGTGGGATGGCTGCAGTCCTGGCGCACTCTATATAAGCCACCCTGCGCCCGCTGTAACCACACACACATATTCCAGTCGACAGCCTCTAGGCATCGAGACATAGGGCTTTTACCTCCTCCGAGAGGGGCCTGAACACGTAAAACTCATGTGTACAATCTCGCCGTAGCTAGGGCCTTGCCTCCTCCTACGTAACCCCTACTATCACTGTCAGGCTTAGTACCACGACACACGGCACAAACACGGGGATGGAAGTGGAGTGCTCACCGAAATAAAAGATCCTTTGAACCATAGACCCAAAAAAAGGAAACTTACAAAGTTCTTCAAATAAGATGATTACCAAGTATTATGATGTATCGGACGATATGCGCACGACACTCCAATCAAACGGGGTACAAATGTTGCCCAACTGAATCTGATGGTTGTCGCAGCTTGTCATCTGTAGATCGGCCACAGTGCGTCGTCCGTATAGCAGTTTTGATAATAGAATATGTCAGAGACGCCAACATGCTCAATTAGAGTTTAGGATTTTCGCCCATCTACTGCTATGCTCGATGTAGTAGTACTGTAGATGTTGGGCAATGTGGGACATTATGCTAATAGTGTGTAGGGTCTAATTTTGTGTCTATTGGGCCGCAAAAAACAACCATGGGTTCATATTCAAAACGGAAAGTTCCATACTAACGGAAATGATTTCTTTGTTTCCACGCCTGTTCCACCAGAAAACCTCATCCTGTTTCAAATTCAAGATTAACATTTTCTAATACAGTGTCAACAATTTTCCTATGCACATTTAACATTTTTCAAATGCTCGATCAAAATTTTTAAATGCACTTTTAACATTTCTTGAACAAATGGTCAACATTTTCCTAAACACTTAACATTTTTCAAATGCTTGATTAAAATTTTCCAAATATTTGTCCAACATTTTTCTATCTCTTGATTAACAATTGTATATGCATGATAAACAATTTCCATTATTCTTAATACATGGTCAACATTTTTCTATACACATTTAACAATTTTCAAATGCTTGATTAACCTTTTCCAATACTTGTTCGACATTTTTTTCATGCGCTTGATTAACATTTTTATATTCATGATCAAAGTTTGTCATCATTTTTTTTATACATGATCAACATTTTTCTGTACACATTTAACCTTTTCCAAATGCTTGTTTAACTACGAACATCTTTACTTTTATGAGCATTTTTTCGTGAATATTTTTCAAAATCATGAACATCTTTGATTTCTCCACCAATTGTTTGAAATCCACGATTATCATTCAAATTCACAAACATTTTTATTATAGGAATTTATTAAGAGAACCGATAGTCATTTTTTTCCTGAAGTAGCAAAATGTTTGTTTTTCACTGGAGCGAGTGCATCGAACCGGTACATGTAGAATCTGGCACTAGATGGCCCAACCCATACATGTATATTGCAACAATCTGGCACGACTATATATGAAGCAGTACCCATAAAAAAAGCTATATGTGAAGCAATGGCTCCGGCAGCCGACCTGGTCGTATTTGAGTGACTAGGAGTAATCAAGATTTTGCAATGGCGTAACAAATTCACTGGCTACGGTTCGATCTTGAAGGAAATTAATAGCAGGAAGGACATGTTTCTGTTGGTCATCTTCGACCACGAGCGGAGAGAGTTCAATAGGGACGTACATGCTTTAGGGAAATTGTCTTCCTTAGTGGGGTAGACATATTTGGTTTTCGGGGGCCTCCGGGCCCCTGTTGTATCCCTGTGAATATTGTTGTGCAATAAAACTTTCATGTTCTCTTATTTATTTATTTATTTATTGAGTGACGAAATTACAATTTTTTTCTGCAAGCCCAAATAAATATCGAAATAGCCCATGGGCCGAAGAAACGGCGACAGAACCCAAGTTGTCCCCTTCCTACGGCTGGCAGATCCTATATGACGCCCGCAGGCGTCAAAAGGGCGTGCCTGGCCACCCGTCGCCCAAGTTTCGGCCAGCTCACGGTCGCGATGCTTTTTCTTCTTTTTCCTGTTTCTTCCATTTCTTTTTTTCTATTTCTATTTCTTTTCTTTTCCGTCTT
>LR738712.1:642591005-642616706 GCA_902687465.1 Secale cereale
CCCATTTTGATTCTGCACACAAATGATGCCAGGTTAAGTATGAACAGATCGAGGAAAGAAACATGGAATGTGAACAGCAGAACAGAGTGTTGCTGTATTCAATACCATTTCTAGTTTCTACTATCCCTCATAACGAGATAGAACAGCAGTCCATAAAGTTCTGTTTTTTTAGGGGAAGTTGTAAACATTTCCTTAATAAATAAACCAGCTCTACTTCTAGCAATGCAAAACTATAAAACGAAAGGTCATTTTTGTTAAATTTCACTACAACAGTACCTATGATTTCGGGGATAGATCAGAGTATGGGGTTGGGTGTTTGTGAGGGCGAGAGGGTGCAGGGCGGATCTAGATGGCGTGCTCGTTGTGCACCGGCACACTAAGACTAAATTCGTGGGATTCAGTGGGGGCCATGTTGCTCATCACTGGGTGTCAAAAAACTTACCAATGGCAAAGATGCGGCGCGACGGCAGAACCGAACGGCGATGGGCGGCGACGCTGCAGCTGAGTTTGGGGGCCGGGGTCCGTGGTAGCGCTAAGCTACGGCCAGAGGCGGCTCTAGGCCACGGAGGGTGGTATTTCAGAGCCTCGTTGGGTCCGAAGTCCGATCCCCACTGGAGGTCGGTCAGGACAAGGGACTGCGACTGCGAGACGAGTCGGAGAAGAACAAGGGTGGACTGGGAGCGGAGATCCCGTTTTTTTTTCTTAAGAAATAACTGGAGATCTCGTCGGGGAGCTTAGAGATTGGAGATTAGCTTAAAAATGAGAAAATTGGAGATTTTCTTATCCTTATAAGCAGTACGCTTCAGTTTTTCAGACCTACTCTTGAAAGTAAGAGCAACTCCAACCAGCTGACCCAGACGGACGCTGACCAATTCGGGCACCACCCTGTCCAATGTATACCTTTCGGGTCCTCGTTGGGGTCGGCGCCGGCTCAACCTTGACGGGGGACGGTGGCATTAGCGGCGGCATGACGCAGTCGTCGGAAACAAAGAGCACGATGGCAATCGATAGGCGCGCCAGATATGTCGTCTCCTCCTCCACCACCTTGCGCCGCTCTTCCTCCTCGCTTTCATGGAGGGCGGCCGCCAGCACCGTCTGAAGGCGGCCTCTTCCTCCTGGTCCTCGTCACGCACGATGAGGGGTGGCGGGGTGCCAGCCCGCACATGTTGGCGTCACGCCGGCACTTCTTCTCGTGCTCGAGGGCGAACCGGGCCTCCCAATCGGAAGAGTCTCATGCATAGGCGGGGTTGAGGCACCGTACCAGTGTCAGCTGCTGCCGCCAACGCCACACGTCCTCCGCGTGCGCCCGCGCCGTCTGCGGCACCGCCGGTACTGGGATCCTCTCCGAATCCAAATGCCAATAATGTGGCAGCGTGACGTCGTGTAGGGGACGGGGATGCGGTGCTCCCAGTGCCATCTCGTCTGGTGCACCGACACGCTTATGCGCTGCCTCGTGATACGTCTCCAACGTATCTATAAGTTTTTATTGTTTCATGCTATTATATATTCTGTCAGTGCAAATTGTTGTTTTTTGCCTATTTTAGTGTTTCGCAGAAAAGAAATATCAAACGGGGTCCAAACGGAATGAAACCTTCGGGTGAGTTATTTTTGGAGCCGTATCAACACAGAAGACTTGGAGTACACGGGAGGGAACGAGAGAGGCGGCCACGAGGGGGCAGGGCGTGCCCCCACCCTCGTGGGCCCCCTCTGGCTCCCCCGGTGCCCCTCTTTCTCCTATATATATCCACGTACCTTGAAAACATCGAGGCAACAGATGAAACCCTAATTTCACTGCCGCAACCTTCTGTTCCCGTGAGATCCCATCTTTGGGCCTGTTCCGGAGCTCCGCCGGAGGGGGGATCGATCACTGAGTGCTTCTACATCAACACCATAGCCTCACCAATGAGTTGTGAGTAGTTTACCATAGACCTTCAGGTCCATAATTATTAGCTAGATGGCTTCTTCTCTCTCTTTGGATCTCAATACAAAGTTCTCTTCGGTCTTCGAGGAGATCTATTCGATGTAATCTTTTTGCGGTGTGTTTGTCGAGATCAAATGAATTGTGGGTTTATGATCAAGATTATCTATGAACAGTATTTGATTCTTTTCTGAAATCTTTTATGTATGATTATAGTACCCTTACAAGTCTCTTCGAATTATTGGTTTGGTTTGGCCTACTAGATCTATAATTCTTGCAATGGGAGAAGTGCTTGGCTTTGGGTTCAATCTTGCGGTGTCCTTTCCCAGTGACAGTAGGGGCAGCAAGGCACGTATTGTATTATTTCCATCGAGGATAAAAATATGGGGTTTATATCATATTGCTTGAGTTTATCCCTCTACATTATGCCATCTTGCTTAAGGCGTTACTCTGTTCTTATGAACTTAATACTCTAGATGCATGCTGGATAGCGGTCGATGTGTGGAGTAATAGTATTAGATGCAGAATCGTTTCGGTCTACTTGTTACGGACGTGATGCCTATATATAATGATCATGCCTAGATATTCTCATAACTATGCGCTTTTCTATCAATTGCTCGACAGTAATTTGTTCACCCACCGTAGAATTCTGCTATCATGAGAGAAGCCACTAGTGAAACCTATGGCCCCCGGGTCTATCTTTATCATATTACTTTCCCATCAACTTGCCAATTTCTGCCGCCGTTGTTTATTTGCTTTATTTACTTTCTGTTTCTATACCAAAAATACTATCTTATCATATCTATCATATCTCACTTTCGTAAGTGACCTTGAAGGGATTGACAACCCCTTATCGCGTTGGTTGCGAAGTTCTTATTTGTTTGTGCAGGTGCGAGGGACTCACGCGTGGTCTCTTACTGGATTGATACCTTGGTTCTCGAAAACTGAGGGAAATACTTATGCTACTGTGCTGTATCACCCTTTCCTCTTCGAGGGAATACAACGCAAGCTCGAGATCGAGAAGTAGCAAGAAGAATTTTTGGCGCCGTTGCCGGGGAGACTCATGCCAAGTCAAGTCAAGATTTGATCTCCTGGCAACTTGCCAATTTCTGGCGCCATTGCCGGGGAGATCTATGCAAAAGTCATATACCAAGTACCTATCACAAACCTTATCCTTCGCATTACATTATTTGCCTCTCGTTTTCTTCTCCCCCACTTCACCCTTGCCGTTTTATTAGCCCTTCTTTTTCCGTGTGTTTTACCGTTCGCTTGCTTTGTGGGTGTTCGTCTTTATCGCGGGTGGTTGCTATCATGTCTGAGATGGGGGAAGATGACGTTGAAAGGGGTAGTAATGTTGAGGGCAACTTCACCTTTGCTGATCCTCCGGATGAAACTACCACTTTACATACTAAGAAATTCCGGGTTGGTAGTGGTAATATTATTGGAAAAGGAGTTCTTCAAGACTTCGTTACTTGTGCCGATGCTTTACCCACTATGGGTGGATCTATTCTTCATAGAACTAGTAGTCTTGCAGATGCCATATCTATGCTTGTAGTTGAAATTGAAAGGCAATTTATTCATACGCATCCTTGCATTTAGAGAATCTTTCTGGAATTTTACAATATTGAGCATTGTTCTGTTAAGCGCGCAGCTACTATCTTTTTGGCTTGAGTTCAGATTCATAATGAAGGAGGCCAAAGAAATCTTTATGCATTATAGAGTGGATGTTGGTCGCCCTCTCATAGAAGCTATCTTATTCAATAAAGAGGACATAATGTGTTTGCAATCTTTAGATCATATTGCTTTTAATGAAAACCTTAGGAAAAAGGTTCCTACCGATATCTTGGTTGATAGAATTTCTGAATTAAATGATGATTTTGCTATTCAAAACAATGGGTTAGGTTTTTCCCTTGAGCGAAGGCTCATGACTTTTTGCCAAAAGAATGCTTATAATGATGAATTGGTTGTTCAATATGAAGGGCCAAAGGAGGAACCTATACCTCCCGAGATTGATATAGGGGACTTTTGTCCTATTAAATTTAGCCCTTTTGATTACTTTTGCTTGCCACAAAGAAAACTTGCTGCTGAACGTAGGGAATATGAGATGAGTTTTCGCTATCTACCATATCATAATGGCAACACCTAGATATATTCTTGTATCGTGCCTAGCTAGGGGCATTAAACGATAGCGCTTGTTGGGAGGCAACCCAATTTTATTTTCTTTGTTTTTGCTTCTGTTTAGGAATAAATATTGCATCTAGCTTCTGTTAAGATGTGATTTTGTGTTTTAATTAGTGCTTGTGCCAAGTAGAACCTTTGGGAAGACTTGTGTGAAGTTTATATGATCATGCTGTAAAAAAACAGAAACTTTAGCGCTCACGAGATTGGCTGTCATTTTTTACTGGAGAGTGATTTTTAGTTGACTCTTTTTGCAGACCTCATGTCCACCAATTTATTTAAATTTTTTTAGAGTTACAGAAGTATTCGAAAGTTACAGATTACTACAGATTGTTCTGTTTTTGACAGATTCTGTTTTTCCTGTGTTGTTTGCTTATTTTAATGAATCTATAAGTAGTATCGGGGGGTATGAATCATGGAGAAGTAGGAATACAGTAGGTTTAACACCAATATAAACAAATAATGAGTTCATTACAATACCTTTGAGTGGTGGTTTGTTTTCTTATACTAACGGAGCTCACGAGATTTTTGGCTAAGTTTTATGTTGTGAAGTTTTCAAGTTTTGAGTATGGCTTTGATGGACTATGGAACAAAGAGTGGCAAGAGCCTAAGCTTGGGGATGCCCATGGCACCCCAAGGTAAAATTCAAGGACAACCAAAAGCCTAAGCTTGGGGATGCCCCGGGAAGGCATCCCCTCTTTCGTCTTCATCTATCAGTAACTTTACTCGGGACTGTATTTTTATTCACCACATGATATGTGTTTTTCTTGGAGCGTCATGTATGATCTGAGTCCTTGCTTTTTAGTTTGCCACAATCATCCTTGCTGGACACACATTTTGAGAGAGATAATTATGATTTAGAATTTATTAGAATACTCTATGTGCTTCACTTATATCTTTTGAGCTAGATAGTTTTGCTCTAGTGCTTCACTTATATCTTTTAGAGCACGGTGGTGTTTTTATTTTGTAGAAATTATTGATCTCTCATGCTTCACTTATATCCTTTTGAGAGTCTTTTAGAACAGCATGGTAATGTGCTTTGGTTATAAAACTAGTCCTAATATGATAAGCATCCAAGATGACTATAGTAAAAACTTTCATACAAGCGCAATGAATGATAGGAGAAGTTTGATACTTGATGATTGTTTTGAGATATGATGATGATGATATTAGACAAATGCTAGTGGAGTAAATGTGAATTTGAGAAACACTTGTGTTAAAGTCTGTGATTCCCGTAGCATGCACGTATGGTGAACCGTTATGTGAAGAAGTTGGAGCATAATTTATTTATTGAGTGTCATCCTTTGTGTGGAGGTCGGGATCGCGCGATGGTTAACTCCTACCAACCATTCCCCTAGGAGCATGCGTTGAATACTTTGTTTTGATAACTCGTAGATTTTTGCAATAAGTATATGAGTTCTTTATGACTAATGTTGAGTCCATGGATCATACGCACTCTCACCCTTCCACCATTGCTAGCCTCTCTTATACCGTGCAACTTTCGCTGGTACCATACACCCACCGTATACCTTCCTCAAAACAGCCACCATACCTACCTATCATGGCATTTCCATAGCCATTCCGAGATATATTGCCATGCAACTTTCCACTGTTCTGTTCATATGACACGCTTCATATTGTCATATTGCCATGCATGATCATGTAGTGGACATTGTATTTGTGGCAAGGTCACCATTCACAATTCATTCATACATGTCACTCTTGATTCATTGCATATCCCGGTACACCACCGGAGGCATTCACATAGAGTCATATTCTGTTATAGCTTTGAGTTGTAATCTTTGAGTTGTAAGTAAATAAAAGTGTGATGATCTTCATTATTAGAGCATTGTCCCGTGTGAGAAAGGCCAAATAAAAAAAGAGATGGCCCGAAAAAAAAGAGGGGGGCTATAAAAAAAGAGGAGAGAAAAGCCCCCTCCAAAAAAAATGAGAGAAAAGAGAGAAGGGACAATACTACTATCCTTTTCCACACTTGTGCTTCAAAGTAGCACCATGATCTTCATGATAGAGAGTCTCTTATTTTGTCACTTTCATATACTAGTGGGATTTTCATTATAGAACTTGGCTTGTATATTCCAATGATGGGCTTTCTCAAATGCCCTAGGTCTTCATGAGCAAGTAAGTTGGATGCACACCCACTTAGTTTCTTTTGATGAGCTTTCATACACTTATAGCTCTAGTGCATCCGTTGCATGGCAATCCCTACTCACTCACATTGATATATATTGATGGGCATCTCCATAGCCCATTAATACACCTAGTTGATGTGAGACTATCTTCTTCTTTTGTCTTCTTGACAACCACCACTCTATTCCACCTATAGTGCTATATCCATGGCTCACGCTCATGTATTGCGTGAAAGTTGAAAGGTTTGAAAAAAATTGAGTATGAAGCAATTTCTTGGCTGAAACCGGGGTTGTGCATGATTTAAATATTTTGTGTGATGAAGAGGGAGCATAGCCAGACTATTTAATTTTGTAGGGATAACTTTCTTTGGCCATGTTATTTTGAGAAGACATGATTGCTTTGTTAGTATGCTTGAAGTATTATTATTATTATGTCAATATAGACTTTTGTCTTGAATCTTTAGGATCTGAACATTCATGCCACAATAAAGAGAATTACATTGAGAATTATGTTAGTTAGCATTCTACATCAAATATTCTGTTTTTATCATTTACCTACTCGAGGACGAGCAGGAATTAAGCTTGGGGATGCTTGATACGTCTCCAATGTATCTATAATTTTTGATTGTTCCATGCTATTATATATTCTGTTTTGGATGTTTAATGGGCTTTATTATACACTTTTATATTATTTTTGGGACTAACCTACTAACCCAAGGCCCAGTGCAAATTGTTGTTGTTTTTTCCTATTTTAGTGTTTCGCAGAAAAGGAATATCAAACGGAGTCCAAACGGAATGAAACCTTCGGGAGAGTTATTTTTGGAGCCGTATCAACACAGAAGACTTGGAGTACACGGGAGGGAACGAGAGAGGCGGCCACGAGGGGGCAGGGCGTGCCCCCACCCTCGTGGGCCCCCTCTGGCTCCCCCGGTGCCCCTCTTCCTCCTATATATATCCACGTACCTTGAAAACATCGAGGCAACAGATGAAACCCTAATTTCACTGCCGCAACCTTCTGTTCCCGTGAGATCCCATCTTTGGGCCTGTTCCGGAGCTCCGCCGGAGGGGGGATCGATCACTGAGTGCTTCTACATCAACACCATAGCCTCACCAATGAGTTGTGAGTAGTTTACCATAGACCTTCAGGTCCATAATTATTAGCTAGATGGCTTCTTCTCTCTCTTTGGATCTCAATACAAAGTTCTCCTCGATCTTCGAGGAGATCTATTCGATGTAATCTTTTTGCGGTGTGTTTGTCGAGATCAAATGAATTGTGGGTTTATGATCAAGATTATCTATGAACAATATTTGATTCTTTTCTGAAATCTTTTATGTATGATTATAGTACCCTTACAAGTCTCTTCGAATTATTGGTTTGGTTTGGCCTACTAGATCTATAATTCTTGCAATGGGAGAAGTGCTTGGCTTTGGGTTCAATCTTGCGGTGTCCTTTCCCAGTGACAGTAGGGGCAGCAAGGCACGTATTGTATCATTTCCATCGAGGATAAAAATATGGGGTTTATATCATATTGCTTGAGTTTATCCCTCTACATTATGCCATCTTGCTTAAGGCGTTACTCTGTTCTTATGAACTTAATACTCTAGATGCATGCTGGATAGCGGTCGATGTGTGGAGTAATAGTATTAGATGCAGAATCGTTTCGGTCTACTTGTTACGGACGTGATGCCTATATATAATGATCATGCCTAGATATTCTCATAACTATGCGCTTTTCTATCAATTGCTCGACAGTAATTTGTTCACCCACCGTAGAATTCTGCTATCATGAGAGAAGCCACTAGTGAAACCTATGGCCCCCGGGTCTATCTTTATCATATTACTTTCCCATCAACTTGCCAATTTCTGCCGCCGTTGTTTATTTGCTTTATTTATTTTCTGTTTCTATACCAAAAATACTATCTTATCATATCTATCATATCTCACTTTCGTAAGTGACCTTGAAGGGATTGACAACCCCTTATCGCGTTGGTTGCGAAGTTCTTATTTGTTTGTGCAGGTGCGAGGGACTCACGCGTGGTCTCTTACTGGATTGATACCTTGGTTCTCGAAAACTGAGGGAAATACTTATGCTACTGTGCTGTATCACCCTTTCCTCTTCGAGGGAATACAACGCAAGCTCGAGATCGAGAAGTAGCAAGAAGAATTTTTGGCGCCGTTGCCGGGGAGACTCACGCCAAGTCGAGTCAAGATTTGATCTCCTGGCAACTTGCCAATTTCTGGCGCCATTGCCGGGGAGATCTATGCAAAAGTCATATACCAAGTACCTATCACAAACCTTATCCTTCGCATTACATTATTTTCCTCTCGTTTTCTTCTCCCCCACTTCACCCTTGCCGTTTTATTAGCCCTTCTTTTTCCGTGTGTTTTATCGTTCGCTTGCTTTGTGGGTGTTCGTCTTTATCGCGGGTGGTTGCTATCATGTCTGAGATGGGGGAAGATGACGTTGAAAGGGGTAGTAATGTTGAGGGCAACTTCACCTTTGTTGATCCTCCGGATGAAACTACCACTTTACATACTAAGAAATTCCGGGTTGGTAGTGGTAATATTATTGGAAAAGGAGTTCTTCAAGACTTCGTTACTTGTGCCGGTGCTTTACCCACTATGGGTGGATCTATTCTTCATAGAACTAGTAGTCTTGCGGATGCCATATCTATGCTTGTAGTTGAAATTGAAAGGCAATTTATTCATATGCATCCTTGCATTTAGAGAATCTTTCTGGAATTTTACAATATTGAGCATTGTTCTGTTAAGCGCGCAGCTACTATCTTTTTGGCTTGAGTTCAGATTCATAATGAAGGAGGCCAAAGAAATCTTTATGCATTATAGAGTGGATGTTGGTCGCCCTCTCATAGAAGCTATCTTATTCAATAAAGAGGACATAATGTGTTTGCAATCTTTAGATCATATTGCTTTTAATGAAAACCTTAGGAAAAAGGTTCCTACCGATATCTTGGTTGATAGAATTTCCGAATTAAATGATGATTTTGCTATTCAAAACAATGGGTTAGGTTTTTCCCTTGAGCGAAGGCTCATGACTTTTTGCCAAAAGAATGCTTATAATGATGAATTGGTTGTTCAATATGAAGGGCCAAAGGAGGAACCTATACCTCCCGAGATTGATATATGGGACTTTTGTCCTATTAAATTTAGCCCTTTTGATTACTTTTGCTTGCCACAAAGAAAACTTGCTGCTGAACGTAGGGAATATGAGATGAGTTTTCGCTATCTACCATATCATTATGGCAACACCTAGATATATTCTTGTATCGTGCCTAGCTAGGGGCGTTAAACAATAGCGCTTGTTGGGAGGCAACCCAATTTTATTTTCTTTGTTTTTGCTTCTGTTTAGGAATAAATATTGCATCTAGCTTCTGTTAAGATGTGATTTTGTGTTTTAATTAGTGTTTGTGCCAAGTAGAACCTTTGGGAAGACTTGTGTGAAGTTTATATGATCATGTTGTAAAAAACAGAAACTTTAGCGCTCACGAGATTGGCTGTCATTTTTTACTGGAGAGTGATTTTTAGTTGATTCTTTTTGCAGATGATTAATAGACAAATTCCTGACGTCCACGAATTTATTTCAATTTTTTTAGAGTTACAGAAGTATTCGAAAGTTACAGATTACTATAGATTGTTCTGTTTTTGACAGATTCTGTTTTTCCTGTGTTGTTTGCTTATTTTAATGAATCTATAAGTAGTATCGGGGGGTATGAATCATGGAGAAGTAGGAATACAGTAGGTTTAACACCAATATAAACAAATAATTAGTTCATTACAGTACCTTTGAGTGGTGGTTTGTTTTCTTATTCTAACGGAGCTCACGAGATTTTTGGCTAAGTTTTGTGTTGTGAAGTTTTCAAGTTTTGAGTATGGCTTTGATGGACTATGGAACAAAGAGTGGCAAGAGCCTAAGCTTGGGGATGCCCAAGGTACCCCAAGGTAAAATTGAAGGACAACCAAAAGCCTAAGCTTGGGGATGCCCCGGGAAGGCATCCCCTCTTTCGTCTTCATCTATCGGTAACTTTACTCGGGACTGTATTTTTATTCACCACATGATATGTGTTTTGCTTGGAGCGTCATGTATGATCTGAGTCCTTGCCTTTTAGTTTGCCACAATCATCCTTGCTGGACACACATTTTGAGAGAGATAATTATGATTTAGAATTTATTAGAATACTTTATGTGCTTCACTTATATCTTTTGAGCTAGATAGTTTTGCTCTAGTGCTTCACTTATATCTTTTAGAGCACGGTGGTGTTTTTATTTTGTAGAAATTATTGATCTCTCATGCTTCACTTATATCCTTTTGAGAGTCTTTTAGAACAGCATGGTAATGTGCTTTGGTTATAAAACTAGTCCTAATATGATAAGCATCCAAGATGACTATAGTAAAAACTTTCATACAAGCGCAATGAATGATAGGAGAAGTTTGGTACTTGATGATTGTTTTGAGATATGATGATGATGATATTAGACAAATGCTAGTGGAGTAAATGTGAATTTGAGAAACACTTGTGTTAAAGTCTGTGATTCCCGTAGCATGCACGTATGATGAACCGTTATGTGAAGAAGTTGGAGCATAATTTATTTATTGAGTGTCATCCTTTGTGTGGAGGTCGGGATCACGCGATGGTTAACTCCTACCAACCATTCCCCTAGGAGCATGCGTTGAATACTTTGTTTTGATAACTTGTAGATTTTTGCAATAAGTATATGAGTTCTTTATGACTAATGTTGAGTCCATGGATCATACGCACTCTCACCCTTCCACCATTGCTAGCCTCTCTTGTACCGTGCAACTTTCGCTGGTACCATACACCCACCGTATACCTTCCTCAAAACAGCCACCATACCTACCTATCATGGCATTTCCATAGCCATTCCGAGATATATTGCCATGCAACTTTCCACTGTTCTGTTCATATGACACGCTTCATATTGTCATATTGCCATGCATGATCATGTAGTGGACATTGTATTTGTGGCAAGGTCACCATTCACAATTCATTCATACATGTCACTCTTGATTCATTGCATATCCCGGTACACCACCGGAGGCATTCACATAGAGTCATATTCTGTTATAGCTTTGAGTTGTAATCTTTGAGTTGTAAGTAAATAAAAGTGTGATGATCTTCATTATTAGAGCATTGTCCCGTGTGAGAAAGGCCAAATAAAAAAAGAGATGGCCTGAAATAAAAAGAGGGGGGCTATAAAAAAAGAGGAGAGAAAAGCCCCCTCCAAAAAAATGAGAGAAAAGAGAGAAGGGACAATAGTACTATCCTTTTCCACACTTGTGCTTCAAAGTAGCACCATAATCTTCATGATAGAGAGTCTCTTATTTTGTCACTTTCATATACTAGTGGGAATTTTCATTATAGAACTTGGCTTGTATATTCCAATGATGGGCTTCCTCAAATGCCCTAGGTCTTCATGAGCAAGTAAGTTGGATGCACACCCACTTAGTTTCTTTTGATGAGCTTTCATACACTTATAGCTCTAGTGCATCCGTTGCATGGCAATCCCTACTCACTCACATTAATATATATTGATGGGCATCTCCATAGCCCATTAATACACCTAGTTGATGTGAGACTATCTTCTTCTTTTGTCTTCTTGACAACCACCACTCTATTCCACCTATAGTGCTATATCCATGGCTCACGCTCATGTATTGCGTGAAAGTTGAAAGGTTTGAAAAAAATTGAGTATGAAACAATTGCTTGGCTGAAACCGGGGTTGTGCATGATTTAAAAAAAATTTGTGATGAAGAGGGAGCATAGCCAGACTATTTGATTTTGTAGGGATAACTTTATTTGGCCATGTTATTTTGAGAAGACATGATTGCTTTGTTAGTATGCTTGAAGTATTATTATTATTATTATTATTATGTCAATATAGACTTTTGTCTTGAATCTTTCGGATCTGAACATTCATGCCACAATAAAGAGAATTACATTGAGAATTATGTTAGTTAGCATTCTACATCAAATTTCTGTTTTTATCATTTACCTACTCGAGGACGAGCAGGAATTAAGCTTGGGGATGCTTGATACGTCTCCAATGTATTTATAATTTTTGATTGTTCCATGCTATTATATATTCTGTTTTGGATGTTTAATGGGCTTTATTATACACTTTTATATTTTTTTTGGGACTAACCTACTAACCCAAGGCCCAGTGCAAATTGTTGTTGTTTTTTCCTATTTTAGTGTTTCGCAGAAAAGGAATATCAAACGGAGTCCAAACGGAATGAAACCTTCGGGAGAGTTATTTTTGGAGCCGTATCAACACAGAAGACTTGGAGTACACGGGAGGGAACGAGAGAGGCGGCCACGAGGGGGCAGGGCGCGCCCAGGGGGGGCAGGCGTGCCCCCCACCCTCGTGGGCCCCCTCTGGCTCCCCCAGTGCCCCTCTTCCTCCTATATATATTTCCACGTACCTTGAAAACATCGAGGCAACATATGAAACCCTAATTTCACTGCCGCAACCTTCTGTTCCCGTGAGATCCCATCTTTGGGCCTGTTCTGGAGCTTCGCCGGAGGGGGGATCGATCACGGAGTGCTTCTACATCAACACCATAGCCTCACCAATGAGTTGTGAGTAGTTTACCATAGACCTTCAGGTCCATAGTTATTAGCTAGATGGCTTCTTCTCTCTCTTTGGATCTCAATACAAAGTTCTCCTCGATCTTCGAGGAGATCTATTCGATGTAATCTTTTTGCGGTGTGTTTGTCGAGATCCGATGAATTGTGGGTTCATGATCAAGATTATCTATGAACAATATTTGATTCTTTTCTGAAATCTTTTATGTATGATTATAATATCCTTGCAAGTCTCTTCGAATTATTGGTTTGGTTTGGCCTACTAGATCTATAGTTCTTGCAATGGGAGAAGTGCTTGGCTTTGGGTTCAATCTTGCGGTGTCCTTTCCCAGTGACAGTAGGTGCAGCAAGGCACGTATTGTATTGTTGCCATCGAGGATAAAAAGATGGGGTTTATATCATATTGCTTGAGTTTACCCCTCTACATCATGTCATCTTGCTTAAGGCGTTACTCTATTCTTATGAACTTAATACTCTAGATGCATGCTAGATAGCCGTCGATGTGTGGAGTAATAGTACTAGATGCGGAATCGTTTTGGTCTACTTGTGTCGTGGTGGCACACGGTAGATTCCAAGGGATGGCTAAAGATAGGAGGCGGCTCGAGCGCACTGGTGGACTCCAGAAGCGGGGTTGGCATGAGCGAGCGCGGGACACAAGACATACCAAGGTTTGGGGCTCTCCGGGGAGATAATACCCTTAATCCTGCTGAAGGTGGTTGATATTTACCAATACAGAGTTGCTCCATGAGCTGTGTGGTGGAAGGAGGAAGACAGGCCAGGGCTTAGGCTGCTACTCCTGAGATGTGTCTATCCTGTTCTCTAGTTCACGTCGTCCTTGCATGAGGGCTCTGGGGGTTTTATATAGGCCAACCCCCCAGGGATACAATGGTAAAGTTACACGACCGTGGGGCCGGATTGTCATTGTCCGGGAAGCCGGCGCTGGGACCCGCCGGGTACAGGGCTCGGCGGGTTCTTCGGGTGCGGGGCCCGCTGGGTATGGGGGGCACTGTGTGCCGTCTTGTCGGTCATCAAGGATTGGCCGGGTTGAATTGGTATGGAGTGCTCCGTCAAGTCACCGTCTACCGGCGTCATGGGTTGTGATGATTGCATTGTATCCACGCCCCTGCTGACTAGGGGCATGGGCGAGGCACAGTTTCCTAGGTCATCAGTAGGTGCTTCTCGTCCCATCGTACGGTTGAGATGGGACGGGAGCTGACCCGTGGTCGGATTGGGGAACACGCCATGGGTCGGTCTGGCTTGTTGAGGAAGTCTGGGCGTGCCGGGTCCGAATCCCCCGAGCGGGCCGTTGGGGCCGGATCGCGGGAGCCGACCGGACTGGAGAGTCTTGCTGGATCATGGGTCCTGGCCGGGTCGAGCGACCCAACCAAGTTAGAGGCGGATTGCGGGGCGATGCGGGCCCCGTTGTTTTTTGAAAAGGATCCGGCTTCCGTTGCCTGCCTAGGGTTCATCCCCCCCGATAGTAGCCCCGAAGTTGTGAAGGTCCGCCGTCTTCGGGTGAAAGGGCATTCGCAGTTTCCTTCCCTTGGAGGTGAGCCTGAGGCCGAGCTTGGGAACACCCGTTGTGTGCTGGCTTCTGGAAGCCGGATCGCGGTGTTTCGGCGACGGCAGTAATCGAGGAGTCCGCCGAATCTTGGATGATCTTTCGGGTTCCGCACGGGCGCCACGTGGTGCCCGAAAGCTGGGGAGGCCTGACAGGCCAGACGCACGACGGGACGGGGCGATGGTCCGGGGCCCGCGGCCGCGCAGCCTCGGCCCGTGCGCGCGGATTTATTGCGGCGTCTGTGAATCGGTTGCCCTTCCGGGGGCAGTTATTGCACACATACGTGCGCATTTATTGCGGGGAAGTGGGAGAGGTGGGCGCAATCGATCCCACTCCCCGACGTTCGAACCGTGGGTTATAAATTGGGCCGAAGGGCCGGCGGAGATCGTTCTCGCCCGCGCCCTCCTACCTTTCTTTGCCTCCTCTGCTTCTTGCGACCGCCGCGCACCGCGACACCCATCGTTCTCGAGCAGAGGCCATCTTCTTCTTCTTTCTCTTTCGCACTTCTTGTCGATGGCGCTGCCGTCGGGCTCGTGGATGGGCTCGACCGTCTCCGAGGACGACATCGCCTACCTCCGCACCACCAAGCGCCTGACGGCGGAGACGGAGGTCGCCGTACGCCTGCCAGGAGAGAAGCGGGAGCCGCGCCCCGAGGGCTCGGAGCGTGTGGCCTTCTTCACGCACTTCAAGCACTGGTTTGGGCTGCCAGCGAGTGACTTCTTCTGCGAGTTCCTGGAGTTCTACGGGCTCCAACCCCACCATCTTGGAGTCGGCGCCATTGTGCAGCTCTCCGGCTTTGTCACGCTCTGCGAGGCGTACCTCGGAGTCGAGTCCTCCATCGATCTCTTCGCACGCCTCTTCTCCCTGAAGCAGCAGGGGCCGAAGGCCGGGGAGATGTCGGAGTGCGGAGCCGCCGTCATCTGCAGGCGGCTGGGGGATGAGCGCCGCAAGGTGCCATTGGAGGATTCTGCCAAGAAGTGGCAACACTCCTTCTTCTACGTTCGCAACTTGGGCGCGGACCGCATCAATCTGCCGACGTGCTGCTGCGGGAGAAGCGGAACTGGTCGTACTACCCCAAGCAGCTGTCGCAGGCGGTGCTCAACCTGTTCAAGCGGGTTGTGGTGATGAAGGAGCGGGAAGGCCTCGAAGGCAGCGACCTCATCACCGCCTTCATCGCGCGGCGGGTGTTGCCGCTGTAGCAGCGCGTTCATCTCATTGGCGAGATGAAAGGCCTTGACAGCCCTGACCGTATGTCCAAGCTGCGACGGAGGGCGGACCAGGTCGCGCACCGGGTCAATGACATTTCCAAGGCCAACCTGTTGGACGACTAGCAATACGGGAAGGTTCCGTACAGCCACGCGAACCCGACACCGATGGTGAGTCCCTTCTATCCATATTTTGCCGCCGCTCATCTTCTTATCCACCCGGATGCGACGCGGAAGGTGCTTCTAAATGCCATCCGGCATCCTTACGACCGTACGGGGACGCATGTGGTGCGCGCCGCCTCCGAGAAGCCCGTGGGGAGGGAGCGGTCGCCGGGGCGGGCGCGGGGCACCGAGCAGGTGCACCTATCTCTTCTCCTTTGTGTTTCGATTTCAGGACGGCGTCGGAGGCTCTGATGCGAGTTGTTGATGTAGCGGCGCCGGGTGGACGGAGCGGTGGTGCGGTCGGGGCCGGGTCGTCCCGGGCGGTGGCGACGGTGGCAGGAGGACGAGGCGGCGGCGCGGTTGGAGCCGGGTCGTCTCAGGTGGTGCCAGCAGCAGGCCAGCCGCACAGGAAGGGCAGCGCCGCTCCGCCGGCTCCACCCGTGAAGCGCGCCGCGGGAGCGGTTGGGGCCGCGAAGCCGGACGCCAAGAGGAGGCGGGTCACCCAGCCGTCGAGGTGCCCCATGCTGGTGCTGCCGGGGTAAGTTTTTCTTTTTTGGCTCCGAGCCGGGTGGCTCTGTTGAGCCCCCTTTGTGCTAACTTGTCCTGATTCTTTAGATCGCCAATCTCACTGGCGTTGGCGGCGGCGGAGGCCGCGTCCCCCGATGGTGCCGGGTTCCGGACGAGCCTGTCCAGCACCGTCGATCCAGGCAAGGAGGAGGGGCGGGCGGATTTGAACCTTGGTCTGGATCCGTCCAACACGGAGGGCCGGGCCTGGCGAGACCAGGATCGGGTCGAGGCCGCGCTGAAGGCGGCGTCGACCCGGGCTTGGACCACGGCCGCAGAGGCGTGGGCGCGAGCCAGTGAGGAGCCAGCGTGGCCGAAGATGCCGGCCGGAACGACGGTGGCGACGATGATTTTCGTCCCACCGGTGGAGGAGGGGCACGGCCGAGGCGGCCGTACCGATGCGATGGACCTTGACCGAGAGGTCATTGTCATCGAGGACGGGACCCCGCTGCGGGCTGATGCGGCCGAGCGGGCGGGGGCCGGTGGAGGTGATGGCTTCTCGCCCCTCGTTGGTTACCCCAAGTGGAAGGTTTGAGATGCAGTGTAGCGGTAGTTTTCCCTTGGCAAAGATACCAAGGATCGAATTCCCCTGAGACTCCAAGGTTCAACAAATAACTTTGCTCCCAACGAGTACAGAGAGGTTGTCAATCCCTCCGGCCTTGTCATTTACAAAGGATCAAACGCAAGAGATAATAGTGATAGGTAAAATTGCAACTAGTAAGTAAAAGCAGAAAGTAAATAGCGGATGTAATCGATGATGGTAATATGGACCGGGGTCCCATGATGTTCACTAGTGATGTCTCTCTCCCAAAAGACGATAAAACAGCTATGTGAGGTAAACGAATTACAGCTGGGCAACTGACAGAATTATGTGCGCAAACCAATGCTAACTATGCTGCAAGAAAGGTTGAGGCTCAAAAGCATGGGCGGTACGCCAAGGTAAGTAGACCGAAATCCATCTGCATCTACTACTAATCATCCACCTTGAGATATCTATCCAGAACATCTCGCTGGTCTTAAGTTGCGAGTCCCACCCATAGTGTAAACTCAAAGCAACAGACAACTGCATTAAAAGAACTTTGCGTAAAGTAAACAATCCTTGCACCCGCAAGTACAAGCACCGTTGTTTTCCCCCTTGTGGCAACAGCACATCCCCTAGACTCATGTTTCTGTCACTCAAACTAGTCATCGAGGGGCATGAACCCACAATCAAGCATAACGTTCCCTCTTGGAGTTACTACCTACTACTTGGCCAAAGCAATAAACAGCAACGGAGAACATGCAAGAATTACTCAAGAACATAAATATAAAAGAGGTAAATCAAATATATTACTCACGCACAATCTGAACATAATCTCACAATCCATCGGATCCCAGCAAACTCAACATAGCAACAGCATAAGGATTACATATGTGCCTCGATCATGTAGGGCAGCTCACGAGGTCTAATTAGTGAAGAACAAAGAGGGGAGGAGAACATCACATAGCTACTGGTCATGGACCCATGGTCCAAGGGAGACTACTCACAACTCATCCGGGAGGCGTCCATGGTGGTGGAGAGGCTCCCGGTGGTGATCCTCCCCTCCGGCAGGGTGCCGAGAAGAGTTCTCCTGGTGCTCCCGATCTTGGAAGCGCGGCGGCGGCAGAACAGAGATGAGATCGCGAAAAAGGGTTCCGTCCTCGAGGGTTTCGGGACGCGGTGTAAATATATGCCAAAGGGGGGCATCAGCGGAGACCTGGGGGGCCCAGGCGCCCCCCCCGGCGCGGCCAGGAGGGGGGCCGCGCCACCAGGGCGCCTGGAGCCCTGGTGGGCCCCCTCCGGCCCTACTTTGGCCGCCAGGAAGCTTCCGGAACGCTGATTTTTTATATAATTTTTCCGGGATTTTTCTGGCAGTTTACGTAATGGGAAAACCTGAAATACAAAAACAGCAGAAAACAGAAACTGGCACTGGGGTGCACTGAGTTAATAGGTTAGTCCAAATATGATCAAAAGTGTATGGAAGTGTATAAATATCATAGCAATATCACACAAAAGAGGCATGGAGCAAGCAGAAATTATAGATACGTTTTGGACGTATCAACATCCCCAAGCTTAATTCCCGCTCGTCCTCGAGTAGGTAAACGATAACAAGCATAATTTCTGTGGTGACATGCTATTAACCATATAAGAACTTTTCATAGTCACATGACAAGTGCTTACTGAGACAATGAATCTGTAGTAATTAAGTTGCCTCATGAGAAAATCACAAAGAACTGAAAGTTTTACAATATGATACTGAAACACTCAATAGATTTGTAATGAGCATGGTGTGCAAATATGATAAAGTGGTACCTCGCTTGCCCCCTTTAGTGAAGCAAAACATAAATGCAGGGGCACCTCCAAGGTTTAAGTGACGACTAGATACAATGATTTCAGAATAAACGATATCACAATCATGCAAAAGACAATGCTACTTTGAGACAATGCACATTACACTCAGAATGACAATCATGCTCTCAGTAGTTGGTGCTTTAAAGAAGGTGGAGACTCTCGAACTGTGGCTTTTGATGGCAAGGTTGAAAACCCGTGGTCGGAAACAAAAACTAAACATGTACCAGAGCTCTTGGTTTTAAAAACAGAGGTAATAATTATTTTTTTGAATATGCATGTTTCGTCAACGAATGCTAGCAGATAACTCAATCACTTCTTGAGCTGGACAAGTTTCGAGGAACGGCTCCCGAATCAGGACGATCACATCCTCTTAATCTCCTTTGTTTATCACTGCCAAAGTTTTCTGATTTCTCATGAACAAAGCGTGAAGGAGGGTTTGTTTGTTGTATAATTTTTTAATGAGCCGGGCGCACTCTATGCCAGTTCCTTCTCGTATTATGGGTTTGCACATTAGACATGCAATCCCGGGGTGAAGCTTGTCCAACTTAAAAAGATCATGAATTAACTACTACTTCCTCATGAACTAAAACAGAGGCACAAAAGAGAAATGCTTTTTTGAATAATTTCGAGATGGTACATGAAAGTCTTCGTTAGGAATGGCAGGTAAATACCATGTATAGGAAGGTATGGTGGACTCATATGGCATAACTGGTTTAAAAGATTTTGGATGCACAAGCAGTCAGTCCGCTTAGTACAGGCGAAGGTTAGCAAAAGACTGGGAGCGACCAACTAAAAGAGCAATGACGGTCATAATCATGCAGAGCGACAAAGCAACATTGAATCAGGCATGGAAGTTATATCGCTACTCATAAATTAGAGATCATCAAGGCTTGATAGACTTTCTTTACCGTCTTAAATATGCGTGAGCATACGCCAAGTCAATCAAAATAAATTCTTGAAGGAAGATATCACTAAACCATACCACATCATAGGCAAACAAATCATGTTGGTACTCCAATAACACATTGATAACCCCCCAGCTATTTGAGACTAACCATAAGAAAACATGAACTACTAAGCATCATTATGCACATAGCATTTTATCATAGACATATCAACCAATGCAACAGAAGCCAACTCTCAATAAGATAAGCATGATAACTAAAGAGAGTTCCAGCGACCAACTAAACAAAAGCTCTTTAAAAAGATAAGCATGAAAACTAAGAGCTGAACATGATAGTAGCTATTGAAAGACCAAGAACACACATAGCAAAGATAGACATGAAAATTCTATGTTATGTTCTAGGTTGAAGTGGAGCGTGTTTCTCTCCCACACAAAGAAATCTGAGTTCCAACTCGTTATGAACAGCAAGCAAAGCTAAAGAAAACTAAGAAGGAAACTAAAAGCAAGACGCTCCAAGCATAGCACATAACACATGAAGTGATAAAAATATAGTGGAACGAAAGACGAACTGATAATTGTTGATGGAGAAGGGGATGCACGGGGGCATCCCCAAGCTTAGACGCTTGAGTCTTCTTGAATATTTCTTGGGGGTGCACGGGGGAATCCCCAAGCTTGAGCGTTTGACACTCCTGAATCTTTTTATCATCTTCCCTCGCACACTTGAAAACTCCCTTCATACATAACTCATCATAATCTGATTAGCGAGGTTAGTACCCATAATAAAATAATTGTTCCTTGCTGGAAATAAGGATATTCTTGAAGGTCTACTGTTTCTCAAGATTGCCAAAAGGTTTTTGCAAAGAAAAAGCAAGCTCAAGGTTTGCAAAATGAAGGAAAGGCAAAACAGGACAGAATCTGTGAAAAACAGACCAGCAGGTAGTAAATAATTTTTTTCGGGGCACTTCTGCAACTCAAATCAAAAACTCAGAACAGACGCCCGAAAGACAATTGTATAGAGCACGCTGTCGAAACAATTCAGACCAAAAAGATGATCTGATGATTTTATACGAATTTTTCTATCCAAGGACAAAATCTGTTTCCTGGACAGCACGTCACAACTTTTGAACTTTCTTGCAATCAGAGGCTACACTTGGCACAAAGCTGAAAAGTAAAGATACAATGATGATGCTACTGTAGTAACAAACATCAAGACCACTAAAAACTGAAAGGACAAGCTGAAAGCAAAGATAACAAGGGTTGTCTCCCTAGAGCTCTTTCTTTATAGCCATAAAGATAGGCTTAAGACTTTAATGATGCTCTCGTAGGAATAAGAGTTGAAGAACAAAAGAGAGCATCAAGAAGCAAATACCAAACACATTTAAGCCTAACATGCTTCCTATGCATAGGAATATTGCAATACAATAATTCATTGAAGCACAAAGCAATAAGCATAGGAAGACAAAACAAGTGCAGCTTCAAAACCTTCAACATAAAGAGAGGGAACTTGATATTATTGAAATGTCTATAAGCATATGTTCCCTTCTCATAATAATTTTTAGTGGGATCACGAATAAACTCAACAATATAAGCATCACATAAAGCATTGTTACCATGATCCACATGCAAAAAGGTATCATTACTCTCCATATAAGCAAAATCTTTCTTATTAGGAATAGTGAGAGTAAAGCAATCATAACCATCATGGTAATCATTGTATTTAGGAGGCATATCATAATCATAATAAATTTTATCCTCAATAGTAGGTGGACTGAAAACATCATATTCATCATTGTAATCATCATGTATAGGAAGCAAAGTATCATCAAAGTAAATTTTCTCTTCAAAAGTTGGGGGACTAAAAATATCATGTTCATCAAACGTGTCATTCCCAAGCTTAGAGCTTTCCATGTCATTAGCAATATTGATATTCAAAGAAAGCATACTAATAACATCACCACCATCATGATTGTTATGCAAATAATAAAGTTCCATAGGTTTTTTAATTTTCTCTTCAAACACATCATGTCCCAAAGCAAGGTAGAGCTTATAAAGCTCTCTCATATTTTTTTTGTTTTCCATTAAGCAAAACTAGTGAAAAGACATAAAGAAAACTGAAAGGTAAACTAACAAGACTAAAAAGCAAAGATAAAAGATAGCGTGCAACTCCCCTATCTTGAAGAGTGGAGTCCCCGGCGACGGCGCCAGAAAACTTTGCTTGATGGCTTCTCGCCCCTCGTTGGTTACCCCAAGTGGAAGGTTTGAGATGCAGTGTAGCGGTAGTTTTCCCTTGGCAAAGATACCAAGGATTCCCCTGAGACTCCAAGGTTCAACAAGAAGGTGTCAACTGCTAATGGCGCCAGATACTTAGCAATTAACTGGACCTGCACACAGATACAAATAACTTTGCTCCCAACGAGTACAGAGAGGTTGTCAATCCCTCTGGCCTTGTCGTTTACAAAGGATCAAACGCAAGAGATAATAGTGATAGGTATAATTGCAACTAGTAAGTAAATGTAGAAAGTAAATAGCGGATGTAATCGATGATGGTAATATGGACCGGGGTCCCATGATGTTCACTTGTGATGTCTCTCTCCCAAAAGACGATAAAACAACTATGTGAGGTAAACGAATTACAGCTGGGCAATTGACAGAATTATGTGCGCAAACCAATGCTAACTATGATGCAAGAAAGGTTGAGGCTCAAAAGCATGGGCGGTACGCCAAGGTAAGTAGACCGAAATCCATCTGCATCTACTACTAATCATCCACCTTGAGATATCTATCCAGAACATCTCGCTGGTATTAAGTTGCGAGTCCCACCCATAGTGTAAACTCAAAGCAACAGACAACTGCATTAAAAGAACTTTGCGTAAAGTAAACAATCCTTGCACCTGCGAGTACAAGCACCGTTGTTTTCCCCCTTATGGCAGCAACACATCCCCTAGACTCATATTTCTGTCACTCAAACTAGTCATCGAGGGGCATGAACCCACAATCAAGCATAACGTTCCCTCTTGGAGTTACTACCTACTACTTGGCCAAAGCAATAAACAGCAACGGAGAACATGCAAGAATTACTCAAGAACATAAATATAAAAGAGGTAAATCAAATATATTACTCACGCACAATCTAAACATAATCTCACAATCCATCGGATCCCAGCAAACTCAACATAGCAACAGCATAAGGATTACATATGTGCCTCGATCATGTAGGGCAGCTCACGAGGTCTAATTAGTGAAGAACAAAGAGGGGAGGAGAACATCACATAGCTACTGGTCATGGACCCATGGTCCAAGGGAGACTACTCACAACTCATCCGGGAGGCGTCCATGGTGGTGGAGAGGCTTCCGGTGGTGATCCTCCCCTCCGGCAGGGTGCCGGGAAGAGTTCTCCTGGTGCTCTCGATCTTGGAAGCGCGGCGGCGGCGGAACAGAGATGAGATCGCGAAAAAGGGTTCCGTCCTCGAGGGTTTCGGGACGCGGTGTAAATATATGCCAAAGGGGGGCATCAGCGGAGACCTGGGGGGCCCAGGCGCCCCCCGATGCGGCCAGGAGGGGGGCCACGCCACCAGGGCGCCTGGAGCCCTGGTGGCCCCCTCCGGCCCTACTTTGGACGCCAGGAAGCTTCCGGAACGCTGATTTTTTATATAATTTTTCTGGGATTTTTCTGGCAGTTTACGTAATGGGAAAACCTGAAATACAAAAACAGCAGAAAACAGAAACTGGCACTGGGGTGCACTGAGTTAATAGGTTAGTCCAAATATGATCAAAAGTGTATGGAAGTGTATAAATATCATAGCAATATCACACAAAAGAGGCATGGAGCAAGCAGAAATTATAGATACGTTTTGGACGTATCAGGAGGTGACGGTGACGCCGTCTTGGGGGCGCCGACGATGGCGGCGCCGGAGAGGACGTCGGCCGCAGGGAGGCGGCCAGTGGTGAGCACGCCTTGGTGCTTCAGCTCGGGGGCCGCCGGGCCGTTGGGCCGCCGCCGGCGCGACGCGGAGCCGGCGAGGTTTTCTTCGGGCCGCCGACCCAGGAGGAGGCGACCATGGTCGTCGTGAGTCGGCGCCTGCAGGGGCGGAAGGACCGGGTCGAATCCTACACCCGGGCCGAGTTGGAGTAGGCGCGGGAGCTGGAGGACGCCGTGCTCGCAAGTCTTCTCTTACTGTTGCTCGTTTCTTTTTAGTGGGAGCGCGCCAGCGCACCCACTGGGTGTAGTCCCCGAGATTTGGACCAACTGCATAGCAGTTGGGCCGAATCTTCAAATTGTTGTCTTCTTTGCTGATTGTTGTTTCGTCGCGCAGCAACTGGACTCCTATCGGGTCGATGTCTTCAACCGGCTCCTTGATGCGCACGAGCGGTTCAAGGAGCAGCTGGACGCCAAGGAGGAGGAGCTCCGCGTTGTGACGAGTATTTTCTCTTTTCTTTTCCCCTTCTCTCTTGAGAGTCTTCGGGGTGCTTTGTCATTGAGTCGTTCCTCTGCAGCCGCGTTGGAGCGGGCGATGCAGGAGGTGACGGGAGCCCGGCAGGCGCTCGATGAAGCCGGCCAGCTGCACAAGCAGCTGGCGGGCGACAAGAGCCGCCTTGAGGCTGAGGTGGAGCGGCTCCGGGCAGAAACCACCAAGGTTGCGGAGACGCAGCGGGCCCTTGCCGAGGCGGACCAGCAGCGTGGCAAGCTAGCCGACGACAAGGGCCAGCCCCAGGCCGAGGTGGAGCGCCTGAAGGGGCTAGTGGCCGTGGCGGAGGAGGCCAATCAGGGGGAGACCCAACGCCGCGCGGGGGCCAAGAAGGAAGCCATGGACAAGGACGCCGAGCTGAAGGCGACCCTTGCCAAGGTCGCCCAGCTGGAGGAGGCGGTCCAGGACCGCGACCGTACCATCGACTGGGAGCGGCGCGGTACGTTGCTTGAAGCGCAGCACCTAGAAGAGTCCTTCTCCAGTAAGTACTTTTCTTGAGTCTTTTGCCGTACTGAGTTTTCGGCTTCTCCTTTGATTGCGACTTTCTTCTGATCCATTTCTTCGACAGGGGTCTTCCCGGAGACGCGGGATTTGGCGGAGGAGGCGGTCCGCTTCCAGCGCAATCCGGAGGGTGTGGTTGGCTACGAGACTGACCCATGCGTGGCCTGTACCTTCCCGAAGATCATGGCCGCCACCGAGGCTCGTCTACAAGCCTTGGGCGTGCAGATGGCACGGCTCTCCAAGGCCGGCACAGCGATGACGATGGCCCTTTGGCCGGGCTCCGCTGCGCCGACCAGCTTCTCGCGGCTTGGACGGTGGCTTGAGGCGGGGCCGGATCGGCTCCATGACTGGCGCCTTTCCGCCTCCTGTGCTGGTGCCGAGATGGCGCTCAGGTTCACGATGTCTTGGCATACGGACTTCTCGCTGAAGGCGTAGGCCGGCGAGATTGCCGCCCGGGCCAGCTACATCACCGGGTTCTCTTACAACGATGAGTTCCGGCCGGAGCGGACGGAAGACGGCATAGTCGTGCCTGCTGACGACTTCGGCTTGCTCCTGAACCATCCAGACGGCAGCTCCGAGGAGACGGGTGTCTACCGCGACATGGGTATCAATGATGAAGACACCAGCACCTCGGCGGGTCAGGCGGGTGCGGAGGCGGACGCCTGAAGCCCCTATTTTTAAATCTTTGTAGATATCTCTGTTAGGTAGCAGGTCCACCCCACCCACTGGGTGCACTGGGTGTAATGAATTCTGGCCTTGGGCCATTTATGAATTTAAACGTCTGTATGAATATCGTGGATGTTTGTGCTCTTGCTTATCTATTCGTTGAGTCGTTTTCCTGTGCTTCTTCCCCCTCGCCCCCCCGGCGAATCTGAAGGCCGAGACTCCGGTCCGTGACAAGGGGTTACACCCACTGGGTCGGCTGGCGGCGATCCGACGTGGCCGGATGACGAGCAGCCGATCAGGTTGTGAGGTTTATAAGTGACGGGGCCGGATCGATCGATCCGGCGCTGTGTTGCGATGCTCGTGGATGTCTGGCCTTTGCTTTTCGTTTGTTGAGTTGTTTCCCTGTGCTTTTCCCCCCTCGGGCCTCCCCC
>LR738712.1:642617489-642650247 GCA_902687465.1 Secale cereale
CCCCACCCCCCAGCCGCCCAGTTGCCAATCAGACCCCGGGCGGCGATCGTGTCCACGATTGCTTCCACGGATCTTACAAAAGCCGCAGCCGGTGAAACGGTTCTTACAAAAGCCGCAGCTGGTGAAACTTCACCACTCAAGCGCCGATCGCGTCCACGATCCGCCGGTGAAACTTCACCAGTCCGGCGCCGATCGCGTCCACAATCCGCCGGTGAAACTTCACCAGTACGGCGCCGATCTACGGAACATCAATGCGGCATTCGTCGTATCTGTACACCAGGTAAACGACATATCATCCATTACAGCAATTTCAATTAAATCAGAGAATTAAACTGGAGAAGGGCCTTCCATACGGACTAAAGACGCATCTGGGAGTCCGGCACACGTGTGTCCTTTGTTCAAGCATGGTAGTCTGGCGGCATGGTAGTCTGGCATTTGTTCTTCATACCTTGTTTTTCTCCTGATAAGAATGAATAATCTTCTGTCAGTTTGAATCTGAATTTAGAGATGTTTGAATAAAGATTGACTGCTTATAAGCCAACTTGCCAGAAAGTGTCTCTGCACAATAACCTGTCCAGGAGGTCTCTCCAAATGATCCAAACCTCTGAACCGCTGAAATTAAAAACGATGCACATGTTGAACAGGCAACCATGATCTTTATGTTGAACAGGCAACCATGATCTATGAATAATATGGAGAGGGGACAACTATATATACATGGATGTATAACCATGACTGATATAGTTAGTGCAATTTTATAAGTTTTTCCAATGTACCACAGTGCAAGGTGTTTCCAATCCTAGGGTGACTATGGGCAATTCAAAAAGCAAAGCATCTGAACATCAAGCACAAGAGGAAGTAACTACAGGTATCATTCAGTCTAAATGCAATACTTTCATATCTACAGTTTCATTGTATGCATAATTCTTGCATGCGTTACAAAATGGTTAGTGCAATTTCATATGTTTTTCCAATGTACCAGAGTGCAAGGTGTTTCCAATCCTAAGTTGACTATGGGCAATTCAAAAAGCAAAGCATCTGAACATCAAGCAAAAGATGAAGTAACTACAGGTATCATGCAGTCTAAATGCAATACTTTCATAACTACAGTTTCATTGTATGCATAATGTCTTGCAGGCATTACGAAATGGTTAGTGCAATTTCATAAGTTTTTCCAATGTACCACAGTGGAAGTTGTTTCCAATCCTAATGTGACTATGGGCAATTCAAAAAGCACATCATCTGAACATCAAGCAAAAGATGAAGTAACTACAGGTATCATGCAGTCTGAATGCAATACTTTCATATCTACAGTTTCATTGTATGCATAATGTATTGCAGGCGTTGCGAAGGCGACAAATGTTGATTCTGAAACAGTAAATGTTGTAACTACCGGTATGCTGCACGCTACATAATACCCTACTGCTACATTGATGTACTTCATTATGGTTGTTCACCTACATGTCAGCCATGTCGCTATTTTGTTGATTGATAAATTGTAGGTTCTGAGCAGTTCAACGAGGTGTCGCAGACGTCTTAACAAAATAAGAAGGATCTTACTCAGGGTATTCACACGCAGACGTTTCGTCCATCTATATAGTTAGTTTTAGTCCATTTACCACTATGATGTGAATTGACTTTCTCGTTTTTCTATTTAACATCATGCAGATGACAGATCTTGCGATCAGCATGCTAAAGTGGCTGTATTTGATGAACGTGAAAATGACGTTGATAGAACAAAGGAACAGTTCAACGCCCATAGGCGTGCAGCTTATCGCAAGAAAATGGGTGAGGATAGTGCAGGTTTGCAAGACGACCACCAAACTAACATATCCAATGCTGGTTAGTTGAGAAACCCAAAATTGTTGATGAATATTAAGTTTGCTAGACTGATTTTACTATCTAGCTCATGCATCTAGTACATTTGGTAGACCATAGAGAACTTATGAACGCATGGAGGAGGGAATCTTATCGCAGTAAGAAGTGTAATGGTTTCAAAACCCAACAAGACGACGGTCATAATGTTCACTGCCGTACTGTATGTGATATCACAAATGTACGCCAACCTTCCGCGTTGATCCCAGGTATATTTCCTCTGCACTTGCCGTCGGTTTTGCTAACATGTATACCTCCAGACTCAATATGCTGACTGATTTGCTGCCTCAGATAACCCAACGGGCTCGGGCTTTACATCAATCTCTAACAATGCTACAAGGTCTTCTCGTGCAACTACACTCACATCTCCTGACCTTATTGCTAAAGATATAAAAGGTAATCTGATTGTAGCTTTTCCTGCTTCGTTTCAATGTTCACTTGTCTTTTTTAATTTGCCGGTTGAGTGAATGACATGAAAGACAAATTATTTGGATTGATTGGCATCAAAGATAATGCACAAAATTCCGAAGAGGAATGCAATCGAGACCGTAGAAATGCCCTTAAGAGAGCTTCTGCACGCCGCAAAAAAGATCTCAACCTCCAAGATGAAAATCATCAGCCCCTTAAAAATGTCCGGTAAGCTTAAAATGATTACCAGATCACATATTAAGTGTAGTTAGTTTTTAATATTGTTTTACATCTTTGATTAACCAGATGACCCTTTATCGCAAATTGATTCAACATTTGCTTCTACAGCTACGGTTACCGGAGGTTTGGTTATTGACGAAAGTGAACAAGGTAATCATGAAGTTTGTACTCCAGCCTCAGTTTCTGTGAGTTTATTTTTATTAACTTGATTTTTGGAAATGTCTGAATGTACCCAAATGGTGTCTTGTCTGACATACAAGCAACAAAGCATCAAACAGACGAAGAACACAAGAGAGAACATAGAAACACCCTTAGGAGAGCTGCTTATCGGAGAAAAAAGGAACGGCTTCTCGAAGCTGTAAATCTTGGTCCACTTTTGCCAACAGGTAAATTTTTGCCTTTATATTCACCTTGACATGCTAAGATTTTAATTGACATATCTAAATTTTGTTGAATTTACCATGATGTAGAAAATCTTTTAGTTATTTGCTTCACCCAGATGCACGTGGTTTTTACTTATGTAGCAGACAAAATTCACGAGATTCTTTACTCATTGTCTCCATGTGTGTTAACGACTTATTGTTCTAACTATGCTTTCATAAAGTAGTTCAAACAGACAACCATAACAGCGCCGGCAGTACAGAATTGTTGCATGATGATCCAACATTTTCGCCTTCAACATTAGATGCGTCAGGTGTCACCCATGATAGTGGTCTAGCTAGGAAGCAACGTGATTCTGAAAGGAATAGAAATTTAAGTAACGAGCAACGGGAGCAGAAGAACACATGTAGCCGAACATGCTATCAGAAGAAAAAGGATTATGTAGCGGAAGATGACAAACAAAAGAAGAATGAAAATCTACGAGAGAAACGCATGGAGCGCCGGAAAAGCATGTCGGTTATTGATAAGGGAGAGTCAAGTGCTCAGAGGAAAGCCAATAATGCTAGAAGAAAAAACACCCCATGCAAAGAATCTATCGCAATGCCCCGCCCAGACCTACTAAACTCCACCTCCGAGCTTACAACTTTCAACTGCCGAACAACATCCGCTTCTTGTGGCGCCGAATATGATTCATCCGATGGAGACCCTACAACGAACAAGCATAATTACACTGTTGGTACAGATTGTATGAAATTTACATTGTCATGTGAATCTGCTCATTCATAGCAACCCTTTGATGACTTGATGTTACTACCGCTGCAGACCACAATGCAAACGACATCGAGGCATTCCTAAGCGGCATAATGGGAGATGAGCCGACACCACCCGACTTGATGGATGATGAGTACTACATGTTTCACGGGCAAGTGCAGATACCCACGGTCATTCAATGATAACACAGTCCAAGGCAAGGACTCGTACCCAGTTTATTAGCATAGAGACGATGGAAGACGTGCTAAGGTACGAGGTAAAATGTTGGACAATCGATGGGTTGCGCCCTATAACCCTTACCTTTTGCGGATGTTCAATTGCCATATAAATGTTGAGGTTTGTTCTAGCATAAAGGCAGTCAAATACCTTTACAAGTACATTTACAAGGGCCATGATAAGACTTCTTTCAGCCTCGACCAGCCTGACGCCGATGGTAACATTGATGAGATCAAGAGATTTGTTGATGCAAGGTGGGTCACCCCTCCGGAAGCTATGTGGAGGATATTTGGCTTCCCACTGTGCGCCAATTATCCCCTGTCTTGCAGTTGGCTCTTCATCTCCCGAATATGCACAGAGTTGCATTCAGTGCGGAGGCTGACTTGAAGAATGTTGTAGCATCCGAAAATGCTTCAAAATCCATGTTAACGGAGTATTTCGAGGCTAACAAAAAATACCCTTTTGCTAGGCGTATATTGTACAAGGATTTCCCCGGAAGCTTCACGTGGATGAAGAGAAAAAAGATTTGGAAGCCGCGAGTGGAGCGTTTTCAAATAGGGCGTATCGTCTCTGCCAATCCTGCCGAGGGGGAACGATACTATTTGCGGGTGTTGCTAAACCATGTTACGGGCAAAACTTCATTTGAGGACTTGAACACCGTGGACGGCGATAAATGTGGGAGCTTTAGAGAGGCTGCTGAAAGGTTGTGTCTCATTGAGGCAGACAACATGCTCGACGACTGTCTTACAGAATCGGAGCAATGGGCGATGCCATGTTCACTTAGGAGACTCTTCGCAACCATCTTGGTGCACTGCGAGCCAGGCGACGTGCGAGGTTTATGGGATAGGCACCACGAGCCCATGTCTGATGACTACCGTCGAACACGCACATCCCCGAACGAGGTGGAGCAGATGGTGTTGCTTGACATTAGGGGTATGTTGCAGTCCATGGGTAAAGACATTGTTGATTTCGATCTTCCATGCATCGATGATGCGTTTGACCCAACTAATGGCGAGGCCAGAGAGGTCATCGAGGAATCAACCATTGCATTTGATGTAGATGACACTAAATTGGCAGCTTCCTTGAACTTGGAGCAGAGGGCCGCATACGACGAGATACTAGCGGCTGTTGATCGCGGTGATGGGGGTGTACTCTTTGTTGATGGCTCTGGAGGTACAGGGAAGACCTTCCTCTATAGGGCGATGCTCGCCAAGGTGAGGAGTGAGGGCAGGATTGCTATCGCTACCGCGACATCTGGCGTCGCCGCTTCTATCATGCCTGGCGGCAGGACTGCCCACTCAAGGTTCAAGATCCCATTGAGTTGCGATGATGGAGCCTCGTGTAGCTTCACCAAGCAGAGTGGGACCGCCAAGCTGCTAAGGATGGCTTCATTGATACTATGGGACGAGGCCAGCATGACTAAGCGACAAGCCGTAGAGGCACTGGACAATAGCATGCGCGACATCATGGGCATACGCAACCGACCGTTTGGAGGAAAGACCGTTGTTTTTGGCGGGGACTTTAGGAAGGTGCTTCCGGTTGTCAGAAGGGGGTCGCGGGACCAGATAATTGATGCAACCCTACGAAGTTCTCATCTATGGAAGGGTATGCGGCAGCTTCGGCTCATCACCAACATGCGGGCTCATAATGACACGTGGTTTGCAGATTACTTGCTAAGGGCCGGCAATGGTACTGAGGAGGCCGACGATCAAGGCAACATACTACTACCTGAAGACATTTGTCTGCCGTCTACAGGCGAGGTTGACGACCTCGAGAAGCTTATCGACCACGTGTTCCCGATGCTAGATGACAACATGTCTGATTCGAATTACATGACATCTCGTGCAATCCTTTCCACAACAAACGACAACGTCGACAAGATAAACATCCGCATGATAGAGCGTTTCCACGGAGATGAGGTAATATACCATAGCTTTGACAGTGCAGAAGACGACCCATATGGCTACTATGCCCAAGAGTTTCTGAATGGATTGACTCCCAACGGTCTGCCTCCGCACGTACTCAAACTAAAGCTTAACTGCCCTATCATACTTCTAAGGAACATTGATCCAGCTAATGGACTGTGTAACGGGACTAGGCTTGTTGTTAGAGGTTTCGAGAGGAACACCATTGATGCAGAAATCGTGATTGGACAACACGCTGGTAGGAGGGTCTTCCTTCCTAGAATACCTCTCTGCCCATCGGAGAACGACATGTTTCCATTCAAGTTTAAGAGGAAGCAATTTCCTATAAGGCTCAACTTTGCTATGACCATTAACAAGGCTCAAGGGCAAACCATCCCGATTGTTGGTGTGTACTTACCTAATCCGGTGTTCTCTCATGGTCAACTATATGTGGCTTTGTCTCGAGCCACCGCGAAGATAAACATAAAGATTCTCATTCAGAAGGAGAAGCCGAAAGAAAAGGCCATGAAGCAAAACAATAATCCAAAGAAGCAAAAAAGACCGACCATTTCCTTACTGACCGTGATGACGAACATCGTCTACAAGGAAGTTCTTACAGGCTGAATTGTGGTTTAAAATGACCATGCTGAAGGGTTATGTGAGAGCATTTCATATTTCGATGTTCCATATTTGCTAAAATTTGTTTTTGTAAAAATCTACAGGTACTATTGGTATTTTCACATTGGGAGGTATACTCCATTTACTTGAACTACTAAGTGCTGTTATGGGAGGTGTACTCCTGGGCTAATAATCGGAAGATCACAGTAGCACCACCATCGCTGGTATGGGCTTTATACTATCTCAATGTTTCTGCCAATGTACATGTCACAAAGCGTACTATATTATGTGTAAGCTCAAATTCAGATACTATGATGATTGGACTAGCAACAAGCCTATGAACATGCAATGAAACATTTGGCTTTATTTTGAATGCTACTGGAGCTGATTAAAATAATGTTTGTAAAAGTATTTCATATAAACTGTTGATTTAATCCTCATACGTTTATAGTAGAATGGCTCCTTATGCTACAAGTTAATTTTATTTGCGTCTTTAATAGCCCAGGATTATGCTGATAGGTCAGTCCTATGATATTCTGATTGGTCATTTCTATGCACAGACAATGTTATTTATTTATTTTTTGATGATCATGCACATAAGAGCCACACCTAATACGGCTTCTAATTTATGTATTCTGGACTATGTATTGTTTCGACAACATGAGATGGTATTGTAAAATGAGACAGTCGGGCAGATCTTGTGCATGACTGGGGTAAGAGTTTCTCTGTTGCATATATAAATAAATCTGCTTGCTGGAAAGCGTATACATACTAAAGGTGTACAGTAAACATTCTTGTAAGTAGATAAATGGTTCAAAGGACAACGGGAAAACTCGTTACTGAAAGAAAGCATTGGTTCGTTTGGAAAACTTGGTTGCTACATATTGTTTAATGTTTTATTTAAGTAAAATTAAAAAAATATGGAGCTTAAATTCATGTGGTATATCTCGTACTGAAGTTTTCATGCAGTATTTTAAATACCAATTATGAACACATTTTCATAATCTGAACCAATTGGTTTATATTAATGAGGGCTTAGCATGTTACTGATTAATTTCTGCATGTGGAAAACTAAGCTACCTCGATGATGTGATTATCATGATGGTTAATAAAAATACAGAAAGGAGAAAGTTAAAAATCCCCTATTTAACTATTATGGAAACAAAGGTTATGTTTCGTTTGGCAAATGATGTCACAAATCACGTATTTTCCTTTAATCAAATGATCTCTTGATGATGCATATTCAGAAGTGTATCGCTGGCCATCAACTTCCTTTCCTTATAATATCCTACTGGTTGATCACATGCGGATTTTATATTGTTCGTTTCCTATTTATGTCCTATATATTGCCACGCCGTTGCACCAGCCAACCGATCCTGGCCGATCGCAACTACCCTGACACGACATTCCAGCTTCGTTCGTCATGTCGGCCTCGAACTTCCAAGAAGAGGGGGCTGATGGTCATCAGGAAAGAAAGAAAGAACCTACGCCAGTGCTCCCTGCCAGTCCAGCTGAAGATCTAGGTGAGCCGAATCCTATGGCACCAGAGACCAAAATCTTACCATCGCCAAGAAATTCAAGAGTTGGTAAGGAAAACGCAAATAGGTATAAAGTTCAATTCCCCAGGCACCGTCTGCCCCATAGATCCCAAACCAGGCTTTCCACAAACCACTATTATAACCTGATTCATAATCGTGGTGTGGAAAACACCTCTCGTGCGCATATCCCCTCTCTCTGGGATATTCAGCGTGGGTCTGGATCAAATGCAGCTAAGCAGGATGGTTGGGGAACCAGCAACTTTCAGGTTCTTGAGGCAGTCCAGCAAAATAGGATGTTGCTGGAATATTTGTTGAACTAGCTGAATGGAGTGAGGGAGATGGTTGTTAACCATATCAACCTATGTGTCAACAAGCCACCACCACCTTCAGAAGACCAGCCATGAAGAGGTTGGTATATTTATTGAGATTTCAGTTTTTTAGTTTTTCATTGCTCCTTAAGAGCATTTATCAATGTAACCATCAGAGACAAAGAATGAATCGTATAAGAGTTAAATAATAAAGTGTTATTTTTATTTGGCCTAATTTGCAATGGTACTGAATTATAAACTCTATGACCATGGGTTTGTCAGATGTGTATTTTTCATCTCGACCAACAAGCTATTTTTTTATTTTCATCACTGCACAGAAAGAATAATAAAAGATCGTCGTTACTTGCCTGTTTGTTCTCAGCGCTATGTCGACTCCCCTATAATATGTACCCTATATTAATAACAGTATAGTAGTGATGCCTTTGTAAATACATCTGAGTAGCTCTAATTAATATAAGGATCTACCCCAGGCCTAATTTCTATAAACAAGAAAGATATCGCAAGTGCGCTATAACTTCTTCCCCTCTACACCTGGGTACCTTGTTTTAGGTTCCTATTGTATGTTCGTGAAGGGCAAGCAGCCCTGCCTGCTGATACGCCTACACCATGTCGCAATATCATCAAGTCTTTTGCAAATCAGACAGTTTTCATGCATGTGACCAGCTTTTTGTACTGTTAATGGCCTCATTGGTACTATGGGAGGAAACACTACTGTGATTGATGGTCCTTGAGTGATAACAGAAGTGAACTTTGGTATAGACAAGCAAAAATCATACTATTGTAGATATCTGTGCACTGCCTTGGTCAATCAGTTATTGAAAAACTAGACTCAGTCCGTGCGTTGTTCTACAATAGAAAAATAAATTTATGGGGCGACAAAACAAGCTTTTTATAAATTCAGCTGGCCACATAGGAAGTTACATTAGAGGAATAATGTAACTTCTGGAGAGAGCGTTTAGTTTTGATCTGGCCTTCAAGCAAGTTTTCAAGTCTTTTGGCTTCAAAAATGTTGTCAAACTTACTGTACTACTACGTACGACGCGGTTAGTTAAAAAAACAACAGATTTCGTAAGTTTGATATTATCATTTCTGCACGTCTCGAACCAAGCTAGCCTCGTTAAATAATTGGTCATTCGATACGAGCACAAAATGACATAAATATATCTTGTCGAAGTGGGAAATATCATAATATACAAGGGAACGGTCAAACATCTAAATGTCAATATCAGTACAAGATTAAGAAATCTCCATAGTGATGAAAGTGATATTCTCATAATTAATATATTACGGCATTTGATCTTGTGCATGTCTGGGGTAAGAGTTTGAATGTGAATATCAGTACAAGATTAAGAAATCTCCATAGTGATGAAAGTGATATTCTCATAATTAATATATTACGGCAAGAAATTGATATTGAACAGGCATGTGATAAATCAGATACGTTTTAATAAGGCAAGTGATCATAAATCACAAATATGCGTTAATTAAAAATATTGTGAATCAGCTGGGTTGATCTACCGACCGATTTTGAGGTGTGTGTTTCCTTGATTAACAAACAATTACTAATGGGTTGGCGAATATTAAATATCCGAATGTTGGTATGTCACCCACGTGGACCTAGCCCGCCAAAAACAGATTTTCAAATATATTTCGTTTTACCGCCGCCTACTACGCCTATAAGTAAGCCCCGCATCATAACATTTGTCTCCATCTATTTACATAGTGAAAACCATCTCCTCCACGACATGGTAATCTCATGCGGATCGATCACCTCTAAGAGGGTGATGGCATCGCCGCCGGTCCCTGACATCAGTCAACCCATCACCCCTCCGATGAACAGGCAAGATAAAATATTCACTTTGAACAACTGATTCCATCACTGCTCATTGATTTACCTCACCGGTTATTTCTATTATACGCACAGGAACTTGACTTTTCATCGCGTCCAAATGGAGCATATATATCAGCATTGTTGGATCATTCGTGCCAGGGTCATGTGGAAGGCTCAAATCAAGGAGAATGGACAGGGAAACTTGTACCTTCAGTGCATACTACTCGATCATCAAGTAAGACAATAAACAGTTTTGATAGACCAAAATAATTAAATACAGTTTTGATAAACAATTTTGTTTCCTCATTATTGTAATGATTCATTAAAAAATTATCAGGGAACAAAGATGGAGGCGATTGCTTTCAACAACCAAGCAATTCGATTCAATAGCACCCTACAAACCGGCATGACATACAATTTCAATCGCATCGGGTTCAACCCAACGGAGATGGACATGTCTGGTATCTATCCATGGACTTTGTCATCACGCTTAATGCGAGGACCGACGTTAGGATGTCGGCGCAACAGACAGCGTCAACAATTTGCCCCCCTTGCTTCCCACAGTTTGAAGACATATGCTCGTTACGGGACAAAAGCATAACTGGTGCGTCATATTTAACCTTGGTGTTGCACGTTACATCTTACAACTCACTGCCTAACTGTGATTAGTTTTTTGCAGATGTGGTTGCTATTCTTGCCTACGTTGGTAAGATACAACATAACTGGGATTCGGTCTATAAACGCTGCGTCCCTTACCTCGATATTGGCCTCATGAACTTTCGGTAGGCGCCATCTACAATTTAAGATTTTCATATGCTTTTTTGTAGTTTTGTTGTTGTAATAATATACTAACATTAGTATTTGTTTGTAGACGGCAGATAATTTTCCTACGTGTACGAGAAGAGCATGTTGGTCGTCACTTCTACCATCTTCAACACACCGATAATCTGTTCGAGAAGCTTGTTGTTACTTATACTCAAGTAAACGTGAGGCAGCAATGCTTGCAAACTATGAGGGAGAGCACATTCTTCTTCTCTCCTAACATTAATGATGATCATCATCATCTACAAGGTAGGGGATGCGTTCTATTCCAAATATGTTGTCAAGCAAATTATTAAGTAATACTTTATCACTATAACACTGATTTTTATTGTAGATATCCATGAAGCCAGCCTCACTATAGTTGATGAAACGTTTGATTATGTCAATGATATTGTTCAAGCTAGGAACAATGCAAGCTAGAATTAGCTGTGGACACCAGTGCAAATTTTGTCTTTGGATAAATGTATGAACGCTTTGCATGCAACATTTCGTTGCCAATAACTTTTATATCCTTTTTTGTTTAATGTATTAATGTATGATACACGTACTCCTATTCAACTTTTCGGTTTTAGACAAAGGTGAATTGTTCCTTGTCGCTGGGAATGATAAAAAATATTATATGCAATCAAAAGATTGTATTCACTAATAAATTTTGAGAATGATCTGATACCTTTGCAAGATCAATTACAACCATGACATTTCCTAATTAGAAACAAATGGCATTAATTTGATCGTTTTTGATATTTAGAAGGCAATATTTAGTATCCATATATATGCGCCCTTGACCTGCTACTTCCCTACCAACCCAGTTCGCATATATCAAATCAGGATTAACCGATCAATCACGACGCGCATATAAACCCTACCGTACCCAACCCCACCTTTTGAATCATCAATGGACGGGGTCATTGGAAACACTGCGCCGCTAGAGGTTGATGTGCCCACTCTCCATGAGGGCGCTGTCCCTGAGACGCAAGAGGTTGTGCCTCAGCGACATGAGGCTGGGCCCGCTCCCATGCATCTTCTGCACCCACGAATGCATGTCGTGGAAGATGCACTCGAATACATCTTTCACTTTATCAATGGCGTTCATGACGAGCAGACATTGGAGTAAGTTATCTTATTGTACATTTATTTACTATATAGAAGATGCATTAGAACTATCTCATACGCTACTTATACTAAGTTAAAATTACAAACACTTATGGATTGTGTGTACCTACGTACATAAGTGTGTGGGTACACTTGATTTCATGCAATAGCTATGAAGTTAGGTGATAGCTTGGACACTTGTACATACATGTATGCAAGGACGACGGGAGTCTGAACCATGAGTTTGGTTCCTAGATTTCACTGTATTTCTAGAGAACATGAGACTTTGCAGCCATTACGAAGGATTTTATTATGGTTACTGGATTTTCAATATTTCCAGCGCACTATAATGTATGAATATATTTTTCTCATATGGTCTGCTCTACAAATATTGTATTGTAGAGTTATTCCATCACTATGTTGTACACATGGCCATATTGTGTTAGACAGCTAACATATTATTAGAAAAATACAACTTTTTATTTCAATCATAATGTAAGTGAGTTACCATATGTTAAATGTGGGTGCCAATTTTTTGCTGCCCTTAAATTGCTTTAAATATTATTGCTTGGTCAAGGTAATCAAAACAAAATAAAAAGTTGCCATTTTAACATACTCTTGTTCCAATTTAGCACACTCGTTGATACGGTTTGTTGCGCATTTTTTGTGTTGCAGCACAATCTGGATAAGAAGCGATACACCATACCGGATAGAAATCAGCCTCCGGATGCTACATGACACCCTATTTTTAACAAACATAAGTCTTCATCCAGCATGTTTCAATCTTGTTGTTCGTAGACTTGCGAGCGCGGAAGTAGAGAGGCATGCAGGCACCAACTTGGTTGGAAGCAAACATTTTTTTGACTTGCAGTTTCATGCTCAGTCAAATGTTGTTAGGTATTCCTGGATGCCTCAAGGAGAGCGCACCATGATGCTAATTAACAATGCTGTTGTCCAGCCCTTCCCTAAATATGATGTATTCAGCTCTATAATTGTAAGAGACCCTCATTCTTAAAGTTCATTTCATTATTATAATTAATCAATAACATGTGTTGTCCTGCTGCAGTATCTACTACCATTGACGATCCCGGATTCATCATATGGTTTGCTGGTTGTAAACCGTATGAGAAGGAGGGTTATCGTACTGGATCCATCACGAGATGTCGGGCAAGTTGGAGAGAGCACTCATAACAAAGAGATGCTGAATGAAATCACATTGTTGAAGCAAGAGTTCAACGATGTGTTGCAGGCTAGGATACCGGGTTGGAATACCCCACTCATGGTTTGGCGACAAGATAGCATGTCTTCTAATGCTCGCCGGTAATGTGGTAAAAATGATCTTATACAGCAGATGCATATTGTTTTAATGCTTGTCGGTAATGTACTAATATCTGGCACTTTTTTTTGTGTCACAGTAAAGACTCTGGTTTTTTTGTCCCGCAGGAGATGGCCCACCAGATTGGTTGTTTGCGCAACATGACCTGGATGAACACTACGGTAATTGCATATACAATGTGTTTCTGTGTGTAGCTTTTGAAAAAAAACACTTCGTCATAGATTCATAGTAAGATAAAGTGTTGTATATTTTCAAGGATCCAAGATTGCTCAGGAGCCAATTGACTGTCCAGATGTTGATGGTGAAACACAATAATGCAGCCGGAAACATCCCACAAGAAATCAGGGCGGCCTTGAGGGTTTTAAGCAACTGAAGGTGGATCGATGCATGCAGAAACGACAATAAAAAATCCCTATACATCAACTATTTAGGGCTGGAAACAATAATTATTTTTCTGCTATGTACGTACATTTGAAAACTTTATTTTGTTTATGTAATATTAATGTTTTGTATGCTACCATATTATTTACGGCTTGCTATGCAAGATGATGTAAATTTTCCACGGTACCGTCCTTGTAATATTCAAATAATTATAATGCGAATAATGGTCAGAGCGTCGACGTCCCCACCAGCGCTCGCTTGATGTTGATTCCGAGACAGAGTATCGACGGCCCCATCGATGCAGCACTTCCGCATACTGCTATCAATTGCAGCGCCGACTTGGACATGCGGTTTCACGAGCGAGCTGCTTTGCAGGATCATCCACCGATGTGATCTCCTCATTGTAGCGTCGGCGAGGTAACTTAGTAGATCAGAGCTTGTAGTAAGGCGCGGCCGGGCATCGCCTCCGTCCACATGCGCGTAACTGCATTGGCTAGCTTGCCGTCATTGTGAGGTATACCCGGAAGAGAGATGGGGACTGGGCAGGAAGAGACAAAGGTGAGTAATTGGATGACTGTGTGGATAAGGTTTCAGCGGCGCGGAGACATGGCCTGTGCACGACGAGGCCCACGTAGGATACGTGTCAACATTGTGAGGCGGTTTACGAGCTGGTGGATCAGTCGGGAATATTAAGCGTTTTCCATATATTAGAGAGGAGATCTCTTTAGGCCAATCTGAATATCAGGGGGCAGAAATATTATAACTAAAAGACTAGGCCCCACATCTTACGCAACCATCAACGCTTTCCGTGTGGGGGCCGAGCGTTCCAGCGATCGCTAGGAGTAAACACTCTAGCCTTCCATTATTCGAGTGGGAAAGTTATGAGGAAAGGGGGACTTATTTTAGGAAACATATAATTTATCGCTCATTTATTTGCATATTTAAATGAACTAAATATCTTGCCTTAATTATTGGTGGTTTGTTTGGTATGGAATCATGCAAATAAGGAACGTCAGGGGCGTCTTCCGAAACGTTGTCGCACAATTCCCTACGGCCCCCCATCTCTACTCAATAAAATCCTACATCGCTGAACCAGTGCTATGATAGATGTTCTACGATAGTCGATTTGCCCTAATGGAAGCAATGGCGAATTTTGGGGGAGTGCGACACGCAGTCGACTTCGTGTATGATTTCATATCACTTGCCTCAGACGAAGAACAACTAGAGTAAGTTCTCACAGCGACATACATCTAATATTTTTTGCCGATCCATCGTAAAAGTACACTGCGATGTACATGTATAACTTTCTTACAATTGATCGTCTAAGTCCACCCCATTCACTTCCTACATAGATGTTAGTATCTAGCTCTTATAACTAGATGATACCCTGTTTGTTGTTGCCGGTATATTTTGCAATATGTAAGTGTGTTTCGTTGTATGACACAATAAGATTTGAAGTAACAATATAAAAGCTGATTGTATAGTTAAACTGCTGTTACAAAAGCTGGTTGTATAGTTATTATATTGAAATCAGTATATCAATACATATTCAATGGGTGTTAACAAATATTATATTGTGTTGGTAAACTGTGTCTAGGATCACTTTGTTTTGCCGCGTCTAAAATAAAACGATCGAGGACTTGTTTTTCATAAACCATGGGTTACTTTCATATTGTGAATATGCTTATTTATCAAACTTTCCTGTCTATTCAAATGAAGTATGTAAACTGTAGTCGACAACTATGGGGTCTAACACCTTCTATGCTCAAAATGTTGAATAAGTGATAAACTACTATGCTGCCACATCCATCCAAAATCTACCACATTTTTAGTGCAGGCACAGTTACTACAATGAAAACAGTGCAATCTTTTAAGTTCTTGCCCATGCATACTATAGAATAATTAACTTGGTATATAGACAGCATCACACTTATATCGTTTTATTTTGCGTTTACTATCAGTCATAATTGTTATGAACCTTGTTCTTACTTTTTACAGCACAATATGGATTAGGAGCTTGTACCCATTCCCTATCGAGATTAGCCTACGGATCATCCGAGACACCATCCGAGGGGATGGACTTGTCCATCCTTTATGCTTCAATCTTGTTGTGCGTAAAATAACTATCGACGCAGCAGAGCGAAGCGCAGGCACCAGCTCTGTTGGAAAAACACATTTTTTTTCCATTTGGGATTCCATGAGCAAGCAAGGGCGCTAAGGCAGTCTTGGTTAAGCCAAGAACATCGCACCTCTCTGCTGATTAACAATGTCGTGCTCGAGCCTTTTCCAAGATACGACGTGTTTCACACCCCTACAATTGTAAGTGTTCTCATTCTTATAAATTAGTTTTGTGGCTTTGTTTGCCATTTACCTTTGTCTACCAAATGCAGTATCTTCTCCCACTGTCGCTCGTGGATTCAGCCTACGGTCTTTTAGCAGTCAACATGGAAAGGGAGAGGACTATCGTTATAGATTATTCGAACCAGTCTGTATTTCATTTTGATGAGGACTTCCATGACACTGAACTTAAGAGGCAAGCCCTTTTAGTTAAGCAAGAATTAAGATTTGTCTTGCAACGGGAGGCCCCTGATAGGAACAACCAATTTGTGGAATGGCCCGAACAAGAGAACTTTCATGTATCACCTCGGCGGTACTATTCTAAGTTTGGTTTCTGTATTACTGCGTGCGCTACTATAGCTATTACAATATGGTGGTTTTTTTATGACAGCATGGACTCCGGATTCAAAGTACTACAGGAGATGGCCCATCTGTATGAAACCATCGGTAATGACATGGTTCATAACATGACTAGGACTGACGTAAGTGCATTTTAATGAGGTTACAGCTTTCATATATTTGCTAAATATATCTTTTGACTTTTTTTATGCATAATTTGAAGGATCCACAAAGTCTCAGGACGCGACTAATGGTCGAGATGCTAATGGTCAGGGAGAATGAAGCAAAGGATAACATTCCAGAACATGTTAGAGCAGCGTTGAGATTTATTGGTGGCTAAGGAGGACTGCTGCATCGATAATACCTAAAAATAAAGTGTTGTTTAGTTGCTTGCTAGGTCATATTATGTTTGAATGCCCGTGCAAATGATGATCGGTTGACATTATCTCTTATATTTTTAAGTTTAAATAGTGATTAATATCAATATCCACTAACTATGTTGGTTGTATATTCATCTTTCTATCTCTACTTCTCTACTACTATTAAACAAGCAAACATATTCATCGCTAAATGTACCCAGCCTAGCCTACGCATGACAACACGAAAGAATTACAGCCTTCCGATCAAATCACATAATTTCATCTAACCGTTGAGATTACACTAACCCACGTCCAAAACTGCGTTTAGCAATTTTATTGGGCGAACGAAAACTCTGTCGTTCCCCGGTCCGCAAGAGTAGCAACAAGGATCCCACACCGCGTAATTAGCGCTAACATTCTGTGTGATGAGAGGCCAAAGGACGTCCACTCGGAGATCCAGGCCCCTTGCGCGCTCACGACGAAGAACATCACGGTGCATCGGCCGACGGTTGCTCCAGTCGCCGCCCCTACTCCTGAGGACGCCACGCGCTGAGAGGTCAAGGGAGTGGCCCATCGATGTGGGAAACCAGGTCGCCACATCCATTGCTGGCCGACCGAAGGGTCCTCGAAGGACGGCCGTCGGCGGGAGCTTCGACACCCTCCCCGCCCCTTTGCTGGACCTCCCTGACTCCCAGCTGCCCGCACGCAGCACCGGTGCTCTCATGTGGCCTTGTCGCCCCGCACGCACACCAATCTCCGGTGCACAGCACTCACTTCGGTCACCGTCGGCCTCGCCTTCCACTACATGGCCTCGGCCCTCAACGCTTGACGCTCGCACTCGGCAAGATCAACACGACGGTCTCCACTGCTCGCCCCTCCACTGGATTGACGCCGGCCCGACCAGATTGAGAGACAGAGATCCCGTGGAGTCTATCCATTGCTGTTCATCTTCATCACCAATGCGACGAATTTATAGGAACCTGTGCTCGAGGCGACACAATTACGGGAACCTGCGTGCTTTATCGAGGAGATGTACAAAGGGAACACGAAGAAGTGAAGATTGCCAGGGAAATCAACGATGCCTGAGAAGTTGAAGCTGCATATATAATTTGGATCTTTGGCCAATGATTTGGGGAACTAACATCAGATAATCTATCATGGCGTATTCAGTGTCATTTTTTTGCTTATTATATTATATACTAACATGTGTCTATTTATCGTAGTATCTACTACCATTTGTTTCTGTGGATTCTTCATACGGACTACTTGTAGTCAATATGGAAAGCAGGAGTGTTCTCCCAATTGATCCATGTATTGACACCTATGGTGGACCATACAACTTTCATAACACTGAAACGAGTAAGGAAATCACAATGTTGAAGCAAGAGTTCAACAATGTGTTGCATATGAGAATCCCTGGTTGGGATACCAATCTCATGAACTGGTCAACGTATGTCAAATCTTCTACCGGCAGGCGGTAATATACTAAATTGAGCACATACATTAGAAGCATAGCATTACAATATATTAATATAGTTACTTTGTTTTTAATAGCAAAGACTCCGCTTTGCTTGTCCTACAGGAGATGGCCCACCAGAATGGTACTACTTGTTCTGGTAGGATGACCACGGACGTAAGTACACAATAACAAGGTTTGTCGTGCAATTTAGTTGTAGAGCAAATTGTTAAATTATTTGTTGCTCATTTTACAGGATTCAATACAGCTCAGGAAGAACCTGATGGTCCAGATGCTGACGATCAACAACAATGAAGCAGCTGGAAACATACTCGCTGAAATTAGAGCGGCTTTGAGGGTTTTAAACGACTGAATATGGTCCGATGCATATTCATATGTCCTAAATAAATTTGTACTACAGTTTTCGAATACAAACAACTATATAATGCATTGGATTATATATATATATATATTCTTATATCTTTATGTTTAAATACTTTTTCGTGTTTTGGTTGTATTAAACGTTGGTTTAGCGACGCACCCTATAATTCCATCCAAGTTATGTAAACTATAACTCACAATATCACGTCAATGAGAACAGTAAAGTCATGAGCTATATATTTGGAAATCATAATTATATATAAATATCACGTGAATGCCTTCTTATCAACATTAGCGCTAAAAGAAAAGCAGTTGTTGTAAATCATAGGCTGATGAAAAGTATGTACCTCATGTTCAATTCTTACTGAAATCCAACGATCAATTACTGCATGTTTTGCCTGCAAGTTAGAGTGGAACTTGACACTATTAGAATGTTGTAATGCACTCACTTATCAAAATTGAGTTGATCATGCACTTACATGAGAAGGCTTCAATTAGCTCCCTGATTGTACATTCATCCAGGTTTATTTGATCAAGGAACACATTTGCACTGAAAACAGACATATGTAATACTATACATTAGGCCCAAGGAAATCCCATCTTACCAGGAGCAAGACGATTACAAGAAAAAAGAAAAAATGGCATACCAGTCGTATGGGGTGTATTCTAAAAGCTTCATGTGGAAACTCTTGTGAACTCATACAAATAACTACCAGATCAGATTTGTGTCTACAAGCGTTACTTCATAATAAAAGCTGCCAAATCAACACATCAAAAGACTACTACACTCGGTTAATATACAGTTAACCAAACAACGGAGAAAAAAGGCCAAAGCATTATTTTACAGTGAGAAAATAAGTGAACAAAGAAAGGCTGGTACTGTTTTATATACACCGCGGGTTGTCACGGGCATCCAAAGCATTATTTATATGCAGATCAATGATAGGCTCATTATTTCTTGAGTATATAACACCGCGGGTGCCTCAACTTGTACGCCGTGGTTGTTTTGGTGTCTAAACTTGTGTGTATTAAGAAATCTCACTTGCGAGTACAGGAACCTACTACTACTAAGCTACTATACTAATGAAGGATAATGTTGTTCAAGTTGCTACCGTGTAGTCGTGTAGAGGATGTACCTGGCTTGGCAAAGTCGCTGGAATCTGCTCTGTCTCACCACAGGCTGCACCACTGTGGCCGTGTATTCGCGTGCAAACAACAAAATCAGAAGGGTGTTAATTGTCGTATTTCAGAAACAAAACATTATAGTGTAATTGTTTGTTAATTTAACTTGATTTATAGTACACGTTGAACTGATTAAATACACATAAATTATATAGGAGGTTCATGTTTACCTCTTCAAACTGAACAGTAGTAAAAATACAATAAATATTTAAATAGACAAAAAAGATATATCGTTCTTATATGAGAAAATTTTATACCTTATAAAAAACATGTAGGTATGTTAGTGGCATGCAATCAATGTTAAGTTGTACCTTTTACTAATACAACACTTTAATTCTTTAGTAAGTTTCGATTTCTGACATCTTTTCTAATTTATTAAGAGGTGTGCGTTTGATGAGAAAAGGAAAGATATATGCACCATACATAAGTATATATGGTAGAACTGGGATATGCCATGATCTGCTACCCAGCCTTCCTCTGCATGGCCTACCTATATATTTAACCTCCTCTGCCATCCCTAACCCCCCTCCCTACTCTGCCTTCGCCCATCAGAGATAGCAAAGGATAAAAATACCCAGACTTGGAGGACAAATTCCCGAAGAGTACCTTCTATAAGCAAGGAGCATCAAGAAAAAGAGTTCCTCTAGGTATTATAATTTCTGGATCTTTCTCTTCTTTAAATCGTTAACAGTTATTAGATTAGGATCATGTTTGGTCAGGCATCCCATCAAATTCAAAAAAATGAACACCAGTGGAGATAGTGCGAGCTTATAAAAAAATCGTAGCCAATACAATTGATTGTATATCTAATGAAGCAGTCCTATTAGGTTGGCTGCAAATGAATACAATAAGTTATTTCGGATATTATGACCATAGTTCTGATGAATCAGTCCTATTAGGTGATCTAATGAAGCAGTCTATTCTGAACATCGCAGAGGTGGCATACACCTAACTTTTTTTATGACCATAATTGACTAACTAACTTTATTATGAAATCGCATAAATATATTTGAGCCAGAACAACAAACAAATAACTTTTTAAGTGTTTCAACATGCCTGATAGGACAACAAGATTTAATCATCTTCTGAAGATATATATCAACGGAGTGCATTTAAGTCATTAAATTTAATACAAACTGTATGACGACAAAATGCTTTTATGGAATAGTCTAAAATTGTTCACAACGAAGATGTAATACTCCAATACCAAATATATCCCAACCAAATTAATCTACATGCTCAAGATATAGCAAGTAATACAATGGATATAACATAAATCATAGCTTGCAGACCATCACGAAACGCCTTTTTCTGTGGATGGTAGCCCCCACTAACTATACTTGTTAATCCATACAAGTCCCAAAGTTTTGCTTGAATTAGAAACATGTTTTAAGATTGGTCATGCTCCTAAGGTACAGAGCATAGAGTTCATTTTATTATGATACTGAGATCATGAGCCATGAATGCTTGTTCTCCTGAAGATTTGAATATATATATATATATATATATATATATATATATATATATATATATATATATAATGTTTGAACATCATTATGTGAAATTTATGAGCCATTACACCTTTTGTGAAACAGAAAAATGAAAGAAACATACTTAAATGCCTTATTTGCCTCATTGACATTAAATAATTGTCAGTAATATGTTGTCATGTCAAATAGTAAACTGTAGTGGCATTAAATCATAAAATAGCTTAGCAAATAGAACGGGAATCACGAAGTTGTCATTTTATAAGCCAAAGCCATGAGAAAGGCATGCAACATGTTTCATAGTCGTGTTTATGTTGTGATGCGCTTTATTATAAGCCGAAGCAAGGAGAAATGACAAGATATTACTTCTTTATTAAGCCAAAGCCATTTGAAAGATGCCATGTTACAAGACACAACCTTCAGAAAGGCATATACAAAGTTTCAGATGCATGTAGATGCCTCTGAAACTTAGTACATGCTTTCCTCATGGCTTTGGCTTATTAGATGGAAGCTTTAACTTCACTTGATGTCTTCAGGTGTTGGGAAACTTCCAATAGTTCAGAGCTTGCCGTACAAAATGAGCATGTGACAGAGTCAAAGAGACACTAAATTCAGATTTACACCCCTACACTTTTTAAATATTCTTATTCATGCATACGATCGAGACTTCTATTCAAAAACTCAACAAAATCAGACTTAGCACACTAGTGTGCGAGTAATGACATAATGAAAAAAAGTAAGTCACAAGAAAGAGAAATAAACTGGCAAGTTGACATATAATAGATTTATAAACAATTGGATCTAGCATATTGCTATTGATGTCAGTAAAGAACAGTAATTTCTAAGCAAGTTCTGATGGCCAGTCATATTGATCCTTCATTTTTCTCGGTATGCTCACATAGCGAGCACATAGCTTTCTGCCCCCTGACCCTCTCCCTCTCTGTTCTCCTAATTATAATAGTAGCAGTACATGCTCACGTAGCTAGCCCAAAATTACAGCAAACCGCGGACCTCTGGCCATTCTAGGGGACGGGGGAGGGGGGAGGGCCCGTTTGTCTCACCTTGCTGATACGTCCAAAACGTATCTATAATTTCTGCTTGCTCCATGCCTCTTTTGTGTGATATTGCTATGTTATTTATACACTTCCATACACTTTTGATCATATTTGGACTAACCTATTAACTCAGTGCACCCCAGTGCCAGTTTCTGTTTTCTGCTGTTTTTGTATTTCAGGTTTTCCCATTACGTAAATTGCCAGAAAAATTCTGGGAAAAATATATAAAAAATCAGCGTTCCGGAAGCTTCCATGCGGCCAAGTAGGGCCGGAGGGGACCCACAGGGGCTCCAGGCGGCCCCCCCTGGCCGCGCCGGGGGGGCGCCTGGGCACCCCTGACCCCCTCTGATGCCCCCCTTTGGCATATATTTACACCGTGTCGAGGAAACCCTGATTCCGGACCCCTTTTCTCCAGACGCGATTCCGATCTCCGCCGCCATCGCCATCAAGCTTCGGGGGACCGGAATTCCTGCGCCGGCACCCTGCCGGGACGGGGAAGTGCCCCCGGATTCATGTCCATCGACGTTGCTTCCTCCCTCCATGATGCGGGAGTAGTTCCTCCTCGGGGCTGAGGTTCTTACCAGTAGCTATGTGGTCAATTCTCTCTCCCATGATGTGATCTTCGTTGTGATCATAGGCTATGTTAATCTAGGGTGATCCCATGATATTTCCCCTTCCTCTATGTATTGGATTGATGTACTCACTTGTCTTTATCTAGTATAATCCCCGAGACCAAGGTGACAGCGGTCTATTGGACATGGATTAGAAAAGTATTTTCATGAGTGATTTCCTCTCTTGTGTGTTGATTGAAGATTGAGAGTCTCTTGGTGCTTGTCTTTGACTATCCTTTAGATATGTTGTGGTGATTGTGGGACTCTCTTTGGATGGCCGCGGTGACATTTGGAAATCCTTAGATTGAGAACTACGAACTTTGAGGTGTGCTTTTGTAGCCCTACATAATTCTCGTCCTCTCTTGACCACGAAGGAATGACCTCCGAGTGTGTCCCCTTTGCATGTTTTATGGGAAATATCATGTGATTCGATTATGTTAATGTTGTTGGGAGTTGCCACTAGTGAAAGTATGAACCCTAGGCCTTGTTTCCACCATTGCAATACCATTTGTGCTCATGTTTACCACTTGTTTGCTTGCTGCACTTTTTATTACAGATTTATATTACTTTGTTTTGCCATCCATATCATTTGCCATTTAACATCTCTTCGCCGAACTAGTGCACCTATACATCTAACAAGTGTATTAGGTGTGTTGGGGACACAGGAGACTTCTTGTATCTTAGTTGCAGGGTTGCTTGAGAGAGACCATCTTCAACCTCTACTTCCCTGAGTTCGATAAACCTTAGGTCATCCACTTGAGGGAAATTGCCGCTGTCCTACAAACCTCTGCGCTTGGAGGCCCAACATAGTCTACAAGAGTAGAAGCGTGTGTAGACATCAAGCTATTTCTGGCGCCGTTGCCGAGGAGGTGAGTGCTTGAAGGTATATCTTTAGATCTTGCAATTAAATCTTTTTGTTTCTTGTTTTTATTTCACTAGTTATGCTTATGGACAACCTTGCTATTGGATCGTTGCTTGCGGGAAGACGCCCCACACCTGTGGTGGTTGCTCCTCCCCCTACTGAAATTGTGCCCTATAAAATACCAGCTGGTATTATCGATTATGTCTTGGCTAATCGTTATGCAGGAGACAGACATCCCGGTGAACACTTGCTATATCTGTCACAATTATGTTCATTATTTAAGCTTGCAGGTGTATCAAGGGAGTTTGTCATGAGGAAATTGTTCGCCGTATCACTTATAGATAAGGCTTCAGATTGGTATAAGCTTCTCGATAACTCGCACTTGCTTGATTGGCAAGAGCTTATGTTTCTCTTTTATACTAAGTTTTATCCTCTTCATGAAGTCCATAAGAATAGGAATTATGTTTATAATTTCTATTCTCATGACGGAGAGAGCATAGCTCAAGCTTGGGGGAGACTGAAAACATTAATGCTAAAAAGTCCTAACCATGGGCTCCCCAAAGATATGATTATTACTAATTTCTATGCGAGGCTCTCTCGACAGCATAAAGATTTGCTCGACGCTTCCTCTATGGGTTCTTTCACAAACAAAAAGATTGATGCTAAATGGGAACTCCTTGAAAGAATTCAACGCAACACTGAAGATTGGGAGATCGACAAAGGTAAAGAGTCAGGTATAATTTATGAGTATGATTGCATTAAGTCCTTTGTTGAAACTACAAGTTTTAGTAAGTTTAGTGCTAAGTTTGGGCTTGATTCTCAATTCCTTGTTGATTTCCTCAAATCTTTTGCTTCACATCTTAATATGCCTAAGGAGGATTGGATCAAGTATCATAAACCTTTTAAAGAGACTTGCAAAGAAAATGAAATTGTTCATGATGATTGCAACATGCATGATCCAATTCCTAAAAATGAAGTTTTATATAAGCATGTTAATTTTTGTGGAGTGGATAGACCTTGTGAAAGGCCTATGATTGAAGAAGAGAAGTATTGTAAGCAGCATAAGCATGAAAGAACAATCACTTGGGTCAGAGATTTAAATGAAATTGCTAGAGAATTGTGTGACCTTTATCCTTTTACTTGTGAACTTTGCCGTATAGAGGGTCACTTTAATTTTCAATGCATGAACTTTCAAAACATAACTGTCAACCGGTTGTGTGATAACATGATCACCTCTGATCTTTATGATGAGCTTATGTTATTTTTGATGTGTGAAGAGTTATCAGAAAAGACTTCGTGGCTAGATGTTAATGCCATAGGAATAAAAAACACTTTGCAAAATTGCCATCTCTATTGTGTTGTTAATTGCCATGAAAATGATTACATAAGTAAGATTAGAAAGGAGGGGATTTTGCCAAAGTATAAAAATGTCTCTTATATTTCTGCTAATAAAAAGGAGAGAATCTCCCAAGTTTTCCCTATTGTTTCTAATGATAAACCAGGATATGTGGAGAAGCTTCATCTCCAACCACTCCCTTCTAAGGTGAAGAAGAAGAAAAAGAAGAGGAGGAGGAAGAGGAGCAAGAAGGAAGAAGAATGGGTATCAACCTGGCCTGAGCATATTCCTCCCATCAACTTTTATCCTAACGGTTGTAAGTTTAAAGAAGAAGGTGAAGTTTATTGCCTTAATTATCATCTTGATGATACGTCCGTAGGTACCATTGAAGATTATTTTGATTATGATATGCATGTTACTTATTGTGATTTGGAAAATGATGATAATGCTACTTATGATCTTGAAAATCTTTTTGGTACCAACTCTGAAAGTGATGATATGGAAAGCTCTAAGCTTGGGGATGATAGGATTGCAAATCCTTTACCCACTAGTGATGTGACAATTGATAATTCTTTTGCTAGTAAGAATAAAGCAACATGATTACAAATATAGTTGCTAGCGATGATAATGCTCTTCTCTACCATGATGATGTTATAACTCCAATCTATAGTGATTATAAAGGTACCTATGACATAAGGAGAAATTATCCTTATGAAACTTGTCATAATCATGGAGGGAATTACTCTCTTGTTGAACACCATCCTCCTAATACACAATTAATCTATAGTGTTCAAGTTGTTTATGACAGTCCTACTCCCACTATTACCAATGAGAAAGATTATGCTTATGTGGAGAGTAAGAGTACCTTTTTGCATGTGGATCATGGTAACAATGCTTTATGTGATGCTTATATTGTTGAGTTCATTCATGATCCCACTGAAAATTATTATGAGAAGGGAACATATGCTTATAGATATTTCAATAATATTAAGTTCCCTCTCTTTATGTTGAAGGTTTTGAAGCTGCACTTGTTTTGTCTTCCTATGCTAGTTGCTTTATGCTTCAATAATTTATTTTCTTACAAGATTTCCATGCATAGGAAGTATGTTAGACTTAAATATGTTTTATATATGCTTCTTGATGCTCTCTTTTGTTCTTCAACTCTTATTCCTACGAGAGCATCATTAAAGTCTTAAGCCTATCTTTATGGCTATAAAGAAAGAGCTCTAGGGAGACAACCCTTGTTATCTTTACTTTCAGTTTGTTCTTTCAGTTTTAAGTGGTCTTGATGTTTCTTACTACAGTAGCATCATCATTGTATCTTTACTTTTCAATTTTGTGCCAAGTGTAGCCTCTGATTGCAAGAAAGTTCAAAAGTTGTGACGTGATGTCCAGGAAACAGATTCTGTCCTTGGATAGAAAAATTCGTATAAAATCACCAGATCATCTTTTTGGTCTGAAATTTTTCGACAGCATGCTCTATATAATTGTATTTCGTGCGTCTGTTCTGAGTTTTTTGATTAGAGTTGCAGAAGTGCCCCGAACAAATCAATTACTACCTGTTGTTCTGTTTTTCACATATTATGTCCTGTTTTGCTTTTCCTTCATTTTGCAAACCAAGAGCTTGCTTTTTCTTTGCAAAAACCTTTTGGCAATCTTGAGAAACAGTAGACCTTCAAGAATATCTTTATTTCCAGCAAGGTATAATTATTTTATTATGGGTACTAACCTCGCTAATCAGATTATGATGAGTTATGTATGAAGGGAGTTTTCAAGTGTGGGAGGGAAGATGATAAAAAGATTCAGGAGTGTCAAGCGCTCAAGCTTGGGGATGCCCCCATGCACCCCCAAGAAATATTCAAGGGGACTCAAGCGTCTAAGCTTGGGGATGCCCCCGTGCATCCCCTTCTCCATCAACATTATCAGTTCGTCTTTCGTTCCACTATATTTTAATCACTTCATGTGTTATGTGCTATGCTTGGAGCGTCTTGCTTTTAGTTTTCTTTAGTTTTTCATAACGAGTCGGAACTCAGCTTTCTTTATGTGGGAGAGAAACACGCTCCACTTCTACCTAGAACATAACATAGAATTTTCATGTCTATCCTTGCTGTGTGTGTTCTTTGTCTTTTAATAGCTACTATCATGTTCAGCTCTTAGATTTCGTGCTTATCTTTTCAAAGAGCTTTTGTTTAGTTGGTTGCTTGAACTCTCTTTAATTACCATGCTCACCTTATTAAGAGAGTTTGCTTCCGTTGCATTGGTTGATATGTCTATGATAAAGATGCTACGTGCATGATGGCGCTTAGTAGTTCATGTTTCTTATGGTTAGTCTCAAATAGCTGGAGGGTTCCCAATGTGTTATTGGAGTACCAACATGATTTGTTTGCCTATGATGTGGTATGGTTTAGTAATATCTTCCTTCGAGAATTTATTTTGATTGACTTGGCGTATGCTCATGCATATTTAAGACTGTAAAGAAAGTCTGTCAAGCCTTGATGATCTTTTGTTTCTGAGTAGCGATATAACTACCATGCCTGATTCAATGTTGCTTTGTCGCTCTGCATGATTATGACCGTCATTGCTCTCTTAGTTGGTCGCTACCAGTCTTTTGCTAACCTTCGCCTGTACTAAGCGGACTGACTGCTTGTGCATCCACATCCTTTAATCCAGTTATGCCATATGAGTCCACCATACCTTCCTACATGGTATTTACCTGCCATTCCTAACGGAGACTTGCATGTGCCATCTCGAAATTATTCAAAGAAAAAGCATTCTTATTTTGTGCCTCTGTTGTAAGTTCATGAGGAAGTAGTGGTTAATTCATGACCTTTTTAAGTTGGACAAGCTTCACCCCGGGATTGCATGTATAATGTGCAAACCCATAATACGAGAAGGAACTGGCATTGAGTGCGCCCGGCTCAAAAAGATAATATAACAAACAAACCCTCCTTCACGCTTTGTTTATGAGTAATCAGAAAACTTTGGCAGTGATAAACAAAGGAGATTAAGAGGATGTGATCGTCCTCATTCGGGAGCCGTTCCTCGAAACTTGTCCATCTCAAGATGTGATTGAGTTGTCTGCTAGCATTCGTTGACGAAACATGCATGATCTAAAATAAATTATTACCTCTGATTTAAAGCCAAGAGCTCTGGTACATGTTTTGTCTTTGTTTCCGACTACGGGTATTCAACCTTGCCAACAAAAGCCACGGTTCGAGAGTCTCCACCTTCTTTTAAAAGCACCAACTACTGAGAGCATGATTGTCATTCTGAGTGTAATGTGCATTGTCCCAAAGTAGCATTGTCTTTTGCATGATTGTGATATCGTTTATTCTGAAATCATTGTATCTAGTCATCACTTAAACCTTGGAGGTGCCCCTGTATTTATGTTTTGCTTCACTAAAGGGGGCAAGCTAGATATCACTTTATCATATTTGCACATCATGTTCATTGCAAATCTATTTGATGTTTCAGTAACATATTGTAAAACTTCCAGTCCTTTGTGATTTTCTCATGAGGCAACTTAATTACTATAGATCCATTGTCTCAGTAAGCTTTTGTCATATGACTATGAAAAGTCCTATATGGTTAATAGCATGTCACCACAGAAAGTATTCTTGTTATCATTTACCTACTCGAGGACGAGCAGGAATTAAGCTTGGGGATGTTGATACGTCCAAAACGTATCTATAATTTCTGCTTGCTCCATGCCTCTTTTGTGTGATATTGCTATGTTATTTATACACTTCCATACACTTTTGATCATATTTGGACTAACCTATTAACTCAGTGCACCCCAGTGCCAGTTTCTGTTTTCTGCTGTTTTTATATTTCAGGTTTTCCCATTACGTAAATTGCCAGAAAAATTCCGGGGAAAATATATAAAAAATCAGCGTTCCGGAAGCTTCCATGCGGCCAAGTAGGGCCGGAGGGGACCCACAGGGGCTCCAGGCGTCCCCCCTGGCCGCGCCGGGGGGCGCCTGGGCACCCCTGACCCCCTCTGATGCCCCCCTTTGGCATATATTTACACCGTGTCGAGGAAACCCTGATTCTGGACCCCTTTTCTCCAGACGCGATTCCGATCTCCGCCGCCATCGCCATCAAGCTTCGGGGGACCGGAATTCCTGCGCCGGCACCCTGCCGGGACGGGGAAGTGCCCCCGGATTCATGTCCATCGACGTTGCTTCCTCCCTCCATGATGCGGGAGTAGTTCCTCCTCGGGGCTGAGGTTCTTACCAGTAGCTATGTGGTCAATTCTCTCTCCCATGATGTGATCTTCGTTGTGATCATAGGCTATGTTAATCTAGGGTGATCCCATGATATTTCCCCTTCCTCTATGTATTGGATTGATGTACTCACTTGTCTTTATCTAGTATAATCCCCGAGACCAAGGTGACAGCGGTCTATTGGACATGGATTAGAAAAGTATTTTCATGAGTGATTTCCTCTCTTGTGTGTTGATTGAAGATTGAGAGTCTCTTGGTGCTTGTCTTTGACTATCCTTTAGATATGTTGTGGTGATTGTGGGACTCTCTTTGGATGGCCGCGGTGACATTTGGAAATCCTTAGATTGAGAACTACGAACTTTGAGGTGTGCTTTTGTAGCCCTACATAATTCTCGTCCTCTCTTGACCACGAAGGAATGACCTCCGAGTGTGTCCCCTTTGCATGTTTTATGGGAAATATCATGTGATTCGATTATGTTAATGTTGTTGGGAGTTGCCACTAGTGAAAGTATGAACCCTAGGCCTTGTTTCCACCATTGCAATACCATTTGTGCTCATGTTTACCACTTGTTTGCTTGCTGCACTTTTTATTACAGATTTATATTACTTTGTTTTGCCATCCATATCATTTGCCATTTAACATCTCTTCGCCGAACTAGTGCACCTATACATCTAACACGTGTATTAGGTGTGTTGGGGACACAAGAGACTTCTTGTATCTTAGTTGCAGGGTTGCTTGAGAGAGACCATCTTCAACCTCTACTTCCCTGAGTTTGATAAACCTTAGGTCATCCACTTGAGAGAAATTGCCGCTGTCCTACAAACCTCTGCGCTTGGAGGCCCAACATAGTCTACAAGAGTAGAAGCGTATGTAGACATCACTTGCCGCGAAAGGTTAGATAGGTACGGCCAACCTGAATGCCAGCATAGCTACACATGTAGAAATCAAATTTTTGCAAGTATATAAAGTTATAAAACCATCGTATTTGATTAGGAAGTTAGTGTATCCCAAAAAGAAAAATAGTACTACAAAGTGTACTGTTTGGACCCCTCTACAAAAAAAGCCGATCATATAAAGTCCACTGCTAGCACATCACTTTTCCTGCCAAAATGCTTTTACCTACGGTAAGGTTTCAAAACCGCCAGCATACTCGTATATGTGATTTGAATTTTTGTGGGTATGGACATGTAAAACTGTCTAGGTGAATTACTCAAAGCTGGTAGCAAAAGACCGAACAATCAAGCTTATAGCATAAATATGATTAACTACGCTGGAAGGTGAGGAATGAATACAATAGGAATATGACAAACAAACGCACTCAGTGTTAGCAAAGAAAAATATGATCAAATAGTACACGAGGAATGAATATGTAAAAATTAATGCTAGACATCTGACTGTCTAAGTAGTTCATCTAGCAGCTAGGTGAAACGAACCCTGAAGTTGTACCACAGTACATCTAGCCAGCCATGTAGGATGCACTATGATGTATTTCTCTCCGAAAGAGGCTCCCAATTCAATCCAAAACATGGAATCAAAATGACACAATGTTGACATATCGGAAAATTTATGACAGAGGACCTTCACAGTTTAAAGCTTTATAGTGATGCTAAACTTTTCCAACACTAATACTTTCAGTTGTATCAGTTGAAAAGCATCAATAAAATAAAGTGAATCCATCGTGATTTTCCATTGCCTTCTGGAAGGTGGGAAGCTTGGTCAGGGCAACCACCGTCAGAACAGTGAGAAAGTGCAGAAATATTGACCAGACCAGAGCACAAATCAACAAACAGGTAAAGCAAACTGCTTGCCACATATCTGGCGCAATATGAAGATGGATGTCGTGCCACCGACCATCGATTGTAGGGGACGGGGGATGGGGGAGGGGCCATTTGTCTCACCTTGACGCGAGAGTGGTGGGGGTTGCGGAAGATGGGGGAGTGGTAGACGATGTAGACGACAACCTGCACCACCGTGGCCCGACCTCGTGGTGGTGCTTCTTGCTGGCGATGTAGACCACAGGCTGCAGCACCGTGGCCTGTCTTGGCCGTCGGGGGGCCATCTTCTACTGATGCTGCCTGTGAGGGCGTCTCACGGCACCTCGATACATCAGTGAGGAGGAGATCAGGTCAGGGAAGCAACAAATGGAAGAAGTAGAGGAGGAAAGTGGTCGGAACGGCATACCGGAGCTCTTGGCGTTGCAGATCGAGGCACCCCGCGCCGGATCCACCTTCGAACTCGCCGGAGACCAGCAACGGCTCGGAAATGAACGGAACCGATCGGCGTACCGGAGCTTCTGGCGTTGCAGATCGAGGCACGCCGCTTCGGTTCCACCTTCGAACTCACCGGAGACCAGCAACACCTCGGATCTGAACGGAACGCCACCGGATCCAGCACCCGCGCCTAGACGATGAAGGTCGATCCGTGCGTCCCCATCAGCCGCACACGGCTCGCCGGAGTCTGGTGCGGTGGTCGCCGGGCGGAGTCGTGGTGGCTGCGGGCTCGGCGACGTGTGCGGCGATGCGCCGGTTGTAGGCGAGTGTGCGAGCGGTGGCGAGTGAGTGGAGAGGAGAGTTGAGTGGAGAGGAGAGGAGAGGGACTGATGCGGCGGTTGCCGGGCGGAGTCGCGCGGCCGCCAGCTCGTGGACGCACGCGACGATGCGGCGGCGGAGGGGAAAGAATGAGATGAAGTGAGTGGAGGGGAGAGGAGCGAGTGAATGGATAAGGAAGGCGGCGGGGTAGGTGGACAGGCGACCGCGTCGGGGAGGTGGGCCGTCGCGCGGGGGAGGTGGAAATGCCGTGGCGGGTGAGGTGGGCCGTCCCGCGAGGATGGGCCGTCGCTCGGTAGGTGGGCCGTCACGCGGGGGGTTGGGCCGTCGCCCTTTATGCATTTGTGCATAGCCTGGCCGTTTTGATTCTGGGCCGTGTAAAACAGTGGTTATTAATTAAAACCAAATTGTGCATATAGATATTAAAACTATACATACATCACAAAAATAATAAAAGTGTATAATAATATACATGGTTCATAAAAGTAATTATTTTTTATAATTATTAAATATACCAAGTGTGTCACAAAAAAACAAATATGCTTGGTTGAAGAATGTTTGGTTCCATGATTTTTTTTGGACAAATTTTCATGGCCTACTTATATATGAACATTATCGTTTGTTGTTTTTCCTGAAACTTCATGGGGTAGGACATTAATATAAAAAAAAATCATACATGTTTTATTTTTTTCATATAAAATAGTTGTGTTATTTCACTTGTATTTTTATTATATTTTATATATAATAATATGATGCATTAGGAAATATAATTTATATTTCATCATATATATTTCATCATGGTATAGTTATTATTAGTGCTGGGAAGAAATTTATTTGT